>JARKIC010001421.1:0-121919 GCA_029378375.1 Mycena olivaceomarginata
AGTACAAGGTTATGCCCCACATGCTGGGAGTGAGGTGCCTGGAAAGCGCTCAACCTTACGGAGAGTGCTGAGATACCCACTCCCCCTCCCCTAGCGCAGCAGCAGCCCTCTAAATCAGTGGCATCGTAGCCACAGAGAGGGCAGAGGTCGTGCTGTTCAAGGAGTACAGACTTGTACTCCTGAGTTTTAATCATCGATCGGCCTAGAAGGTCCGATCATGTGCTAGTCATACTCTGTGATTCTTTAAGTCCTTCTTCCTCTGTAGCAGGAGTAGCAGAGGGCGGAGTTTTGGCCGCTGCACCGTGCTGGACACGGGCACATGTGTAGGAATGTCTCAGGGCCCTACGAATGGGGTGATTTGCCTCCAGGGAGACCTAGCCAACATCACAGGAACGGGAGGATGAGCGCATATATTGTCGTTCACCTTCTCTTCCCTCTTTCTTCAACCCCCCACTTACATGTCTCAGATACCCAAGACTTCTAGAGGACCCTATGACCCTGTGTTCGACCACCAGAACCCGAACCCTATCATAGACCGTGCCGCTTCCACTCAGCAAGCCACTCGAATGGAGACTATGGTATCAACAAGCAGCCCCTCAGCCCCTGTTTCAAGTTCTGGTTCTTCTTCTTGTCGTGGACCCTCAACACACCCAAGAGTGCCCAAGACAACTGGCCCCATGCCGGCGAAAACACCGGCCAACACCCACTCCTCAGTACTAGCACTAGCTGCTTGAGTGGGCCTTCAGACTTCGACTGCTGCCTCTGTTGCTAGAGGGGTGGCCACCCCTGCCCCGAAACACACCCCTTTGGTGGTGCTGACCCACGCATGCCTTCCATATGACCGAAGGAGGGAAGTGAGGACTGCTGCCTCGTCTCGCCTCCATGCTAGGAACAGAGGAAAACCGCCCCGAGCGCGCTGTTCCTGTAGCTGTGCCGGGTCCAGAGCTCCCTCCCCTGGTGGGAGAACCCGCAGCTCTTCCTAGAATGAGCACATCCCCTCCACTGGTCCCGATCCCCGAAAATGCTCAATGCTCTTCCATGGAACCTTCTGAAGAGTCCGATCTTGGGCCTTTCAGTACGGGGAACGAGACCGAACCGGGGGGGCGTTGAAAATAACGAGAGTATCATGGCAGCGCTAAAGTTCTCAGAGCACTCCGAGACCAGGATCTTCAGCGGGCTAGCACATTCAAGCAGAGGTATCCGAGAACCTCTGATGACTTTGGTGGCACGATACCATGAAGCTTGCTTCCCGGAGGATTTCACAGGAAGACCCATTAGCAGAGTTTGGCGCTGTCGGCAGGGAAATCCCGAACTTTGACCCGCCAGAGCTGCTGCATTGTGGGATGCCCTGATCCGCTATGATAAACCTCACCGCCAGTTTGAATGGGAGCACCTAGGGCAACTTATCGAGGAAGTGCTGCAAATTGAGGCGAAGACAGTTCTGTGCTTCCCCTTCACCAATCCCATTATCTCGAAACAGTTCTTTTGCCTCGCTCTGGAGCCCTTGAGTCGTACAGTGCATTGCGGTGGTCGCAGTTCAGCAGATCCTGGAGGCGTTGACAATATTCCTGGGCAAAGATCCGAAAACCAGTTTCACACTGGACCCAGACTACAGACTACTCGGGCTACTAGAGCGCGGCACATATGAGGCCGAACTGCGGTTTACACTCTCATGCCTCCAAAGGCGCCTGTTCAACAGGAACAAGCACATCCTCACCTACTTCCAACGCATTCGTCATACTCTCACAGACGAAGACTGGAGTGATATAGCCAGCTCCACGGACTCGATATTGCCCGAAATACATTGTGAATTTGGAATCTTGCATCCCACACAAGAAATGTACCGCCTCTTGCTGAGACCCGATTATTCACTGCAAGTTGCGATGATCGATGACTCGGTGTGGGCCGGTATGGTGCGCAGGTTGAACGAGGAACCGTGGGAGCGCTATTATTGTCCCCGTCGAAGTATCCCTCAAGGAAGCCTCCGTGAAGGGCTCGGTTCGTGGAGTGAGCGCTCCTCAGAAAGCTGCTCCTCCTGTGGAATCGGAGCCCAGGGGTGTCCGGTTCCCAGCCCCAGCTTCTCTGTCTGCCGTCTATCGGCCGCCTCGGCAAGGCTTTATCCCGAATACTTGTGCAAACCGCTCCTATCGTTGGGGGGCCATCGGTGATGCGAGTTCAAGTCAGCCCGACCCCGGGGCCGATGAACTGGACGAGTTACCAGTTCCAACATGCCACAGTGTCCGGAGGAACCGACGGAGGCAAGCGGGGCTCGGTGAATGGGCCTCTTCCCGGGAATGTACCCCCTGGATGAAGAAGTAATCTGGTGAGGGATCCCAATGGCGATGGAAGTGGACCAGATGGCTCCGGATATGGGGGCATGGAAATTCCGGGGGTGGACATGGCGGAAACGGTGGAGGCGGAGGAGGTGGAGGACGCAGAGGAGGTGGAGGAGACAAGGGACCAGCAGCTCCAGGGAATGACCCCTGAACAGCAAGCTCAACATTTCGGTTGTGCCATCGTGGAATAGTAAAGGGGAGACCATTATTCCCTACATTATCACAATGTCGTCCTTGGCGATGCTCAGTCCTTTACTGGAGAGACAACTGGGGCAAATGGCTCCTTCCCGTTTTACGGAACGTGCACTGAAGTGGTGACCTTCGCTCCCGGAGCCGTCCCGCCGAGAGTTTAGTCGGGATTGACTGCATCTACTGGATAACCTGTGTTGCACCTACCTTACTGATCTGTGGATACGCGACTGCAACAAAGAATTCGAGGAGATGAAGTTCAGGCAAAGGGGCCACGAGCTGGAAGACCTGGTAGACTTCTTCCAACGGCGCACGCAATATCATAGCTTCATCTTCTCGGATGATGTTGATGGGCCTACTGCGGTTTCTCGTCTCATCCGCACCCAACCGGCGGACTGGAACAAGGAGATCAACGAGCGCATCTGCCCTACCATCGACTCTTTGATGGTGGTTGCGCAGCATAGTCAAGCCACCTTGATGTCCATTTGGCTACTGATGACCAAAGTGGATAGGCTGTTGTTGGGGTCGAGTACGTCTTCCGCTGCTCCCCGTCCGCGATTCCGTCCACGAGCGCACCTAGCCGAAGTAGAAGAAGAAGCGGAGGTGGCGCTGGAGGAAGGGCAGAACAAGGAGGGAAAGGAACCCATGGCCGTGGACAGACATCGAGGCACTATGACGGGGAACTCCCGTGAAGCTGACCCGTCTCGTCCTGACTGGCCAGGAGGGAAGACTATCAACGGCTAATCCTTTGCTCGAGATGATTCAAGGGTCAGCTCGTGCCCTCCGAACGGAGAATGCTACATCTGCCCCAGCCCAAACGCATGGCTCAGGACTGCTCGCACTACGGCAGATGGCAGGCCCTGAAGCAGGCGATGCGAGTTCCTGGCTCAGGCGGACAAATAATTCATTCGGCTGCCTTCTTTAAGGATTAAAGCACGAGTTTTTGGGCAAGTGACCTCCCCCGGCATCTGGGATGCCCTTTGTATGAATGGTCCAATGATATTATTATCGATGCTAAATCAACCAGATATCAAGGCGCCCTCTTTGTACTTATAAAAATCACTATACACAGCCTTATCTATTCTTCCGAATGGTGGGCGCTGGATGCTGCGTCTCTAGTGGTGTATATGGCGGCAAACTCGTTGAATCCGTGATCATTTCTGGCGAGAGGGTCGGGTTGATTACGACCCCTCCCGTCCAAGGGATGATAAGTCCGCTCTCCATGTCTTCGGTACGAGAATTTTTGGCGCTCCGTCTTCTGCCTCTGAAATACAGGATGCCGGAAAGCAGGGACGCCGCCAAGAAAACCGCATATACATGCGGAAATGATTGCGCCTAGGGTCAACGCTGATAATGAGCTCGGGTGTTGGTCTGATGCCGATTCGCCGGTAGAGCTGGGCGTGGCCGTCGGTGCCGTCCCGGACGAGGTTACTGCTGTCCTCGACGCTGAATCAAAGATTTGTACGTGAATATTATCGCAGGGCTGCGAGTCAACTCACGTATAGATAGCATAGTCGAAAAGGAAGATAGACGGACTTGCTGTCCTTGCGACTAATGTGTGCGGCTGGCTTGCCAGTCCCGTTGATGCAAATATTGGGACGTGGTAGGAAATATCATTCGAGGTGTTTTGGGCAAGATGCGTAAATGTGCCACTGAGCGTGTCGTCCAGGGTGAAAGTTAAGTTATAGTCCACCAAGGGATCGGATGGAGTAAAGTTGGGAATGATGGAGAATAAATAAACGGCGGTTCCTGGGTCCCTGCCAGTTCGAGTCGCGCTCTACGTGGTTGCGTACTGCGTAAGCTTACCCGTGAATTGAATTGTAACAGACGAAGGGGCGCTGTTGTTCCTCTGAGTTGAATCATGCCATGTGTCGTTCGAGGTTTGGGTTGGGTCCACATGTACAAAACAAATACTGCAATTTCCATTCTGTATTATCTCGTCAGCAGAAAGGGACCCCCGACCAGCGAGATAATTACGGCGACCGCGCTCCAGGCCTTATGGGGCTCATAGAGTGGAATAAAACCAGTTATTGGGTCCCCATAGAAATCGTCGATGGTGCGATTGGATGAGACAGCGAAGCAACCTTGAATTTTCCACAGAAGGTATGCCAGCGGGATGAAGAAAGGACCGATCATTTCAGCGAAGGTCAGACCCCACCTTCGTTCCTTATACACCAGTTGATGGTTCCAGGGATAACATTCCACGATTCAGGATGCTTAGCAAGCCGCATTAAATATAGTTAGTTCATCGACGAGATGGAGACATCGCGCCAGCGGGAATTGGAGCGTTGCGTTGGAAGCTGATCAGCAGCCTTCATTCTTGTTTTAAGGTGATGATCTTGGTGATTCGAATGGAAATTATGCGCTTCCCATTGAGGAAGATAACCAGGGACATGTTGGTTCCGACACCGGTTCGTAACCATCAAAGCTAACCTCACGGATATCTGAAAGGGTGCAGTCTGCAACTCCAAATCCAGCTTCGCTATTTCGACAGCTCCTCGGTGGAATGCTTATGTACATGTATCTCTGGAAAGAACCTCCTCCCCTTCATCATAAATTGAGCCTGTCTGTCCGAAGCTTTTAAGCTCAGCCATCCGGCCCCTGGGTCGGCACAGCCTGCTGAGTCCTAGAAGGCCGAACTTTCCCGACGTGGATAAACGTCGCCTGCAGCAAGGGCCTGGAAAGCGAGCCTAAACGTAAGCTGAACATGCGTCTGACGCAGCCAGCGGAAGAATTCAGAAGTAGATGAACGCAAGTCAGGCGCTTTCCGAAAAATTTCGGATGCAGCCGAAACTTGGAAACTTCAAACCGCGCCGAACGTTTGCTGGAATTGTATCCTGTTGGCTCCATCCCTGGCTGACAGCGTTTCAGGAGGCGGTTCTGAATTGCATACATCAGTTCAAATTTACCATGACTATTAAGACCTTTGACAATCTGCGTAATTCTGTTCAGAAGATTGGAATCAACCCCAGACCAAATGAGCTCTTACGCACAGCGGCTGTTGGACTGCCGTGTAATCCAACTGTGGCGCATTTCCACCTGCCACGCGGTTGTTGCTGCACCATCGGATGCGGTTGAAGACTGCCAAGCGCTTCGGAGAGTCGGCTGATCATCGTCACGACTTTTTCTTCCCTCCTCCATTCCGTTCTCTGCGGTTTTCGCTTCGCTGGCGTCCTATCCTGTTGGCCCACCTCCCCCTCCTTCTCTCCGCTCGCTCTTCATGCTGTTCAGCCCCCGGCGCCGCGACCTTCAGCCTGAACAGCCATTCGCGGGAGATGATCATCCGTTTCTAGGTCACTTTAGCACCCGGAAGATGGAAGCCCGAATCCGTAGGTCAACCTCTCGTCCATTCTCATGCTCATAAATTTACGATTTTCTTCTTCTTCTTGGTTCTACTGTATCAAAGAATGGGTGTCAGGCCTGATGTCATTACAACCACGACGTATGCGGCCATGTATCTGCATGTCGGGCCTAATAAAAACGGGACGAAAGTTTAAGCATACTCTGAAAAAGCAAAGGCATAGTCCGATCCAGATTTTAAGGAACACACACGATATAGATTCAGCATCCGCATAATTGTCAAGTTGATTGAACATCTCCAGAGACGTCTCCAGAATTTGATCCCAACGGATTCGACGTCCTCCACAGCTCCAGCGACTTGATTGGACCCCGCGAGTACAATAAATACTCTCCGCTCTGCAGCATTTTCTTTCTGATTACTTCCACCATTTTCTCTTTCCTCTTCACATAAAAAGAACATGCTCGGCCATGTTGTTAAGCGCGGTATGGAACACCTTCAGAGGACAGGCCCCAAGTATGTACACAAGCTGGAACAGGACGTCCAGCTTTACAAGAATGGGGGTTTTGGCACGGAGATCGACCCACAAGCGGTCCTCCCAGTCCTCGTTACGTTTATGGTCTTGTGTCTCATTCTTGCTTCGGTGACTCTCCTGTATACAGCGACTCCGACATGCTAACCTACCTTTCAGACACTCGGTGAAGTGAAGTCGTCGCCTCGCTCGCGATGATCGAATCTCCGTCCAGCAATGCTATCATCAAGATGAAGCAATCCGCCTACACCTCCTGAGATGGACACAATCGTCGAGTTCACTTTAATAAACCGCAAGCCCATCACTGCCAGCCTTCGTGGAACAATGGCACACCTGCAACGTGTCGGCGGCTGGCTCTCGATATACCCCAGAAAGTCATAATGAGGTCCACAAAACCAACCACAAACTAACACATAGCTCCGCGTCGAAGCATCCTCCGGGCCCGCCAATTTTTTTGGACGTTCAATGGAGGGTTCAGAACGTACAAGTAAAATGAATTACCGGTGGGGGGCCTCCTTATGCTGACACCACTGATATACTATACAATTTCGTTCAAATCGGCAGTCACATGTCACGTACCCCCCTGTCAATCACGAACTTTGGTCGATGTCACACGTCACTCCGGCCTCTGTCGAACCTTCAAGCCATCACGCAGGCCCCAAAAATGCTCATACAGCGCCAAAAAGACTAAAAATTTCAGTTCAAATGTCGAAATTTTCGAGGTATCACGCAAAAATTTGGCGGCTGCCGAAATGTCGAATACTTGTTATCACGTAAAGTAACCGGAATTCATCGGAAACCTGATTATCTCCTACAACATTGAAGTGAATTTAAATTTTTTGTTGTAGTGTAAGCCCTCCTTCCCTACTGGAGATTTGCAGAAAACTCGGGTGCTTGCAGTTGCCCGCGGCGTTGAGATTAGTCCCAATTCTGTCAGATATGCTCAACAGCTCCATTTAACAATTCCAATTTTATTTCTACAACCCGTTTCAAAGTTCACACAACTCCAAATCTTTTTGTGAATTGATTGAGATGAATCAAAGTATCTCTTGCAGCATTCAAACTTTATGATTCATAGTCAGAATCAACTCCAAAGAGCCAAATCATCAATTTTCGAAATTTTGCCATACATGACCCCATACCACCCTCGGAATTGTAAAAAAACTGCTGGTAGAACTCTAACAGGTTGTTTAACCAAGAATACTGCCAACAAAAACCCATAGCACCCTAATGTTGGGCTGAAATCTGGGTACATTCACCAAATTCCGGTGAATTCCGGTTACTTTACGTGATAACAAGTAGGTAAAATGGGTCATGCATCACAACCCCTGTCGATTTGATTGAAATTGTCTAGTACTAAATTTGACTGACTTTGGTTTGTGCCATGGGTGGGGAGTACGCGCTACCCCAATGGGGCCTTCGCCCCTTTCCTTTGGATCCTAAGGAGTGAGTACACCAAGTACTAGGTGTTCTCTAAGTCAGTGTCTCTCGCTGAATATAACGCACTCCGAATGGCTGAAAAAGTGTACCTGGGCCACTCGAGATTGGTCTGATTGACCTGGAATCGTTCACACATATCATACTCACCATCCGCATATTCCAAACCACCAAGATATATATGTGCTGCCATTGTCATTTATTCAAATTGCGAATATACACGTGCTGTTACAACCATGCACTTTCCGATTGTTTCCGATCCCTTTCCGGCCCATTCCGGTTGCGGCCTGCTTTACGGCCACGGATCTCCTCAATGCTCCTGGAAAGGTGTGTATTTACACCAAACTGGACCTTCGCCACACCTATCACTTGCTCCACATCGCCACTGGCAACAAGTACAAAACCGCTTTCCGTTCCCGTTACAGCTCGTATAATTTCCGGGTCATTCTGGAAGGTCTCCAACGCACCAGCTGCTTTCCAGCGCTTCCTTAACACCCTCTTCGCAGATCTTTTGGATGTTTACGTTGTGGTATACTTGGATGATATCCTGGTGTATTCCGACGATCCTGCCAACCATACGGATCACGTTTGCGAGGGTCTTCAACGCCTTTGCAAAGCTGGATTACTTTGCAAGCCATCTAAGTGTGAGTTCAGTGTCACCACTTGCGAGTACCTCGGCTACATCCTGTTGCCTGACGGTTTTCGCATGGTGCCAGACAAGATTTCTGCCATTATGGATTGGCCCGTACCTCGGAAAGTAAAGGATGTTTAGTCCTTCCTCGGTTTTTGTAACTTCTATCAGCACGTCATTTACGGCTATTCCGGCATTACCGTTCCACTCACCCGCTTCACTTGTACTGGCAAACAGTGAGAGTGGACACCTGCTTGTCAATCGGCCTTCGACACTCTCAAACACGCATTTACGGTGATAGGGCGTGTACCAAAACATGCATGAAACACAAGTTTTTAATTCATTCTGAACCTATTAGTAGGCAGAAGCGAGGCATTAGATTATGAGCGTACACCCTCCCTGGGGTGGTAGGCTACACTATTGATGGCCAAAAGTCAGTGTAACAAATCAACTATGAAGGATTGAGTAGACTTGACAAGGCTGTAAGGGCAACTTTAAGCTCGGCGCGGCGCACGGAAACTAGCGGGGGAATCTGAAGTATAAATATGGGTACTAAATACAGGAGCGGGAATACTACGCACCTAGCAGGGGAATCCGAAGAGAAGAAAGGATGAGGATTCCCATGCTAGGCGAAACAATGATCACGGGCCTGGTCACATAGCACGTGCCAACGAGAACGGATGGGCGGAAAGCCGGAGGAATAGCCGGAATGGAAGCCGGAACCGGAGCGGAAGCCGGAAAGGCCGGAAGAGCGGGGGTTCCCCTGACATCACCCCCCCCTTGGAATACGGCGTCCCGACGTATGAAGCGGATGGTGCTATCGCGCCTCCAGAAGGACAGCGAGTCGAAGGCGGCCAAGGCAATCCGGCGGGGGGCGTTGGGGTAGTGGCGGTAGGTAGGCGTTAATGGCATCTTTGGGGAAGACGTCAGAGTGCTTTACCCACTTATCGTGCTCCAGACCGTAACCCTTCCAGCGCACCATGTACCAGAGGCTGCCGTATTGGATTCGCGCTTCCAGGATCTCGTCGACCTCCCACCTCTCGTCTCCGTCCAGCTGGAGGACGGGCGGTGGTTCGTCGTGCCGGGGGCGTCCGGGGAATGGGTCCGGCTTCACAAGCTCGAGCTTCATGACCAGGAAGACCAGGTGAAGCTGGGAGTAACGCGGCGGGAGCTCGAGCTTGTACGCACCGTTGCCCACAACCTTCACGACCTTGAAGGGTCCGAGCCGTTTGTCCGAGAACTTGGGTGACGGTGACAGACCTGGTATTGGGGCACCCGGGCATTTTCTCAAATCTGCTCGAGTTACAACATACTATAATGTACTTCACTACATTACAACATCATCTCACAAGGGCTAAGGCTGGCCTGAGCAGTTAGCTAAAAGGGATATAATGTGTCTCAAACCATTAGAAAGGCACTGGACAACAATCCTGGTAAAGGGTTGAAGTGGGAAGTCACTAATGGAGCAATCGCGGAAAGTGCCTTACCATCCTGGATGTCAGCAACGGCCTCTGGGCCGGCTAAACAGTGAGTAACCCGACGAGAACCCCAACCAGGATAAACCCGATAGACGCTAGTAGCTCGTGTGTTCCCCGAGCAGTAGGACCAGTCGTACGGCGTCCTCCCTAGGAGGCCGTATGTCATAGGTCGGGATGCGAGGCGGAACCCGGAATGAGTCGAAGAGGGTGTGATATCCACCCAGGTATACAACCCGGGGTGTGGATACAACCCGTAGTACGGTGCGAGGGAAGCGGGGCAGGGTGGAGACAATGCCTATGTCAAGCCAAGGTAGAAGCCTGAGATTAGACGAGGTAGAATCTACTGTACATGGAGATTCTACCGTGCTTATATAGGCTTCTAGTAAATTAAAGTGATCGCGGTCAATCGCGATCAGTTCCTGCACCGTAGCATTAAGGAGCATTAATGCTGATGCTCCTGGACTCCTCTGTGTTGGTTTCCGTGGCATCAGTGGACCTAGGAGACCCGACGCTCGGGTTTCCTAGTCCTAAGTGTCATCGTATCCAGTTCAAACCCTGATCGGGTTTGCAACCACTCCTGTACTTTGTGTACTCTCTGTGTCAGCCCTTGGTGCGTCTGGGGACTAGAGTCCGTCTGTACGGGTTCCTAGTCCCTAACGTCTTCTGTATCCCGTGGCGCAGACTCCCTGAGTCTGCGGCTTTAGAATCCGAGGCCGGGTTTCAACCGTGAGAAGGTCACGTGGTGGCGTCATGAGAGTCCCGTGCCGCTAAGACGCGTCTGTATCCATATGGACGCGTCGCGCGAAAAAAGTAGAACCTGGGTGATTCATGACACTGGAAACAGATTGGGGTTACTGCACATCCCTGACTAAGGGCATATTACGAGGGAACATCCTTCTGGACCAGAGGGATCACTGTTGGGCATCATCTGACGTCTCCAGAACTGCCAAGAGAGGACTGGACTTGGTCGATCTATCAATTGACTAAGAAACCGTACTCGGGTACTAGGAAGCGGCGGCTATCACGAATTTCAGACAAATCACTTAAGCAGGTTCAAGGCGGAACCATTTGGGCGTGCGGTTACCAAGGGGGGTAACGGAATGCTGACAAGGAGGTCGGCTAAAAGTTGACATATCAACAATATCCCATCACGATTGTTCTAAGCGATGTAGATCTTGACTCATCGTTAAGCTCAGCTCGTTGATGTTTCTTATAAATCTCTCTCAATTTTACTAATCGCTTGATATCTGACAGGAGTTCATCGTCTAGCGGCCATACCACTAGTCACATACCCTGAACCCTATTGCTCGTTTGTATCAGTCTCGTTTATATTTAGAATCCTGTAACATATTTAAGTGGATGGTTATGGGAGGAACAGGAGTGAATCTCACCCCACCTGTTGGACGCGAAGTTACTAGACTTCACGCTTAACCGGTAGAGTAGTCATTCATTCGGAGACACCCAGAAGCTATACCAAGTTTCGTTTGTTTTCCCTGTTTGAATATTATCTGTGTTGGATTTGGATCTTTATAAACAACGCGTGGACATATTGGATAAACGGAACAGACACGTGGAATATAAGGAAATGGATCGGACTTGACAATTGGTTGTAATCTCGCAAGGATTAGCAATCACGGATACTATTTGGAATCGGGATTCATAAGAATCACTTGCTTTACACATCGGAGTACTATCTCCAAACCTAGACCCACATCCTACAAAACCGTTGAACATAAATCTCGTCTGTCTATCACGATTGCACCTAGAATGGATTTGAGCAAGTTTTATCTATACGACTTGTAGACCTGTAAAGTCTTGCTTCCCAAAGAGAACTAAAGTTCAAATTGCCACAATCTATACCGGATTGGAACCCCGAACTTGCACGAAGACTATAGTGTTTGAGTTGTTGTAGTTGCATTATCGAACCGCGTATTCATTTACAAGGTTTGTGTTGTGGTTATTTCACCGCCAGCCCCATAGTCAGCGTTTTCAACGCATCTGTTCAACGTGAGTGAAGTGTTTAGCCAAGGCTTGAGCCCTATAGCCAATTACTTCCGCAGTAGTAAGAACACGGCCTGGTAATTCAACCAACCAAGTGGCCTCTTCAATGTCTAATGGTAGTATTGGATGGGAGCCAGTAACCATAAAGAAGGGTGAACACCCTGTTCCTCTACGGATGGTTGCTCTGTCCGCCCACAAGACTTGAGGAAAGAACCAGAACCATTTATTAGGATTTCCGCCCGTGGCTTTATATAAAGACTGACGCAACGGAAAGTGTCCATTCTCTATCTTACCGTTGCCCTGAGAGTTATAAGGCGAGACTCTTATGCCTCTAATGTCATATTTCGACTCTAGGTAGGCTACCGCGGCGAGGAACTGAGGTGCATTATCAGTTACAAACTCAACCGGGCAGCCCCAACAGCATATAATATCTTCGAGAATGAACAAGGCTAAGGTCCTTGCATTCTCATTTTTAATCGGCCTCCTTTCAATCCATGAAGTGAGAGAGCATCTAGCGTCAAATACTTTGTTGAAGCCATTAGAAGGGGTCCCCACTGTCATAACATCAATGTGCCATACTTGAAACACAGACGGCGTATATGTAACAACAGGTGGGATCCTCAGTAAGGCCTTCTGCCGCAATTGACACAATTCACAGGTCTTCACATACCAGGAAACGTCGCGTTCCATTTCAGGCCACCAGAACCTCAGTTCTAGAAGTGATTTCGTAGCATAGGCCCCACAATGTGATAAACTATCGTGAGCCGCACGCATCATATACATGCAGTGCTCTTTATCAACCACAAGTTGGTTTGCTGACCCTCCTAACACTTTTCGATAGAGACGGTCTTTTCCGTTCAAGAAGAACGACGAAGCGAACCTTAAGAAATTTCTATAGGCGTGGTCATTCATTCCTTTAGGATGAATCAACGGATTTTTCAACCAGTCTCTTAGTAGTAGCAGGCGCTCATCTCCTTGTTTTCCAGCTTCCGTTCTGTGATCCTCGGAATACGGTTCTCTTTTCTCTGGGTCATATTTCAATTCTAACGACGGAATCAGTGGCTCTCCTTCAGGTCAAGGTCCCGATTGCGCTTCAGCTCTTCCTTGAGTCAAAACTTCAATAATATCTAGATTGTCTTCAATAGCGCCAATGTTATTGAGATGTTGAACCAGCGCCGTCTCCACGTTCCAATTCATTTCGAAATTGAAGTCAGCTGGTTCAATGGCTTCAGTGCCAGTCATCTCACACATATATCCGCCTCGAGTATCTATTCGATGTTTGAAGTCTTCAAAATCTTTCACCAGCGGCCAGTCAACGCTTTCCGAATGAAATGCAGGGGGTTCATTGTTATCAAAGTCTTCTTCAGGGTCAGGATATTCTGGATCCCCTGGCTGTCTAGTACGACGAGATAGACCGTCAGGTCCAAATGTACGTCCCGGAACATGCTTAAGAGAGAAATGAAACATCAGAATCTCTTCAATCCATCTGTTAATAGTAGCATTGGGACCCATGCCCGGATGTTCTAACATTCCTTTCAAATACTGGGCATCGGTTTCAACCACCAAATTGCGGCAACCTAATAGCCAGTACTGCATCGCGTCTAATGCCTCGTTTCAACCCCAAATAATTCCCGCTTCGGTTGAGAGTAGTTAGACTCTCTATCGTTTAACGGTAACGACTGGAAGCACGCATAGTATTTTTTTTTCAAGTCAAGAGGGTCACACTGATAGACGTGTATTCCAACGGCTTTATAGGAGGTATCCACCGCTAGGACTACCAGTGTTTCCCATTCATAATTAAGAGGTCTTAGTGCAGGACAACTTCTTAACGAGTCTTTCAAGACTTGCATAGACGCTTCCTGTTTGTCTCCCCACACGAATTCCATGTCCTTCTTGGTAAGTTTCTGAATAGGCTCGGCTTTCAACGAAAAGTCCTGAATGAACATTCTCATTACGCCTACGGTTCCTAAGAAAGCTCGTACATCATGTACATCTTTCAAGGCACCCCACCTTTCAATCACTCCAATACGGTCTTCATCTGGTTTCATGCCTTCATAGGAGCAAACATGACCGACCACCTTAAAGGTGTCTCGACAAATCTGTAATTTCTTTCCAGAAACCGTAGCCCCACTATAAGCTAGCCGAGTCAGGATTCTGTTACAGTCTACCAAATGCTCCCATACAAACCTCCTAATTTGTGGATTCTCTGGTATAGTCTCATGTGAGCCATCCGGTAATTCATAACGCGTTGGTGGGCCTCTGACCAGTACATCATTAATGTAAGGTCTAGTGAAGTCCGGAATCTTGTCCCTTAGAATATAAGTCATGTCTTCGTGAAATATAGGAACCGAGTTAGTCCAACCTTGAGGTAGTCTAACTAACCTCAAGGCCCCAAATGGCGTTTGAAACATCGTGAAGTCTCTTGAGTCAGGATGTATCAACCGATGGTTGTATCCCGAATACAAATCGAAAGTAGACCCACAAGACTGTCCCGCAAAGTGTTTCAGCCAAGTCTGCTGCTCCAGGAGGGAGACCAGAGTGAGCGATAGTCACAGTGTTTAACGGCTCTAGTGAATGCACTAATCGAATAGATTTCTTATCACTCTTCAAGACCCCGAAGTATTTAGTGCGGTATGGGCCATTAGATGGTTCATAAATGTTCGCGTCAATACTAGATCTAAGGACCTTGCAGACCTCTTCTAATTGACCAGGCGGTATAGTGATATTTCGTTCAACCCATACCTTATGCCCTGGTTGAACTGGAAAACGTACAGGAGGGAAGAACTTTTCATCAAAGCTTCCCCTCTCATCGTCAGTCCAGGCAACCGTTTTCTCGTGGATACAGAGCATATGATGCATTAGTTTCGTTTCTGTTTCATTAAGAAACCCATCGTTGTGTAGTTCATCTACCTTATCCTTCCTTTCCTGAGTGTAATGTCCCACTGGAACGTACTCTGGCGGATGTGGATTCAAAGGTATTAGATTCAGCAACAGATCTCCAATAATGTTTCTTTCAATTCTGAACTCGGCTGGTAAGGGTTCAAACACTGGTCTAACTTTTTGAGCAACCGGTTTATATTTCTTGCCAACAAAGACTTCAGCAACCTCAGTTTGGATCGCGCGACGCGATTCTGGCTGAGGTCCGTTTTCAGAAAATGGCGCGGTGCCATCTGAGGCAGAATTCTCTGACTTGGATCGCACGGCGCGATTTTCTTCACCTTGTATCGGAATATCCGTTACAAAGACATCTTTTCCAACTTGTATCGTGCGGCGTGATTTTATACCTAGCTGCGCAATATTCTTTACTTTCTTTCACGTGGCTTGATTTTGAGTCAAACTCAGATCGAGCGGCGCTATTTTCTTCAGACAAAGCAGTTTCGGATCGCGCGGCGTGATTTTTACTACTTTGTGTAGCGCTATGCGATTTTACCTCAGATTTCTCCAAGTTGGATCGCGCGGTGCCATTTTGAACGTCCACTTCTTCTTCCGGTATCAGCCAGTCCGCATATTGACAACAAGAACATCGGCCTTTAGTGGTGTGTCTAGAACGTTCTTGTTCTAGAGCACCATCATCTAGCCTGGCCGTCACAAAGACTGATTGACCCGGGTTGTTAATTCTTGGGTCACTAATATTGACTACTTCGGCCACTAGTGGTTCCCTTCCCAGTTTCTTATTCTGCCCACTGTTCTGTTCATTAAAACTTTGTAAAAGTTGAACAGCAGGTTCATCTAGATATGGTTTAGAGGCTTCTAGAAAAGCTTTTCTAGTATCCATTAGAGTGAAGCTTTCCGGTCCACTAAACTGAATGGCAGTGATTTTGGGTATTAGATTTTCGTCTAATTCGACTTGTATGGCGAATTCTCCTTGATGGTCTATCAATTCCTCGAATTCTGAAAATTTTGGTTTGCTTCTTCAGAGTCATGTATCTCTGTTGAAGCATCCCGCGCTTTCTTCAATAATCTAGTTTCGCCCCGTGCGAAAGTGGGTACCACAACTCTCTTACGAGTAGAAGGGTCAGTCAGAGTTAACAACTGACCACCATCCGCACGGTTAGCAATGTTGCTAATCATCAAGATATCGAAGGGACGTCCAAGTAACACTTTATATGCGGGCACCTGGATAATATGTACTTGCAAGTACACCGTCATATCGGTGAACCTGAAAGGTACATTCCTAGCTAACCCTAGTGATTTTTCTGACTGTCCGTTTGCGCTCTGCATATAGATGCAGCTATCAGGGTCCCAGCCAATTCCTAATCTGACCGCAACTTCTTGCACCATAGAAACTATCTGTGACCCACCATCCAAGATACTTTCATCTTCACCGACACCGTTAATCAAAGGGTAAACCACCCTAAGAGAAGCTGAATCGCCGGCTCTTCCAATATCAGTAAGATTAACGAAAACTTGCTTAGGCGCTTCACCCGCTGGGATAGACAACCAGTACTGAACGATTGCATCGTTTACTACTACTGCCCCCCATAGGTATCAAGCCGTCCGCTTTATCCGTTATCATAGTCTGCGGTTTGAAAGGTAAGTCTTTCAAATACACCGGTGTCGAGTCTACCGCTATTCCAGGGATAGGTTCGACTAGACCATTGCCTGAAGTCGAATGGTGGTTCAACTCCATATCATTTAATGCCTGTTGTAAGGCTTCTCTAACTTTGGGAGCAATCCTCCTCTTCGAAAGCATGGTCCTAGCCTGTCTTAACAGTTTCGGACTCATACTGAACAATCGGTTTGAGCGGTATACCAATTTCTATGTTATCAAAGATTTCAGCTGCTAAGTCTGCAGCGTCGTCTGTAAGATTACTTTCGACTGGCGCTCTAACTTCATAGTTCTTTTCTTTAGGCATAGCAGATGGACCAGCCTTAGGTTGACTTGGTCCAGAATCTGCTGGCCTTTTTGCGAACTGAACAGGCGGGTACCGTTCTATAAGGTAAAGGTGGTGCCTCTTCAGTTTCATCCCCCACCTCAGAAGCCATGTCTGAGGCAGCGTCATCTTTTCTATTTCTTGACTGTCTATGGGAACCCTTAAATTTCCCTGCGACCGGTATTTCAGTTTCATTATGGTCTTTAGATGAAAGGTCCTCAGGAGGCTTTGCCGTGTTAAGGTTATTTCGTTCCTTAGCCCCCTTCCTTGAACCCTCTAGAAATCTGTTTCATCAGACTTAGAGCCATTCCCCGTTCGGAAGGGATTAGCTCTAGTCACAGCGAATTAGTCTAGAGCGTTCAATTTCGAGAACGTCTGAGCCAGCATCGTAGAGATGAGATCCGTTTGACTAGCCAATGAAGGGGCCGGCTGGGGTGGTTGAACACCCCGTCCCTGGATGAATTGAGAAGACTGACCAGAGCGTTGAGCCTGGTTTCGCCTCAGAGTTTGATTCTCAACCATCAGAGTCTGAATCTCATCGTTCCGAGTATCGTATTCAGATTCATCATAGTAGTCGTAGTTTTCATGGCCATTTCCAGCGGCGCGATTTTCGTCTAGAGGAGCAGAGTACAAGCCTGGAGCAGTTCTGACTGAACACGTTCTGAATGTTAGACTGAGCTGCCCCAGTCTTACCGCTAGCCTCTTCAATCATCTGTCGCCTAGATTTGTTGCCAATAGCATAGCAGGGTCGACCATCGGCGTAGCGGTCCCTGTTACCTACAACTTTCAAGAGGCCAGAAGCGATGTGAGCTTGTCGATAAGGGCAGGCGTCGATCCTATGGCCAGCGTCCGCGCAATAGTAACACAAGTCGGTCTGAGTCAAAGGCCGAAATCTTACTTGTCGGGGCGGCATAGTTTGTGAATCAGGAGCGCCAGGAAGTCGACCAGGTAGGGACTTATAAAACGAATCAAGCTCATTCATCTTTTTCTGAGTTTCCTCATGCATCATGGACACTTTCTTGAAGGTCCTGTCTTCCATCTCACTCATCATGTTCACTACCGTTGACTTGATAGCTTCTAACATGCTAGCGGTATCTTTCTCCTCACGTTTGACTACTCTAGTAGTCATTGAACGTCCGGTTGAACCAGAAACGCGAGGTAGATCATTATCAAGGAACTCAGAGTTCACAGTGTGTCGTTGAACCATTCGTTTAGCCTCGTTAATGACTTCTTTCAAAGTCCAGGTCCTTGTTCCAGGATCTTGAACCACTCCAGCCACTAAGGCAGGAGGATGGCGTTCAGGTTTTCGAGGATTAGTTCTCTGAACCTTTCTTCTAATTTCTCAAGAAACAGAGTGATAGCGATGGCGTCAGTGATCTGACTAGAGACTAACAACTTGTTAGCTTCTTTCTGCATCCGCCGGGCGAATTGCATTAATTCGTCTTGATCAGACTGGCCAATATCCGCATCGTCATATTTCTTAAGTATATTCTTGAGTTTCTTAAGGGAACCGTGCTCAGTATCAACTGCAGAAGGGTAGTTCGCCAATATCTCTTTCTTGAAATCCTTGTACACCGAATTGAAGGAGTCAAAGTCTTCCCACTGGAGCCTAGTTTCATGGTTCAAGTACCGAGTAACAAAGGCGTTCTTTTCACCAGCTGGGGTGCCAGAGAGTTCCATCATCCGTTCAACACTCTCCAAGAAAGGGAGCAGCTCTTCTGGTTCATTATCATCGAAACGGGGCGTGTTCTTCTCATAGAACTCAGGAATCTTCTTCTTGTCTGTAGCAGACATAGTAGTAGATGTAGAAGTGGCTAAGGTGTTTGTAGTAATATCTGGTTGAGCTGTTTCGCTCGGTGTATCAGTGGTTGTACCTTGCGGTTCCAACAAAGGGGATGGAGCAATACGGCTCGACGTCCCAGACACAGAAACTGAACGATTAAACCTAAAGGTTCGAGCAGTATCACGGTCTTGTAAGGCGGTTAGTTCTCTGGCGAGAGCTACGCGCGAAGAAGAGGGCAAGTCACTTTGTAGGGCAGGAGTTGAGACGGCTCGTAGACTGTTCTTAGTCAAGCGAGGTTTAGGAGGACGAGGTCTAGGGGTTCTAGCTGATTCGTCTTCTGAAGCCACGTCTCCGAGTACAAAGGGAAATATCCTTTCTAATGCCTGGAGCTAATGGCTCTACCGGCATTGGTATATCAAAGATATTGGTTGCAAGATGGCTCGAACTGATAGTTGCGATCCACAAAGCTTATTTTTGCACAACACTCCTGTTACCCCTCGCGGTGGGCTCCAGATGAAACGGTGCACTAGGGTGCGGCCGTGAAATCTAATGGATTGACTAGTGAGAAAAGCGAACTAGTCACTCTACTCAAACCAACCAAAACCAAAACAAATCACTAATCCTGGTCCTAATACTCGTGTGTGTGTGTGTTCGGGGAGGTAGGGTACGTATCACCTGTCAAAAGGGTGTGCAAGGTTGGAATAAGGCTTTGTTTCAATAGCAACTATGCGGTTTAAGCATGGTTATGCTAGGGTAGCAGGGACTTCACGCCAACAGGATATCAAGACTCAAGTTAAACCTTAGACTGTTCAAGTCTTCAGTTTCTTTGTGAGTGGCAGAACCTAACACTACTGGCAGCTAGCCAAGAAGCAGAAGGTAGGGCAGACTATCAACAGACAGACACTACTTCAATATCAACCAACGCTTGCACGAATGGTGGCGGTATCAACAAAATGGGGCTGTTACACAGAAGGTGGACGCTGGGCTAAGGCGCGGACAGTTACACTGAAGGCGGCGGTTTCACTTCTACTAGCACAAACTAGTCTTTAGTCCTGGAGGCCTAAAGCGCTGCTACAGGAGACAAGAGAGTACGGTTTACACAACAAGTCTTAGTCCTGGAGGCCTAAAGCGCTGCTACAGGAGACTGGTTGGTGCAGGTTGAACGGGGCTCTTATATCAATGCAATTGGTAGTCTTTTCGACGTCCCACATCCCCCAGTCTTTTCTGTGTGTCTGCAAGTCTTATCTGATTTCCTTCACAAATCTAGAGTCTACTATATTGCCCGTATATCTGGGGGATAGTTTACTGGCTAATACAGAGTACACAGCTGGCTTTTATACATTTCAGAGAGAAGTAAAGGAGATAGACGGGATGAATAGGAACAATAAAGGGTGGGAGCCCGAGTAGTGAATGGCCAATGGCGTAGAAGACATTCTCAACCATGGGTATTATGACCTGCTACCGCGGCTAGTCCACATGTATTTCTCTAGCACACCATAAGACGTGCTTAGTTGTCTTGGTTTCCATCTTTCTGACCGAGCAAGTCAGTCTTTAGTCATTGCTGACTGGTCAAGTCAGTCTTGGTCAATTCCCATTCAACTTCTGTATCAGTCCCGTACTTCACAAGCTCAGTGGAACTCATAGTACATATCAAGTGGATTGACAACATAGTACGGCGCTATACTGGTGGACCAGTATAGTGACCAGTGAAATATAGCGCCGTGCTATTCTGTAGTGCCAATCCTCATCAATCATATCAGTAAATCCTTGATGCGAGGCCCGCATCTTTCTAACGGTCAGATCTGCCCGAGTAACCACAGTGATGGTTAACTCAGTAACATGTCTTCATCCCAATCTAATCAGTTGGTCTTATACACTAAATGGCGCGGCACTATATCTCTGCCGGCCCTAATGTGGTTGTACCAATCCTGACTTTGTATATCTTGTTTTAATAGTCATCAGACTATTCAGAGGCCGTTGTAGCGGCAAGTCAATAATTCTGAGTAGTTCCCTGATGTTTCACCTCCAGTGCATAAGATAATGGCTTACCGCCACCATCTATAGCTCAGTGTAGGATATTGAGGCGGCAAGTCAATAATTCTGAGTAGTTCCCTGATGTTTCACCTCCAGCACATAAGATAATGGTTTACTGCCACTATCTATAGCTCAGTGTAGAATATCATAGTCAGGACGTAACAGCCTTTTGGGCTGCCTTGTCAAGTCTACTCAATTCTTCATAGTTGGTTTGTTACACTGACTTTCGGCCATCAATAGTGTAGCCTACCACCCCAGGGAGGGTGTACACTCATAATCTAATGCCTCACTTCTGCCCGCTAATAGGTTCAAAATGAAATAAAAACTGGTGTTTTCATGCATGTTTTGGTACACGCCCTATCACCGGAAGGTTGCGGGAGATGACGTACTCCGAGTCGATGAAGTCTCTGGTCGCTGTGCAGTCGACCAGAGCCTTCACCGACATCCGGGCGGCGGTCCTGACAGACTGCAGGTCCAACGGGATGTGCAAGGAGTTTCGGCCTTCAACAGAGTCGATGACGTACTGCCGGGGAAGTCGCCGTTCCCACTTCGGGCGATGAACGCGCTGAAGCGAGCCTGTCCTTGTTCCCGGCTCGGGGACAGGGGCCTCCGTTACTGCCCTCGTTCCTGGCTCGGGGGCAGTGCAGGCTTCCGTCTCCGGGACGGAAGGAAGAGTCTCCGTCACTCGGATGGAAACTGGGATGGGGGGGTGCGCCTCTCGCTACTACCTCTGAATCAAATAATTGTCACTATCTGAATACAGGAGGGCGTAGCGATTGGGGGACGCGACCGAGGGCACACCGCTCACTCGGCCGGGCGGGGAAAACCCACCGGTTCCATTTCATCTCCGTCAATCGACTCGGCCGGAAGCGAGGCGGAGGTGGAGAGCCGGGCGAACAGCTCCTCGAGGAGGTCGTCTCCGAGTTGATGAACGACCTCGTCGAGAACGTCTGCATGCCGAACATCAGAGGGGACGGGGCGTTCGCGGGCGAGGTGTCCGGCCGCTCCACACCGGAAACAGGTGTGTGGGAATGGGCACGTCCGGGCCCGATCGACGTCCATTGGGACAGCTGCCGGAAGGACAGGTGCCGCAAGCGGGGCAAATGTAACCGGAGCGCGCACAGGAACTGGAACCAGAACCGGAGCCGGAAATACGCCCGCTGCACGCGACCGTGGGAAAGCGGCCGGAAGCCGCGCTGGAGGGTTTCCGGTTCGCGCACGCAGCCAAAAGCCTCGTACTGCCGGAAAGCGCGCAAGCGCCATCCGGCATAGTCGGTGAGGTCAGGGGTGGTTCCGGACGTCATGATCGCGACGTTGATCCGCGGGTCGAGACCGGAGCGGTACTTGGTGACCTGGACGAGAGCGTCCGAGTAACCGGCTGTTACGGCCAGTTCCTCGAAGTCGTCCGTGTACCGGTAGATGTCGCGGGAGCCCTAGAAGTACGAGTGGGACTCAAGCTTGGTGAGGGCTTGGTCCTGTTCGTTCTCCTCGACGAACCGGAGCCGGAACTCGGCCTCGAACTGGGCCCAGGTGGGGAACGGGAACGGTACGGCGGATGCGCACCGCTCCGCCCATCGGGTAGCCGCGTCCTTCGACATGAAGGACATGGCGAACCGGACAAGTTTTTCCTGTGAGACGAACCCGTCCGCCATGAAAGCTTCTGGAACCAGCCGGTAATAGGTGAGGACGGAGTAAAGGAACATCCGTCCTTGTGTCCGGTCGCCATCGAAAACGGCCGGAGGATTCGGTCGGAGGACCGTTTTGGGTGCTGGGTGGGGGGCCGAGAAGTCTGGACCCGGCGCCGGAGCTGGAGCGGTAGGGGCAGGGGCAGGCGGCGGATTTTGGTTGCCCGGCAATAGCTGCCAGAGCGCATCTTTGATGGCATCAAGAGAGCCTTCAACGGCGGCGAGCCGATCTGCAATTCCGGAAGCCGGATCCGGAGCGTAAACACTCAGGATCGCGGGTTGCACAGAGAGGGGAGCAGGGGACTGGTCCATCGGAATGGAGGAGGGGTCGAGATTGGAAGTGGGGGAGGATGGAGCACTGGAGTAGTGGTCCGAATCCGTACCTGCACCGAACTTCCCAATCTTGACCAGTTGATCCCTTAGATCCTTTCTTCTGCTGTAAGGGCAACCTTAAGCTCGGCGTGGGGCGCGGAAACTAGCAGGGGAATCCGAAGTATAAATATGGGTACTAAATACAGGAGCGGGAATACTACGCACCTAGCGGGGGAATCCGAAGAGAAGAAAGGATGAGGATTCCCACGCTAGGCGAAACAATGATCACGGGCCTGGTCGCATAGCACGTGCCAACGAGAACGGATGGGCGGAAAGCCGGAGGAATAGCCGGAATGGAAGCCAGAACCGGAGTGGAAGCCGGAAAGGCCGGAAGAGCGGGGGTTCCCCTGACAAAGGCAGCCCAAAAGGCTGTTACGTCCTGACTATGATATCCTACACTGAGCTATAGATGGTGGCGGTAAGCCATTATCTTATGCACTGGAGGTGAAACATCAGGGAACTACTCAGAATTATTGACTTGCCGCTACAACGGCCTCTGAATAGTCTGATGACTATTAAAACAAGATATACAAAGTCAGGATTGGTACAACCACATTAGGGCCGGCAGAGATATAGTGCCGCGCCATTTAGTGTATAAGACCAACTGATTAGATTGGGATGAAGACATGTTACTGAGTTAACCATCACTGTGGTTACTCGGGCAGATCTGACCGTTAGAAAGATGCGGGCCTCGCATCAAGGATTTACTGATATGATTGATGAGGATTGGCACTACAGAATAGCACGGCGCTATATTTCACTGGTCACTATACTGGTCCACCAGTATAGCGCCGTACTATGTTGTCAATCCACTTGATATGTACTATGAGTTCCACTGAGCTTGTGAAGTACGGGACTGATACAGAAGTTGAATGGGAATTGACCAAGACTGACTTGACCAGTCAGCAATGACTAAAGACTGACTTGCTCGGGCAGAAAGATGGAAACCAAGACAACTAAGCACGTCTTATGGTGTGCTAGAGAAATACATGTGGACTAGCCGCGGTAGCAGGTCATAATACCCATGGTTGAGAATGTCTTCTACGCCATTGGCCATTCACTACTCGGGCTCCCACCCTTTATTGTTCCTATTCATCCCGTCTATCTCCTTTACTTCTCTCTGAAATGTATAAAAGCCAGCTGTGTACTCTGTATTAGCCAGTAAACTATCCCCCAGATATACGGGCAATATAGTAGACTCTAGATTTGTGAAGGAAATCAGATAAGACTTGCAGACACACAGAAAAGACTGGGGGATGTGGGACGTCGAAAAGACTACCAATTGCATTGATATAAGAGCCCCGCTCAACCTGCACCAACTTGTCTCCTGTAGCAGCGCTTTAGGCCTCCAGGACTAAGACTTGTTGTGAAAACTGTACCCTCTCGTCTCCTGTAGCAGCGCTTTAGGCCTCCAGGACTAAAGACTAGTTTGTGCACGTAGAAGTGAAACCGCCGCCTTCAGTGTAACTGTCCGCGCCTTATCCCAGCGTCCACCTTCTGTGTAACTGCCCCTGTTTCGTTGATACCGCCACCATTCGTGCAGCGTTGGTTGGTATTAAAGTAGTGTCTGTCTGTTGATAGTCTGCCCTACCTTCTGCTTCTTGGCTAGCTGCCAGTAGTGTTAGGTTCTGCCACTCACAAAGAAACTGAAGACTTGAACAGTCTAAGGTTTAACTTGAGTCTTGATATCCTGTTGGCGTGAAGTCCCTGCTACCCCAGCATAACCGTGCTTAAACCGCATAGTTGCTATTGAAACAAAGCCTTATTCCAACCTTGCACACCCTTTTGACGGGTGATACATACCCTACTTCCCCGAACACACACACATGAGTGTTAGGATTAGGATTAGTGATTTGTTTTGGTTTTGGTTGGTTTGAGTAGAGTGACTAGTTCGCTTTTCTCACTAGTCAATCCATTAGATTTCATGGCCGCACCCTAGTGCACTGTTTCAACGGTTGCTCCGGTACTCCATGACTGGATTCCCGCCCGTCAGATTATGGTCAAAACGGACACATCCGACTATGCTATTGCAGGCATTCTCTCCATTCTTGGAGACAACGGTGAATTCCATTCCGTCGCTTTCCGGAGCTGCACACTTATGGCTCCGGAACTCAACTATGACACGCACAATAAGGAACTCCTCGCTATTTTTGACTGCTTTGCTCATTGGCGTCATTATCTCGAGGGTGCCCCTCTCACTGTCGACGTTGTCACGGACCACAAAAACCTCGAATACTTTGGCTCGACTAAGGTCCTCACCCGTCAGCAAGTACGCTGGTCCGAGTACCTTTGCCATTTCAACATGGTAATCCGGTTCCGACCCGAAAACCTCGGGGGAAAACCCGATGCATTAACTAGACGATGGGACGTCTACCCTAAAGAGGGGGATATGGCCTTCAGCCAGATCAATCCTCAGAACTTCCAGCCCATTTTCACTTCTGATCAGTTATCTGCATCACTAAACACTACCTTCCTTGAGGACATTTGTCTCCGAGCATCTCTTGTCATGGACATTGACTCGCTGCACCGCAAAATCATTTCCCCACTATCCTGACGACCCAGCCACAGTTTCCGGTATTGCTTCCGCGACTTCCAGCACTTCCGGCTCCACGCGCTGGACCATGGATCCAATCGGTTTTCTTCTTCTCAGCAATCAGATCTATGTCCCCCAGGTTTCGGGCAATACACCAGATATTCTCTGTGTACGTGTCCTGCAGAATAAGCATGATCACATACTCTCTGGCCATTTTGGACAGAACCGTTGATTTGTGTGCTCAGGACCTATGTTAGAAACATGAACTAATCAACCACTTGTTGGTTACACAGTGTAGAAACAGTGCTATGACTGCCAGAAACAGCCGATGAACCATCCAAGTGATCTTAGATACACGTTTCTAAGATCCCGACGAGTTACAGCCCCTAGTACAGGGCCTTGTAAAGGTTGTAGGAGGAGGTTTCAGATCTCAGAAACAGAGATTGGAGCAAAGTGCAAGTAATACACATTTCAAGACACATGGAAACAGAGTTTCCAGGCAAGATTTAGATACAAGGCTTCTCAGCAGATATGTAGAGGACGTTATGAAGGCCCAACTAGCTAGTTTATAGTCCAGTGGACTCAGGTGATTGCACGTTTCTCAACAGGCAATTGCGTTTCCAGAGCTTTCCCCGAAGGTACTTTCCAGACCCCGCACTCAGCTACGTTTCCAGAGCTTTCCCTTGAAGGTACTTTCTAGACCCCGCATACAGATACGTTTCCAGAGCTTTCCCGAAGGTACTTTCCAGACCCTGCACCAGATACGTTTCCAGAGCTTTCCCTGAAGGTACTTTCCAGACCCCGCACTCAGACGCGTTTCTAGAGCTTTCCCAAACCGGTACTTTCTGAACCCCGCTTCCACACAAGTTTATAGTCAAGTAGACTCAAAGTTTATAGTCGGATAGACTCAAAGTTTCCCAGTCCCTTTAACTGAATCCAAGAGAGTCCAACCGAATCCAACACAGTCAACAGAGTCTAACAATTCCAGGCCAAGGCCCAAGTGCATTTCCAGAACGAGATATGATTCAGAAACAAAGAAGATCTCAATACAATGCTACTCTATAAGAGTGCGCTCGATTGAGGGACACAGATCCACATCCAGGTGCAAGCTTACTGCATGGTGGAACAACAATACTGCCCAGATCACACCCTGGCAGATGGATACTGGTCAGATTGTGCCCAAGCGTAGACAGAAACGGCTGCTAGCGGTGGGGGGGATCCTGTATCCATCGTCGAAACACCTCCAGATACTTATACAGATGCCAAGACCACACTTACAAACCCAAAACATAATCCCAGTGAGTCAATTGTCCGTTTATCCGTCTCTTTAACCGTGTTTCCATCGGTTGTTCTTCCGAGAATCGCCTCCCATTGGTTCCCAAGAGCGAGCACACCATGTTCCCTTGACAATTACATAGCAGAAACCTGTCAGCAACACCCCTGGATTACTCAGAGGGTGCGCAGATCACTGATAGATCAGCACTGCACTTGCTCAACATGTTTCTGCCTTCTGCTCAACTCTCCCCTCTGTTTCCAATGCAGAACTTGATAGTACTCCTTTGTAGCTTTCAGGAGATACCCATTTCTGAGGAACTTCCCAAAAAGGGTTCTTGGAAAAGAGCCTGTGAACGTTTCTGGAGTTGTGATCCGGACCTTCAAATAGCCGATAACCTGTTTCGGTGTATCCGCATTTGATAGAAACCGGCTACCCCAGTACCCGACTCCCACTCGTGACCTAACACGACCTCTAGATGTCTCAAAACAACACAATACATTGCCCAACTCCCATTCCCTTGACCCGTTTCCGTTGTTTAAGTGGATGTTGGAAACAAGTCAAATGAAGTTCCTTGACTTGTTAATTGGCTGCACATTCCCCTACAGTTTTCAGGGTGAGACTTGCCAATGGATGTTCTAATGCCTTAGAACATCCACCCGTTTCTCTGTGGCTCGCCCAACAGCTACCAGGAACCAGTACTGTTATATAGAAACAACAGTTCCAGTAATAAGTCTGATCAGAAACACGCAAAATGACGTGTATCTAACCATGGCCCATTTACTGGCTTATCACCGTACCTTGGCTCTCGTCCGGCGTGAATACGCCTGGCCGGAAATGCGTAGTTTTGTCTGCGCTACTGCAAGTCCTGCACTTACTGCAAGCACAACAAGGCTCCGTGGCACAATCCATACGGCTTTCTCCATCCTTCACCAGTTGCTCTACGCCCTTGGCATTCAATATCCATTGACTTCATTGAATTCCTTCCTTATTCCAGCGAGTTTGATTGCATTTGCGTCATTGTTGACTGTGCATCCAAGCAGGTTATCTTATTCCCCTGCGATCAACATATCACCTCTGCCCAACTTGCCTGGTTTTTCCTTATCCATGTCTTCTCCAAACACGGTGTTCCGTCCCATGTCACTTCCGACCGAGGCATGGAATTCGTTTCCACCTTTTTTCGCGCATTGGGCGAACTTCTCAAAATGACCATGCATTTTACGTCTGGCCATCACCCTGAGGCCGACAGACAAACTGAACACATGAATCAAACCCTCGAGCAGTACATCTGCATGTATTGTGCGTATCACCAGGACGATTCGGCTGAGCTTCTCCCTCTCGGAGAGTTCGCGCTCAACAACGCTCCTAACACATCTACCAGTGTGTCTCCGTTCTTCGCAAACAAGGGTTATTACCTGCTCCTCACTTTCTCCGAAATGACTGTCGTTGATCCTGATGTCGACAAGGCTCAAGATTATGCATACAAACTCCAAGCTGTTCATGAATATCTCCGAACGCAGCTGACTAGTGCTACAGAGCGTTAGAAGGAGATTGCGGACAAGAAACATCTTCCGGACCCTCTCCTCGAGGTCGGAGACCAAGTCTTTGTCTCAACAGAGTTTATTGCTACAACGCCACCTACAGAAAAGTTTTCCAAGACACATTTCGGTCCTTATGAAGTCATTGAGAAGACTTCCAGCTCTTCCTACCGGATCCGGCTTCCGAAAGCCCTCTCACGCATTCACCCCGTTTTCCACATCTTAACGCTTGAACCGCACTTTCCGAATCTGTTCCCAGGCCGCGAACAACCTCTGCCTGGTCCCGTCAAAGTCATTGATGGCAATGAACATGTTGAACTTGCGGCTATCCTCGATTCCAAGATTGACAGGTGTTACCGCTGTTGTCCTCTTTGTTACTACGTTGAGTGGTTTGGCTGGTCTCATACCGGTGATCAGTACCAATGGGTTCCTGCATTCGACCTGGATGTGCCAGAACTCTTGGCTGCATTCCATGCTCACTATACTGATAAACCCGGACTGGAATGGGAACATATTTGAGTTTACGGCTCTGTCCCATTTACGGCCATCACATCTGGTTTACAGCCTACAGTTCCACTCGCGAATGTGAGCTTGAGTTGCACCCTCGCTCCATTGGCTTTATGGCCATTCCGGTTGTCTTATGGTTCTGTCCCTTTCTAGCCACTTCCGTCTCATTGGCGACTCTGCAGAGTTTATGATCAAAAAATGGTTATTTACAAATTTTCGCAATTATCCGACAATTTACACTATACATATTCCAATTCATACTCAATGTTCTGTGTCGCCTCCGGCTCCTCGTCATCCTGCACCAAATACTCTCCTTCGAGGTGGAATCCAATCAGCGCAACAAAATCACCACAGCCGGAAGACGTGGCCGTCTCCTCCACTGGTTCTGTCTTCGGCTCCGTGGGTTCCTCGAGCTCGGCCTTCTTCGCCATGAGGGCCTGGAGCTCAGTGTCGATTGCGGCTTTCTTCCGCTCTTTTCTCCTCCCTTACTCTTTCCGCCCTCTCCGCGTCCTCTCTTGTGATCTGCTCCCTCCTCTCCGTTCTCCGCGCTGCCTGTTCCAAACTCCGTGCGGTAATTGTATCCAGGGCAAGCACATTCGCCTCCTGATCCTCCTCCTTGATCGCCATCGAGATCAAACCGCTCATATCAACGGGCAGCACCTTGGGCACGTCAGTTGAGAGCAGGTTGACACCAGTGCGCAACCACGATCTTGTGGCGCACGACAAGGACCTTCCAGTTGGTCCGGTGCTCGTTTCCGAGTGATGGTGTTTACGGCCTCCTGCAGCTGGTTTCCAGCCGCCCATGCTGCTCGCACTACCTGTTTCCACTGCTTCTTGAGCTCGCACTCCCACTCGCGTTCTTCGAGTTGGTGAAGACGGCGCTGGGTGTTCACCAGGCCTTGCTGCATCTCCTCGAAGTACAAAATCTTGTTCACCAAAAGCTCGCCAGTACGAGAATCGACTTGGCGATTGCAACGAGGACACCTGGGAGACAGACCGATGCACTACGGCACCTTCCCAGCCCAGTTACACCATTGCTTCCGCAACGCGGGGTTCCCTGACTTGTGGCAGATGTGGGGTCCCCTGACTTGCGGCAGACACATTGTGCTCTGTGGCCACGAGCTGCGCTTGGCGTGCAGCCTGTGGCAGCTGGCGCATGCCGTCTTCCCTGGCAGTACAACACACGGAATGTTGCGGCATGCACATTTTTCGCAACCTGGAGACAACATCAATAAAAAAGAAGAATTCCAGAACATTTCATATGCACCATCTGAGGAGCCATCCCGCTTCTCGTGTTCCTTCCTTGCCTTCTTCGGCGCTGCCTTTGCCTTTGCCTCACCCTTCCGCTTCTTCCCGACCGCTTCCGGCTCTTCCGCTTGCTCTCCATCCTCGCTCTCATCCCCGGAGTCCAGCTTCTCGTCGGGCACGTCGTCCACATCCGGAGAATATCCGCGACGAAGGAAGTTGACAGCATCAACATAAATGCATCGGCTGAACATCACCCCACTCAAAGCACTGGCGCAGCTCCACGACTTGGTCACGACGTGTCGTCTCTTCCAACATGTCGTCCTGCGTGGTATGCAGGTTCGCATCCACTACAGTGACCTCCGTGTCTGCCTCGCCCTCGAGCTCGATGAGATCGCGCAAGCAGCGCAGACACCCGGGGCCGTTGCTCGCCCACTCCACTGCTTCCCTCGACATCGCCGCGAAAATGCCCTGTCAAAGTTCCTCAATATCATCTTGCAGGCGGACAATGTGTTCTTTGAGAGGGTCTGTAGACGTCTCGCGGCTGATGCGGGTGTTGTGTGATTGTTGCGACTGTTGCAACGACATGGTGGATGGAAGAGAAGAAGTTTTTTATCGACATCCCACAATCACATGACTTATGATCAACTTCACAGTTCCTCATGATCTCTTCCGTTACGTTGCGTCATCCTTTCGTCATTCCGACTTTGGCATCATATTCCTCTTGTTCTTTGTTTCTTGGGGGCAAGGAACCCTAAGAGGGGGATACTGTTACGACTATGCACTTTCCGATTTGTTTCCGATCCCTTTCCGGCTGTTTACGGCCCATTCCGGTTGCGGCCTGCTTTACGGCCGTTACATCCCAACCAACATCCTGTTGCGTCCGGCTAGTTTCTGTTGATGTACAACCCTTGGGGTTTTGCAATGAAGGTCTTCTGAGTGTTCCCCAAATCAAACATATGACTTATGCAACTATACTTCTCTCTTATTGTTCTTATTGTCTTTCGCTGTACTTATTGTCTTTAACATACTTCTTTCCGCATTAGAACTATCTCCGTATTTAGTATAAATATGTATTATGTTCTACTGTATCTTTAGTTGAAAATTAACGTGCTTTGCCTCTGCATTGCTCCGTGGTCTGACTTCTGCCTCTTTTGTCGCCGAGCCAAGTTAGCTGGTGTACCTGCTCACCTACGTGGTATCACTTACGGCCCTATCCATCTTCCGGCCCTTTATGTCTTCCGGCCTTCCGGCCTTCTCACTGGTTGGGAGATTCAAGTTTTTCAGCACAATTTATGGTGAAAAATGTTGTTTGTTTTTCAGACATTTTTCACTGAAAAAGGTAGTGAAAAACTCAAAACATTTTCACTATTTTGTGAGTTTGAGGTGAAAAATTCAAAAGGAAGCTCAAAAGAGGTGAAAAAGATTTGAATTTTTCACCACTTTTTTCAGTGAAAAATGTCTGAAAAACAAACAACATTTTTCACCATAAATTGTGCTGAAAAACTTGAATCTCCCAACCAGTGTCTGTCCTTCCGGCCCTTTTCTGACACGGATATAACACATGCTTTACGGAAACATAGTGCACCTGCATGCACACACCTGTGTAAGTTAAGTATCAGTACCCAAGCATGTATTCCATCCCTAAAAGTGCGTGCCCCAAAGCACATAATTCCGCTGTTCGTGTACTAGACCTTATGCAGGATTTGCACCCAACCATAGTGGATCATATTACTAGAATTGATTGCAGACTGGTCAGGATTAAACCGAACATCCTGTATCTTGATTGACATGTTAGTGATATTTATTTGAGCTGTTTAGGAGCTAAAGAACAGTTGGCACAGGTGCACTTGTTCATGAGGTACAGGCATGTGACACAGATATACAAAACGACTGCCTGGAGAGAATAATGCATGCCCCATGTCATTTTTTTGTTTGTTTGTTTAACAGCATACTTTGTATTAACCTCAGCCAGCACCCAAGTGATGCTATAGAATGGGAGAAAAAAAAAACACGAACATCGTCAATAGCCGGTAGGCGGGTCGGCATCCCGGCTGACGAGTGTATATGCACATTCCAGTAATAGAGGGCAAGAAACTTTCACCAAACAAGAAGACACATGGCGAAGAAGCACGAAACCACAGTTGAAGGAGAGAGGATGGGGCTGGCATCATCACATGCACATTGTCAGACAGTTTTGCATGTATCCTCCTAAAACATTCCATTCGCCTCTCCAGTATCCAGTGTAGTTTAATGTTTTACCAGGCAGAAGGAAATGCAAGATATTGGTGGATAAGTGGACCAGACTTCGACAAGGCAGTTCAGTTGGGGTCCAGTGCACCAAATGGTCAACGGTTTGACAGTGATGTGATCAATGACGGTGACAGAGTTGATCAGGGTATTGCAGACACAGTGGTGAAGATGGGAGAGGCAGATAGTGAACAACGAAATTGCTTGGTTGGGAACCAGTGCGACATTTCAACAACCACGAGATTGCTGGTTCAAAAGTCGCCGCTGTGATCAATGACGGCAGCGAGGTGGATCCAGGTGTTGTGGAGACAGCAATAAAGAAGTGGGACACTCGCAGTGCATCAATATTGAGAAATGGACAAAATAATTACAGTGGGAAAGTACAGTGTAGCCAAGCACAAGCCATGCCATGCCGCTGAAACAGCAACTACAGGTCTAGTGATGAAATATCCCCAAACTAAACCTTGTAATTTAATACGCGGTTCAAGATGTAATATATCAACTCCAAAACACTATAATCCTCGTGCAAGTTCGGGGTTCCAATCCAGTATAGATTGTGGCAATTTGAACTTTAGTTTTCTTCTATCAAAAGCAAGACTTATAGGTCCACAAGTTGTATGGATAAATTGCTCGAGACTGTTCTAGGTGCAATCACAGATATTCAGAGGAGATTTTATGTTCAACGGTTTTGTGTGATGTGGGTCTGGGTTTGGAGATGGTACTCTGATATAAGTGAGACAGATACAAACATGTGGCAGGGTTTAGGGTATATGACTAGTGGTATAGCAGCTAGCCGAAGAACTCCTGTCAGATATCAGAGATTAGTAAAAACAAGAGTGATTTATAAGAATCATCAGTGAGCTGAACATTGCAATGAGTAAAGATCTGCATTGCTTAGAACAATCGTGATGCGATGTAGTTGATGTGTCAATTTAGCCGACTTCCTTGTCAGCCCACCATTACCCACCACGGTAACCATTGGCTCCATCCAGTTCCTCCTTGAACCGCTAGAGTGATTTGTCTGAAAACTGTGGTAGCTGTCGCTTCCAGGAACCCAAGTATTGTGGCGGGGGTCGGACTTTGTATATCATTCTTGTATTACTTTAGTTAAATCATACTGTTTGTAGTTATTAGCATCTCCGGAAGATAACCAATCATTATTATCTTGCTCACAACTTCATCACCCCTTGTGCTCGGAAAGAGTCAATGGGCAGTATGAACTGAGCGACCCAGCGCTGAGCCTCACCGCACCCCTCAGCTCCCAACTCCAGGTTGCAGGAGCCCCGGCAGGGGTCACAACGACACATCAGCAGGGAGGGCTTTCATGCGAAGCCCAAACCCATCACAGTGGTCCGACTTGTCTGGTCCGTATGAGACGTGCGACTCGGGGCTGAGCCTCGCCGCACCCCTCAGCTCCCTACTTGTTATATCCCATCCTGACCTTGGTCCAACTCCAGGCCTATTCATCTCCACTCCGCCGACTCCGGACCTCTGGTCCCTCGGAGTTGCACTCCGGGGTTCACTGGACTTCAACTCTGTCCTCCAGACTCATAGGGGTTTTTACGCAATGAAGGATTACTAAGTGTTTTCCCTTTTATCCATTTAACCGTTTAAACGGGAACCTGTGACTATGTTTTCCTTTTGTCTTTTATGCTTCCATCACCATGCTTTCACTTACGACTTCTTACTTATTGTTTTAACTTACTTCTTTCTCCTTCTGTAAATAACAATTAGAATATTTATATAAAACACTGTAGATACTCTCCTGTACTTCAGTTTGATTATTAAAGTTCTCTCTGAGCCTTAGCGTGACTCCTGCATTATACTTCCAGCTCCGCACGTCTCCACCACTTCCGGTCCACTCCGGACTTGACTCCAGTCTTGACTTCCATTCGGGCTTGACCTTCGACGAGGGTTTACTCGATGTCTGTAATCAGACCAGGCTCCTGTGGTTATCCACAAAGCTCCACCTCCGGTTCCGGTCCTCCGGTAACTCCGGAACTCATTTGTGAATCTTCTTACAAACAAGGAACCTATTGATCACCTCCTGTTGTCATCTCCTCTGTCCATCGAACCAGAACAGTAGCCAACACTCACCCTGTGCCTCAGTGGTGTTGTGTCTCTGATATCCGCGCTTTCGGATCTAGTATTCAGGCACCCGGTTAACATCTGTTCTATGTTGACTGTCTGTTCTACAGTAGTGCAGGTCATAATGCATAACCTCATAATGCATACCTGCCAAAATTTCTCATAATGCATCGGCCTTGGAGATCACCAAATGGCCTCTCACCACCATAGAGTGGTGCTATTAATGTATAATGCTCATAATGCATTGGCCGAAATTTGGCAGGGGAACGAACCTTATGCATTATGACCCACTCTACTGTACGTCTAGTTCTGTCCCTCCGGTAACTCTGTCCTCCTCAGTTTCCGACAACTCTCCTCCGGAATCTCCCCATACCTCTTCTCCTCTTCCCTTTTCTTCGACCTGGATATAACAGTATAATCAAACTCACCTGTCCTGTTTGGTTCACGAAATGTCTGACTCTCTCTCCAGATCCACTCCTCCTGCTCTCCTGCCGCTTCCGGACTCTCTGCACAGTATCGAGGAGTGTTCCCTCCTTGCATCCATACCTTTATCTCTCCCTGACGATAATTCAGGGGTATTGGAGTCTACTCTGACCTCCGGTGATGATTCCACCAGTCCTGAGATGCCATTTTTGGAGTCCATTCCATTGACTCCCATCTTTCCCCAGGACTCAGGTTCCAATTACCTGTTCCACTCTGCGGGCCCATATGCTTTTGTCTGTCTTCCAATGGGTCTTCCGGGCCTAGAGGACTTCAGATCGGACTCTGAGTCGGAAACCATGGGTGGTTCCTCCCCTCTCCTCGTCTCTCTCCCTCCATCACATCTTCCAATGAATCCCAGAGCCCTGTGGTCTGAGGAAGATGATATCTTCCTTCCTGCAGACCTGGTGATAGGGTGTGTACCAAAACATGCATGAAAACACCAGTTTTTATTTCATTTTGAACCTATTAGTAGGCAGAAGTGAGACATTAGATTATGGGTGTACACCCTCCCTGAGGTGGTAGGCTACACTATTGATGGCCGAAAGTCAGTGTAACAAATCAACTATGAAGGATTGAATAGACTGATAAGGCAGCCCAAAAGGCTGTTACATCCTGACTATGATATTCTACACTGAGCTATAGACAGTGGTGGTAAACCATTATCTTATGCGCTGGAGGTGAAACATCAGGGAACTACTCAGAATTAATGACTTGCTCCTTCAATGGCCTCTGAATAGTCTGATGACTATTAAAGAAAGATATATGAAGTCAGGATTGGTACAACCACATTACAGCTGGTTGAGATATTGCGCTGCTGGATACCGGTTAGGATATCGCGCCACTTGATTTTGGGTGGAATGCCAACTGATTAGATTGGGATGAAGACATGTTACTGAGCTAACCATCACTGTGGTTCCTCGGGCAGATCTGACCGTTAGAAAGATGCGAGCCTCGCATCAAGGATGACTGATATAATTGATGAGGATCGACACTACAGAATAGCACTGCGCTATATTTCGCTGGTCACTATACTAGTCAGTCAGTATCACACCGCTAGATATTGTCAAGCTGCTTGATATTTACTATGAGTTCTACTGAGCTTGTGAAGTGCAGGACTTGATTCAGATGTTGAATAGGACTTGACTGAAACTGACTTGATCAGTCAGAAAGATGGAAACCAAGACAACTAAGCACACCTTATGGCGTGCTAGAGAAATACATGCGGACTAGCCCCAGTAGCAGGTCATAATACCCATGGTTGAGAATGCCTTCTACGCCATTGGCCATTCACTACTTGGACTCCCACCCTTTACTGTTCCTATTCATTCTGTCTATCTCCTTTACTTCTCTCTAAAATGTATAAAAGCCAGTTGTGTACTCTGTATTAGCAAGTAAACTATCCCCCCCAGATATACGGGCAATATAGTAGACTCTAGATTTGTTTGAAAGATATCAGAGATTTGAAGACACGCAGATAAAGATTGTAAAGCACAGGACATTGACGGGACAATACCATTGCCCAGATATAAGTGTTACACATTCAACCGTGGTGAAGAGACCTGCTAGACTTCGGTCTCACGCAATTCAATTATGAAGAGCCAGTTTAGAATGTAAACTCATGCCTCAAACTAGAGTGGCCACCAACAGTGTAAGAGTGAGCACACTAGCCCCGCCCTCACCATCTGTGTAACTGCACCTGCTTGTTGATTGTCTCCATTCTTGCAAGAGAGTTACAAGTCAAGTGTCCGTCCACTGAAAGTCTGCCTACCTATTCTGCTTCTTGGCTAGCTGCCAGTTAGTGCTAGGGTCTGACACTCACAAGGAAACTGAAGACTTCGAACAGTCAAGGGTTTACTTGAGTCTTGATATACTGTTGGTGTGAAGTCCCCGCTACCCCAGCATAGTTGTGCTTAAACCACATAGTTGTATTGAAACAAAGCCTTATTCCTCCATTGCACACTGTGGAAGTGCGACATGCCTTGCACGTCAATCTCCCATCCCGAGCTGATTGGCTACATGCCTCAGAAATTCCAGCACTATTTCGGATACGGTTCCACAAGAAAAATTTGTATCACGACTGGTTCATCCGTGACTTGAACATCAGCTTTTCACCCACCATATAAATCTTGCGCTACGTGTTTCTTTACATCCAGACTTGATCCTTGTACTCCTACATCCACTCATATGATCTACAGCCAATATTTCATTTTTTTTTCACTATGTACTGCCAATGCAAAGAGCCGAACCGGAGCTCGGGCATCTCGGGCTGCACTGGAGATTGATCTTGAAGGGGATTGGACACCCACCTTCAGCACTGAGCGGGGCAGCATAGATCTCCCTATTCATATTTGTGTAGTACCTGGATTGCTGGGTGAGGTTTGATTTTAGCTGTGGCTTTGCTTTGCTACTACAGACACTCTTACATACCTGGTTTTGACTCAGTGTACTATATATGTTGACATCTTACGGCACCTTTCTCTTTGTTTTTTATCTCCACCTTCTCGCCACCACCCCACTACCACCCATGTATGCGTGCTTTCCTGAGTATCTGCAAGCCATTCTAAGTCAAACCAACTTTCAATCAAGCTAAGTTTTCAGCTATATTCATTGTGCTCACTATGGGCCTAGTTCAATCCTGTTGCACCATCTGAGGTGTTTGCTGACATACGACTCGGTGGTGTCACCCGCATGGCCTTGGCTCCTCTTGGTCCACAAACAGACCACTCATCTCTTCAACACCCTCTTGACAGGTGATACATACCCTACTTCCCCGAACACACACACACAAGCATTAGGATCGGATTAGTGTTTTGTTTTGATTTTGGTTGGATTGTGATTAGTGACTAGCTCGCTTCACTCCCTAGTTGATTTCATTAGATTACATGGCCGTACCCTAGTGCACCGTTTCACTGGCTCCATGGAATTCGCGAACCCTTCTCTGGATCCCTGAATATTTCAGCGGTAATGATCCTTCATGGCTCCATCCTTTCTTGGCCCAGTGCTATCTGCATTTTGCGGAACGTCCATGGGAGTTCTGCATGGGTGATGACAAAAACCAATTCATCTTGTTGTACCTCCGGGACGAAGCTGCTCGGTTGTTTCCAATTGCCAATGGCTCCCAGGAATTTCCATGGTATGGGAATAATTTTTCTATACTCATCATGGAGCTTTGCAACATCTTTAGCCCATGGGATTCTATTAGAGAAGTGGAAGACAAACTCCGAAGACTCCGGATGAAATATTGCGACCGGATCAGTCCGTTCCTACTCAAATTTGACGCACTCACATCCATGCTAGAGTGGAATGACTCTGTGCTATCCCATGCTCTTTACTCAGCTCTCCCTCACCGCATCACTCGTGAGATGGATTTTGACACTTTTCCATCCACTTTCGAAGGTGTTAAAGCCATAGTTCGTCGAATTGATAACCAGTACTGGCAGCAAACGGGGCAATGCAAGTTGGAGGTTATTCCACCTCCGGATATCTCTGGATTGACCGATGATGTCTCCCAGCTCATCCCGGAGGTTGCTGGAGTTCCCAATGTTGGTACCTCCGAACCTTCGGACATCGAATGAGTTTCCAATTCAGGAGGTGACAGTCTTGACGACTTGTCAACTTTCTCGTCCTCATCTGCTGGCTTGTCCCTCCGGCCTCCTCTGCCTTCCTTTGCTCTGGCAGCATCAAGCTCCATTCAGATTTTCGCGCTGAAGCCTTACCTTGATAGGCACGGCAAGCTTCGGTCCGAGGAATGAAAACGCCAACATGTCCTCGGCCTCTGCATGTATTGCGGAGGTAGTGGGCAGGGTACATTGAATAAAAGGCACAGCTACAGCTCCAATGCGCTCCGAACAGGGCCAAAATGGTCAGGGAGGAGTAAGAAATAGCGGTCGCTTATTTTTTACTGACAAGAGGACAAACAAGGGGATGTTTCGCTACCACATTGTCGTTTACGTGGCTCAATGCGCCGCATCAATCATCTGGGAAGTGTCCTTCGCAATCACCAAGCCGTTGATCGTCAGAAGTATTCAGTACCACACTTGAATTACCTTTGGCATCTCAATGGCCATCACAAGCTAATACAATGGGGCATTGAAATCCATGGCATCGTGGATGGATATTGTCAGACAGTGAGGTTCTTCTATACGGCCTCAGTGTTGATTGACATTTCATGTCACAGGTGATTGGGCTTCGCACCAGTACAAACAATACTGCGAGCACTGTGCTGCAATTATTTCTGGATGGCATCCAGAAATATGGGGTTCCCTCCCGAATGCTTGGTGATTGAGGAGGCAAGAACATCGAAGTCTCTGTTTGGATGATCAAGCACCACAGCACAAAACACGCCTTCTTCATGTGGGGATTGTAAGCCAAAGCCTTTTGTTAAATTTTAATCTTACATTGATTCATATAGATCCACCCGAAATACGCACATTGAGTGCTTGTGGGTCAAAGTCGGAACTCAATTTGCTCGCCGCTGGAGGGGTTTCTTCACGAGAATAGAACGGATGCATGGTCTGGATCATACAGTGGCGACGAAAAGTTCTGCACGCGATTGTTCTGGCCCGTGATGGCATCAAATCACCTCAAATAAAATTGTACAACAAAATGTGAGTGATTTCGAGTGTTTATGCACCATTTTATCCATACCTACTCTGTACCATCATCTCATAATACAATCAACAGTGGTTTTCCGAAAAATCAAGTCTGTGGATTTGAGAGATATCAAAAAATGGTATATGCTATCTCAAACGACTTGTAAATACGACCCTATCCATATGTTGGTTGACCCAAATTGATAGGGATTTGGGCTCAGCATCTCTGTCGCAAGTTGGTCATTTTCACTGAAATTTGCTCAAAATAGCACAAAAACACTGAAAATGACAAACTTGCAATGGATATTCCGAACTCAAATCCCTATCAATTTGGGTCAACTAACATATGGATAGGGTCGCATTTACAAGTAGTTTGAGATGGCATATACCATTTTTTGATTTCTCTCAAATCCACAGACTCAATTTTTCAGAAAAGCACTGTTTATTTTATTACGAGATGACAGTACAGAGTAGGTATGGATAAAATGGTGCATAAACACTCGAAATCACTCACATTTTGTTGTACAATTTTATTTGAGGTGATTTGATGCCATCACGGGCCAGAACGATCGCGTGCAGAACTTTTTGTCGCCACTGTAGAGGCAGTGTTCTTTTGAGACCCTTGGTGCCGTTAAGGCTCTGAATATAGTTCCGGAGGGATTTGATCTTGATTTGGATGCATACCCACTTCGTGAATCCATCCACCTCAGCTGAGGGAAGAGGATCTTAGTGCTCTTGCTGTTGAATATCTGGTGGCCATGTGCACTCTTATGGTCTCAAGGACTTGATTTAATGACTTGAATGATTGTAGAAGCCAATGAACTGTCTGGAATCCGACTATGCCTAAACACCACACATTTTGTGTATTTCAGGAATAATCTAATTACAGTATAGGCTTATTTCTAAGGACTGGTTTACGGTCTCGGTATAACCAGCTGGGTTGTGATCACAGAGTAATGGGTACAAGGGGTAGGGAACTACCCTGCAGACCAGTAGTACTCGCCTCAAAAACTGTAGAGGAATGTGTAGCCCACAAACCTCACAAGGGACTATTTCTGGACTTGATCCTGCACGATGGAATAGGCTGGAGGTACTGATGACAAGGGCATGCGGGAATAGTCTTATTTCTGCACCAATAGGCCGTGCACCTTCCATGTGATAGATGTCAAGGACCGGGGATGTACATTCTGACAAGGTTCCAGGATGAGCGAAGGTCAGCTAAGGCAATCTGATGGGATTGTTCTTATTCCGAGCAAGCAGAGTTGGGGGAAATGAGAACCATTTCTGGGACGAGTCTCACTATGGGTGTCTATGAGGAGCTGGAGGCCAGGGGAACATGACCTGATTGTCAGTGACAACGGGAGAGGACCCAGGACAATGGGAAATAGGACGAACAGTTCTGTATCAGTCAGCCAAGAGACTGAGGGTTTCAAGCCCCTAGGATGACCAACACCGCACGGTTGGACAATATGATCGTCCTGTACATTGGCCAATGGCAATACGCTTGTGGGAGCCCTTCCGATGGATAAAACAGCTGTGGAAGGGGAACTTAGGCAATTTTACTAATTTGAAAATGTTTTGTTCATGGACTTGCATATGATTTTGGGGTTTGTATAAGTAGTCAGGGTATTGTTTCAAGTAGGGTACAGAATCACCTGTGTATTAGTAGGCTGAATGCTTGTGATTGGGCTATTTCTGGGGTTGGTGCAGCGTGTATCATTGTTGGACTTTAACATTGGGAAACCTGAGTTGGAATAAGGAATAGGGTATTGGAAACGTCTTGGACGTGATTGAGGCTATCTAGTGTCTGGGAATCGAATTGTTTATCATCATCGTCATCGTCTATCATCATTGCCATCGAACTTATGCATAAGTTGCAAAGCTTTTAAACATCTTATTTCCATTGCTCAATTATCACTCAGGCCAATTCCTGGTGATATCTTGTAGTGAAGGTTCTTCTCAAGGGAAAAACATACCTTCCCTTCAACCTTGTTAGGACCTGTAAAGAGACTATCACTCGTCTGAATCTCGGCTCTTGCGCTCTCTGATCGGCCTATTTTCGATCCTTGTCTTATTTCCGTAGGCGTCACTGCTTATTTCAGAAAGACCTGGGTTGTATTTGGGTGATAAGTGGGTTGTTTGGGTTTAGTTCGGAGCACATCATTCACCGAATTATAATTTCCATGTAATTTTTGTGGAGTGTACAGTAGACGCAGGCAGGCACTGATACCTGGACCACAATGTTAGCAAACAAATCGGGTAAAAAGCGGGCCTGTCACACCATATTTTCCTTCACTTTTACATTCATATGTCTTCAAAAAACCTCCCTCACGAGTGGCGGCGGCACCTCCAATTGCCCTTGTCCACGTTACATACCACAAGATAATCCAGGAGCCGGTCCCTGAGTCTGTCGGGACTGCGAGCACTGGGAAAGTCTGCACTCTGTTGCAGATGCTGCCAAGGTCACGGGCATTGCCGACCTTATGGCAAGAATCAAGCCACAAGTTGATAAAGCCCATGGGTCGGGATCATCGTCGCTTGACGACAAGGCTCAACATGAATCGAATGCTGGCTTCAAAAAAGTCAGCGAAGAGAGTAAAGGTCATGGAGGGTCAACAAAATACCAGATCAGTCTCAGTTCTGAGCTATGTCCTTGGTACTGACATCCAAACCAACGGAAAAAAAGAGTATTGTTGTTGACAAAGAAAATAGCTGATAAAACCCACATTGTTGGCAAGATAGTCTTCATCCCCGATGCATACTTCGTGAGTGCATTGATAGCCAGCTCTACAGGTTGCTCATATTCTTCCCAGGCAAATCCAGAAGCCTCGGATGCAGCTGATGACATCAAAGACATGGGTGTAGCTCCTGTTCCATCCATCAACAGGCACCAGCAGTTGAAGGATGTCAGCCTTGTTATCAGTCAGTGTCAATGGTGGGTATCTCGAGTTCTCGGATGCCTGGTCTGTAGAGCACATCGATCAGAGGTGGCTTGCATTGTAGGTGCCAAAAGTATGGGACTACATGGAGGCCACGCATGAGCCCCTGGAAGAAGGCGACCACTGGTGGCTCCCACTCTATGCGGAGCAGGGTCGACTGAAGGTCTTCTCACAAAGAAGGGAGCTCTCAATGGCCAGGATCTTGCCACTGTCAAAATGAGTAAAGGGAAGCGCGTTGACCAGTCAACACTCTATTTCGGTAAGCAATCACACGTATCAACAACTCTTGGCTCTTGACTTCACTCTCGACTGCAGCCCTCCACTACAATGTGCCCAACAAAATTTGGACCAACGACCACTGGGCCAACCCTCCAAGCGACTCTGACCTCACAGAGAAATCAATGAAGGGCAAAGCGAAAGGTAAAGCGCAGTTGAAGCCGCTCTCAACTCGCCAGTCCACCCGCAAGGTTGCAGTGAAGGAAGACAATAGCATTATTGAAGTGGAGTCAGACAGAGAGAGGTAATGGAAGCTTCTCTTTTTCTGTTTCACACTGAATAACACCATTTTATACGCTACACCGCCAGCTCTAGCGGGAAGGGCAAAACCTCGAGACGCACCACCCCAGTCAAGGTCAAGATTGAGTCTGGGTCAACCATGGCCCAAGGCGCCAGTATGCTCTTTTCTCTGTATGTTGACTGTTACTAAAAGTGTGCAGGCCGCAGTTCTCGCAAAAGCGCAGAAGACGAAATGTCTAGATCAAGCAAGGTCAAGATGGAACCTGCCGCAAGTAGTGCGTTGTCATTTCTCATCATCTCGTCCCCAATCTGAGTGTTATGAGTAGCAGCGGACTTGCTCTTCCTTGAAATTGACTCTGACTCCGACACTGACTTCCCCGCATCTCTTATCGGACCTACTTCCACCCCCATCACTACAGACAGCCCAGTAGCTCCACCTTTGTCTTCATCTGCAGGTGGTGCTTCCACTGCTTTTGTCATGCCTGCGCCGGTGGCCCATCTCACCGCCATTGTCACTCCATCCGGTCTTGCCGTGTCTACAAACCCTGCCCCATCAATTCTCCCTCCCAATGGAGCCATGGAATGGTGTAATGTTGTTCCATCTGGTATTCCATCCATCCTCCAGCTGTCCTCCAGTAGAGCCGCCCGCTATTTCAAAGGCTGCCAGCTCCTCAACAATATCCGCTGCCAGTCCATCTTTGGCCTCGGCCTCTACCTAGGCCTCCTCTTCATCGGCTCTCCTGTCTCTGTTCCAGCGGACCGCTGCGGACTATGCACAAAACAGATGTGATGGAAAGCTTCAATCAATTTGGGAACTATCACGAGGTTGCCCCAAAGCAGACCTTTGATACCGTGTTCCTTGAGAGCAGTGGCTTCAAATCCCCCAAGTGCCCTGCCTACAACCCCTGGAAGAGTAGCCGCAAGAGTATTTAATTTGACATGTCCTTTGTTTGTCTTTCCTTCCCTTCAATTCATCCACGCTCACTCATTCACCTCTTCTACAATTCTATCCACTCTATCCATTTTTCATCCCATTGGCTCTGCTCCCAGCTTCCCTTTTTCATGCCTTCATTGACGGCATAGATCACTGTCCTTACGCGTATACTTATTTATTCTCAGTAGTGTATTGTGTATTCAATCGAGAATAGAGAGCTTGTGTAAAGCCACCCGGAGCCACCCAGGTGGCTTTAAGGCATGTGCAAGCCGGTGGCCTTGGCTTCTGGGTGGCTTTTCAGGTGGCTTTAATGATGTTGTCCCATATCACTCTCTGTGTCGCAGAAAATCTGTCTGTCCCCTGTCATGTGCAAAGACATTACATGAGGCTAGATTCTGTTTTACAGAGATGCTGAAAGCTATTTTGGGTGAATGAAATAACGGTTTCAGCAATATTGGTGAAAGGGTAAATATCTGGTGATCAAACGATGCTCAAGGGCTGAATTCTTCTTGATAAACATAATTCGGGTTTCCCGAAGAGGCCCACCAGTTGAAATGACATCAATACACCATTAATAAGCCACCCAGAAAGCCACCTGGAAGCCAAAGCCACCGGCTTGCACATGCCTCAAAGCCATCTGGGTGGCTCTGGGTGGCTTTGCGCAACCTCTCTAATATCATTCATGCATGCCAATTGTCTGACTGATCACCAAGCGAACACTGAAAGCTACGTTGACCAAAATTTGAGGGGTAGAAAAGTTTCCTCTTAAGTGCCAAAGAAGTGCCGGAAAAGGAAGTTTTCATTAATTTCAGGGACAAGGAAAATGAATCAAACATGTCACTGCAGGCTAGACATACCGTAAGTATACAGTGCTCGATACTGAAAATCCCAATATGCGTGTGTACTCAGGTTGCGCACGCACACTAAAATCATGGGTGCACGCAGCAATCTTTATTTGTACAAACGAACTGTCATACTGAGAACGGAGACTGACCGCAAATTCCTTTATCTCATAGCAGTTTCTCTTGACAACACTTCCTCAAACGACGTCCTCATGCGCGCACTGTGCCGCTGATTGATGTGCTCAGAACCTATATAAGAAACACACAAATAACCCCACTTGACTCGAGAGCGGCACAGAAACAGTCCAGAGACTGTTCCAACAACCAACAAACAAATCAAACGGCAATATATGCACGTTTCCAAAGATCCCGACGAGTTACAGCCCCTAGTACAGGGCCTTGTAAAGGTTGTAGGGAGAGGCTTCGTATCTCAAAGAGATAATAGAGCAAACTGCGTAGAACGTGTTTCTAGACACAGTGGAAACATTGTTTCCAAACAAGGTAGATTTATAGCTTCGCAGCGTGTGTGTCCAAGCGACAGAGAAACAAGTTTAAAGTAGTCCCGTAGACTCAAGTAAGGCCCCTAGTTTATAGGCCAAGAACGTTCACAGAGCTTTCCCTAAAGAGGTACTTTCTGAGCAACGCCAGCAGTCACGTTTCCAAAGTTTTCCCTTGACGGTACTTTCTGAAACCCGCTCCGCAAACAACAACAATAATGTTTCTTTCAACAGAGTCCCAGATCCAACAGATTCTCAGAGTTCAGACAGTTTCCGGGCAAAGCCCAGGTGCGTTTCCAGAATAATATATGATTCAGAAACAATTAAGATTTCGACTAATAGTGCTACTCTATAAGAGTGCGTTTGTCGAGGATCCCAGATCAACCCAATGCGCAAGCATATAGCCTACTAGTTTGGGGGAAGATGCTGTGTCCATCGTAGAAACACCCTCGGATACTTATACAACCGCCAAGACACTGTTACAAAGCCCAAAACACAATCCCAATGAGTCAAAAGTCCGTTTATCCGTCTCTTTAACCGCGTTTCCATCGGTTGTTCTTCCGAGCGTCGCCTCCCATTGGTTCCCAACTGTGAGCACACCATGTTCCCTTGCCAATTACGATGCAGGAACCCGTCAGCAGCACCCCTGTATTATTCAGAGGGTGTGTCGATCACCGATAGATCGGCACTGCATCTTGTTTGACCTGTTTCTGCTTCAACTCAAGTCTCCCCTTGGTTCCAAGCACGGAACTTGATAATACTCCTTTGTAGGCTTCGGTAGATACCCGTTTCTCTAGGGTTTCCCAGAAAGGGTTCTTGAGAACGAACCTTAGAACACCTTTAGAGTTGTGATCCGGATCCACATAATACCCGACCACCTGTTTCAGTGTATCCGCATTCGATGGAAACCGGCAACTCTCGTGACCGAACGCGTCTCCCTAGCATCTCAACACAACACAACACATTGCCAACTCCTGTTCCTTTGACCCGTTTCCGTTGTTTAAGTGAATGTTGGAAACAAGTCAAAAGAAGTTCCTTGACTTATTATCTGGCTGCACGTTTCCCTTACAGTTTCCAGGGCAAGACTAGCCAATGGACGTTCTAATTCCTTAGAACGTCCACCTGTTTCTCTGTGGTTCGCCCAACAGCTACCAGGAACCAGTACTGTTGCATAGAAACAACAGTTTCAGCAATGAGCACGATCAGAAACACGCAAAATTACGTGTATCTAACCATGGCCCAATTACTGGCTTATCACCGCATCCTCAGGGATAAGTTCAATATTCAATTTGTGCCCAAAAACTCGCAGATTCAGTGCCTTACACATGTTGTCAACCTTGTTGTTCAGGAAATCCTCGCCGTCCTCGACAAGGAGGATGATTTGAGGATGATCCTGCAATGCGTGACAATTACGTTGACAGTAAGGAACTCCCAATTCACTATAACATCAATGAAGATCCTGAGCTAGAAGCACTGCAGGTTGAAATATTTGAATCGGTTGATAGTGCTGAGACTAGGGGGATGAAGCTGTGGATATGATGAATGCACTTGCCGATGAATTAGCCGCTGTGACGTGTCTCCAAAAGGTGAGTCATAACTATGACTTATCAGCCGTTGGCAACCACCAGAGATTGAGCCAAATAAATCGCGACCACTATTTGGCCAATACATGCTGTATTAGGTGAGTATTGGCCAAATAAGATGTCACGGTGACAGACCTGGTATTGGGGCACCCGGGCATTTATTCAAATCTGCTCGAGTTGCAACATACTATAATGTACTTCACTACATTACGACGTCATCTCACAAGAGCTAATGCTGGCCTGAGCAGTTAGCTAAAAGGGATATAATGTGTCTCGAACCATTAGAAAGGCGCTGGACAACAATCCTGGTAAAGGGTTGGAGTGGGAAGTCGCTAATGGAGCAATCGCGGAAAGTGCCTTACCATCCTGGAAACGGATTGGGGCTACTGCACATCCCTGACTAAGGGCATATTACGAGGGAACATCCTTCTGAACCAGAGGGATCATTGCTGGGCATCATCTGACGTCTCCAGAACTGCCAAGAGAGGACTGGACTTGGTCGATTTACCAATTGACTAAGAAACTGTACTCGGGTACTAGGAAGCGGCGGCTATCACGATTTTCAGACAAATCACTTAAGTGGTTCAAGGCGGAACCATTTGAGCTTGCGGTTACCAAGGAGGGTAGCGGAGTGCTGACGAGGAGGTCGGCTAAAAGTTGGCATATCAACAATATTCCATCACGATCGTTCTAAGCGATGTAGATCTTGACTCATCGCTAAGCTCGGCTCGTTGATGTTTCTTATAAATCTCTCTCAATTTTACTAATCGCTTGATATTTGACAGGAGTTCATCGGCTAAGCGGCCATACCACTAGTCATATACCCTGAACCCTATTGCACGTTTGTATCTGTCTCGTTTATATTTAGAATCCTGTAACGTATTTAAGTGGATGGATATGGGAGGAACACCAGTGAATCTCACCCCACCTGTTGGACGCGAAGTTACTAGACTTCACGCTTAACCGGTAGAGTAGTCATTCATTCGGAGACACCCAGAAGCTATACCAAGTTTCGTTTGTTTTCCCTGTTTGAATATTATCTGTGTTGGATTTGGATCTTTATAAACGACGCGTGAACATATTGGATAAACGGAACGGACGCGTGGAATATAAGGAAACAGATCAGACTTGACAATTGGTTGTAATCTCGCAAGGATTAGCAATCGCAGATACTATTTGGAATCGGAATTCATAAGAATCACTTGCTTTACGCATCGGAGTATTATCTCCAAACCTAGACCCACATCATACAAAACCGTTGAACATAAAATCTCGTCTGTCTATCGTGATTGCGCCTAGAACGGATTCGAGCAAGTTTATCTATACGACTTGTAGACCTGTAAAGTCTTGCTTCTCAAAGAGAACTAGAGTTCAAATTGCCACAATCTATACTGGATTGGAACCCCGAACTTGCACGAGGACTATAGTGTTTGAGTTGTTGTAGTTGCATTATCGAACCGCGTATTCATTTACAAGGTTTGTGTTGTGGTTATTTCACCGCCAGCCCCATAGTCAGCGTTACAACGGTGCCGGTTGTTCCGGAGCGAAAACGAAGAGAGGACTTAAGCAAGGAGCCTCGGGCAAGCAACTGGCGTTGAGAAGACGAAGACAAGGAATTACATGGTAGGTTCAATATACTGTAATAACCAAATCTCCGAGTGTATAATAGTCCGTGAATAAATATATCTACTTCCGCCGATTCCCCGCGCTTCACATACCTCTGATGTCGGAGAGGGTTATGCGAGGAGCCGGGGATGACCAGTGTCATTAAATTATCCCCCTTCTAGCGCTGGAGGAAGGATGAGCGCGGAAATATTCGCAGAACGGCGCGTGCGTGTCTTGGAGACGTGGACCGGGTCATAACGGTCAGCGGGGCGAGAAGCACGTCCAGCGTGGGTGGTGGTGATGGTCGGGGCAACATAGTTGGAGCGCAGGTTCTCGCGCATGAGTGGAGGAGTTGGTGTGCGGCCAGTGGCCGTAGGAACAGCGGCAATAGTTGGAGGTGGAAGATCTGCAGGAGGGGAAACAGTAGAATCAGAATCAGAAGAAGGTGGATCATTCACCGGGTATGTCTGATCCAAAACGACGCGCTGAGGGCGAGGTGCTTGCGGGTGACAGCGGTGGAACCGCTCGAGCATCTCATCAGCAGTACGAGGAATGTCGGAAAGAGGAACCCAAGTGTCCTCGTCCTCGGAGGCACCGTTGAAGCGAACAAGATATTCATATCGCCTACCGGTCTTGCGAGCGTCGAGGATGGCGGCTACCTGAGTCACGGGATCGTCGTCTGGTGCCAACTCGAAAGGCCGGGGATCGGAGTGCGGGTGGAAATCGGACGGGTCATCATAGGGTTCTAGAAGAGAAACATGAAAGACAGGGTGAAGACGGGAAAGATAAGAAGGAAGGCGCAGCTTGTAGGCACGAGTTCCAACGGCGTGTTCTACTGGGTAAGGACCAAGCTGGCAGTGATCCAGTTTGTCGGATGGTCGAGTAGTTTTGATGTTGCATCGAAGGAGCCAAACAAGCTGGCCTGGTTGGAGGTCGGGGGAAGGATCGTGGTGGCGGTCGTAAGCACGGGCTTGAACCTCCTGTGTGTGCTTTAACTCAGCACACAACTCAGCATGGATGTGCTCGAGTCGCGCAGCCAAATCAGCTGCAGCAGGAACAGCCGCAGGAGCAGCCTCTGTAAGTCGGGGTGGGATGGAAACCCGTGTTGGCGAAGAATGGGGACTGTTTGGTCGAAGAATTCTCGGCATTGTTGAATGAAAACTCCGCGACGGGGAGATAATCGACCCAATTGTCTTGTTGGTAAGAGACAAAAGCACGAAGATAAGTCTCGAGCGTCTGGTTGGTACGCTCAGTAAGACCATCTGTTTGAGGGTGGTAGGCCATAGAGGTGCGCGCATCCACTTGCAAAAGGCGGGTGAGCTCTGACCAAAATTGAGAAATGAACACTCCACCGCGGTCAGATATAATGGACTCGGGCAGGCCATGGTAGCGGAAAATCCGATTGAGGAAAAGCCAGGCGAGCTCAGGAGCTTTCATCGACTCGTTGCAAGGAATAAAATGGGCAGCGCGAGTCAGACGGTCACAAACAACCCAAATCGAGTCGTAACCATGTGAGACTGGAAGTTTGACAATGAAGTCCATGGAAATTGAGAGCCAGGGACGAGTCGGAATATCGAGGGGCTGGAGAGGACCATAGGGATGGTGGCGAACAGAGTGAATCCGGGGACAGATATCACAAGCTTTCACGTAGCCGCGGACATAGGTGTAAATCCCGGGCCAGGAGTAATCACGCTGTACATTTTGGAAGGTACGTGTGCAGCCAGGATGTCCTGCAATAATAGAATTATGCCGTGAGTGCAAAACATCTGCTCGGAGGGGTTTGGGAACAAAGAGACGCCCCTTGTGGAATACCATCCCGTTCTCGGCGACAAAGTCGGGGTCGCCTCGTGCGAGAGCTTCACGCCACTCCTGATCAGCTTCCCACTCACGTTGGAAGCGCTGCAGGAGCTCGGACGAGTCGATTAAGAGTGTGGTAAGGGCGGAAATGGAGGTGGATGGAGGAATTGGAGAAATCGAGGGCCGGAGAGTGCGATCTGGGAACAAGGACTCGGTGTGGTAAGGCTTGAGAAGTGTTTTGAACTGTGCTTCAAGAGCCTCATCCCCCTTCTGAGGGACGAAGTCCGGCCACCGTGACGGAGTGTCAGCAACGTTCTTGTAGCCAGGACCCCAAACGAGTTTGAAGTCGAATTCTGCAAGGAACATGGACCAGCGGACCTGATGACAGTTCAAAACTCGAGTAGACATGAAATACTCAAGATTTTTATGGTCAGAAATTACCGACACGGGTTGGGCCATGCTGATAAGCCAGGCGCGCATGTCGCGGAAGGAATCCACGACAGCAAGGAGCTCCTTGTTGTACACCTCGTAATTGATTTCGGCTGGGGAGAACTTGCGGGAATAAAATGCGACGGGGTGGAGAACACCATCATCGTCCGGCTGCAGGAGTACACCAGCGAGCGCAAAGTCTGAGGCATCAGTCACGAGTGTGCAAGGCCGAGTCGGGTCAAAGTGGCGGAGTACGGGTTCGGAGATGAGCGCAGACTTGAGTTTATTGAAAGAGTCGCGCGTCAGGTCAGGGAATTGAAAAATGATGTCCTTCTTGCAAAGAGCAGTCAGTGGAAGGGTAATGGAAGAATAATGATCAACGAAGCGGCGATAAAAATTTGTAAAGCCCAAAAAGGACTGAACATCTTTGACAGAACGAGGCTCCGGCCAGTTACGGACAGAGTCGAGCTTCTTGGGGTCCATCTTAATACCATCCACGCCGATAACATAACCGAGGTAAGCAACCTCGGACCGGTCAAACTCGCACTTCTCCGGGTTAGCAAAGAGACGAGCTTCTTGAAGCCGGTCGAGCACTTTCTTGATGTGCTCATCATGTTCTTCCTGGGAACAAGAGAAGATCAGAATATCATCAAGATAAATGACGCAGAAAATGTCGAGGAAATCGCGTAGCGTATCCATAATAAAAGCTTGGAAGGTTGAGGGTGCGTTCGAAAGGCCAAATGGCATGACGAGAGTTTCAAACAAGCTCAGCGGAGTGCGAAAGGCTGTCTTCCACTCATCACCATCCTTGATTCGGACGAGGTTGAAGGCATTCTTGAGATCGATAACAGAAAAAACCTTGCAACCTTGAGTCCTGTCAAGAAGGTCGTCAATAAGAGGTAAAGGATAACGGTTCTTCTTTGTGATAGAATTCAAACTGCAATAATCAACGCAAAGTCGAAGGTCACCCGACTTCTTGCGGGCAAAGAGAATCGGCGCAGCTGCAGGGGATGTAGAGCGTCGAATAAAACCTTTCCGGAGGTTCTCATCGAGGAATTTGGCGAGAGCATTGCGTTCTTCCTGAGAAAGGCGGTACATCGGGCCAAAAGGAGGAGATTTGCCATCTTCGAGATCAATCGAGAGGTTGTACAGCCGGTGCGGTGGGAGCACATTCACCTCCGTGTCTGAGAACACAGTTGAGGCCCAGGGCATGTACTTGGAAGGGAGCACGCGCAGTGCGGAGTTGTCGTGAGGTTCGTCTGGAGCATCCGGGCCCAGGTCGTAGTCAGGATTTGAGGGTGTCAAGCCCATCATTGCGAGTTTGTAGTAGGGAGAATCTGTAGGATGAAACCGAATCAGTGAAATATCATGGTTCTTGGTTTGTTTTTGGAAACGGGAAGGGTTCAGGATGCAAATGCAAGGAGTGGGAGCAGGAACAGGGTCGGTGCGATTGAGGACAGAGCGACCGAAGCTGTTAAGTCCTGTCAGCGCAGACAGGAAGGAGGAACGAGGGGATGTGCACATCAGAGGAGTTGGCGCGCTGTCTGCGGACGAGCGCAGGGACGAGTCGTTGGCCAAACGCTCATCATCAAGGGAAGAAGTATCTATTGGGGGTACAGGAGGAGAGGGAGCAACAGGAGCAGGGATTTTCACCGGGGGCAAAAGCCGAGGCACCTGGATTCCAGGTGCCTCTGAGGCATATGATCTGAAGGCTGCAATGTCGAATACAAAAGGCCTACAAAGGTCCTTAGGTCAACAAAGAACAGACAAAGGAGGGACAAAGGACAGGCAAGATTTGCTCGGTGGTGAAAATCCTGCTTGCCCTTTGTCTCGCCTATGTTGATTCTTTGTCCACCGAAGGACCTTTATCGGTCCTTTGTCCACCAGCTCACGACCTGTGGAGAACATGCCCCGGAGGCACCTGGAATCCAGGTGCCTCGGCTTTTGCTCCCGGTGTTTGGGAGGAAGGGAGGAGACAGAGCGACGGAAGGAAGGAAATAACTCGCCGTTAAGACCGAAGCCTAGGCCGACAGAGGTTACTGAGGTCGAGTTGAGGGAGGTAGAACCCGGAGAGAGGTGTCGAAGACCGAAGCCTTGGGCACCCACACGTACGGGCTCAGAGCGAACAAGATTGCAGCAGGAGAGGGAGAGATCCATGTCGGTCCAGTTGATTGAAGGATTGTGCCGGCGCAGCCAGTCCAGTCCGAGGATAACTGGATATCCGACAGACACAACACCAAGTCGAAGCACCTCCGAATGCGATTCAACTGAGAGGTGCGCGACAACGTCATGGGTGACCAAACCACCGGCAATAGGACGATCATCGACAGCTGTGATCGGGACCGGAACCTCCTTGGGCACCCGCGGAAGCGAATGCCTTTGGGCGAACCGATCCGATATGCAAGATCCAGACGCGCCACAATCAACCAACGCAAAAGTGCGGATTGGGCGGCGTCCAGGGAACGAGAGTTGGACACTAATGAAGAAATGATCTGGAGAATTCAAGTGAGAGTAAGAAGCGAAACGGAAAAGAGGAGGGACATAATTTTGGGGTATATATTGACCGTTCATCGCACGGACGAACGTGGGCTTCGCGGCAAGAACAGGACGTGCCCTATCATCAGAAACCGAGAGCCCTAGGGCAGGGGTCGATGGACTCTCGGTCAGGCTTTCCCGCCGTGGAGGCAGGAGCCTGACGCGCAGCATCGCGCTTTTTCGCCTTGCCAGACTTGTTGGGACAAGTATCGGCATTGTGACCAGCACCTCCGCAGTACAAGCAGAGGTTAAGCTGGCGCCGGCGATCTTTCTCAGCCTGGGTCAGGGGGCCGCAGAACTTGACTGCATCGACTTCCATCGGAATGACTTCGGACGAGGTAGCAGAAGAGGTAGCAGAAGACACCAGGGGAGTAGATGCCGGCAGGCGAGGACCGGGACGGGACGAACTCGTGGATGAGCGCGAGCCGTGTTGAGAACGTTCACGTGAAGTGAGCTTGTCCTCATGGAGGTCATTGTCGAACTCAATAGCGAGAGCGACATACTCGTCGAATGTTGCCAGTTTAGGGCGAACACCACGGAAGAGATCCCGGACGGAGGGTTTAAGCCCCTCCTTGAACTGATCGAGCTTTGTCTGATCAGAAAACTCGACATGGGGGAGGAGCTCGCGGTATCTCGCAGCATATGATGCACACGAGCCCGTTTGCTTCAACGCTTTAATTTTGCGAAGCGCAGTCCGCCCATAATTTGGGTCCCCAAACTGTGAACGGAAAGCAGCGAGGAATGCAGGGAAATTAGAAAGAAGGTGCGTATCGTGAACCTTCGTGGTATAGTACCACGATTTGGGGTTACCGTCCTTCAGGTGCGTCGAGAGGTATGCCGTCTTGTCACGATCATCAGTCATCCGTTGGAGCCGAATGTTGGTTTCGATTTCGTCAATGAAGGCTTCGACCTCGGCAGTAGCCCCAGAAAATAAGCGAGGTTCACGCCCCTTGAGAGGACGTTCCATGGGAAAGGCGTGATGAACAGCGGGAACCGGATAATATTAATATATATTTTCCTTGCCCACACCGTAAAAATTTGACACAGAACAAGATCCATTGACTATCTACCACATGCAGTCTACATATACTTCGAGGCATCACTGGAGAGGGCAAGCAGAAGCTCGGCTGCCGAGGGATCAGATGGGGTGTGCACAATGGTTGTTGCACTCATGAGCGAATGCAGATTTCAATTAGTTAACGTCGTGATGATCAGCATAAGAAGGAAGGAAGAAGAATGCATGGAAGATGATTGTGTTGAGGGCATCGAAGTAGGGTAACCATACTTGGCACCGTGTCGCGTTCAACAAGGTGGATTCAGTCATTGTTGGTGGAAAACAGAATGCACCATGCTGTGTGAGCCGCCCACATCGTAGATGACCCATTTGGAGCCAAATGTGTCGCCTGGAAAGACGTAAGTCTCGCTACCCGAGATAAGATGCAGTATCAGGATTGTGGTGCTGGCAGGATCCACCGTGACATAGATCGGGGATTTATGTGGCATACGCACCCTGTTTGAGGTGTATGTGCCACTCTTGGACACCCATTGGGCGGAGGCATGCACGGGCAACATTGTTGTCGGATGGGATGTACATCCTGTTCGTGATGCAGGCCATGTCGGAGAGGAAGCTATGCGAAAACTGTTGGAAATACAACCCGTGACCGTGTTCAACCAACTTGAACTCCGCATTGCAAATTCAACCATTGCACATGCTCTTATATTTTATCCTATCTCGTTGCCTTGTTTCAGCTCTGTCTTCCACATGGACCTCATAGCTACAATACCAATTACCCACTGACTCATAGATAAGCAGTTTGTATAAATACCTAGCTACTTCTCTAATAAACTCAGTCTGTTCTTTACTTGCGAACCACCCATCAATTTAACCTTCCCATAGGTTATGGGCCCCGCCCCTCGCATCTAAAGAAACCCTTACCACTTTGTTCATCCTCATCTCGCACCTGCTTGTCAAAATTTTTATTCATTGAACCGAACCATCCACACTACAATGTCCTTTAACACATCCACCAAACTCGGAGACGACTTCCTGCGAATCCCGAAGCTTGAAGTCACCGGAACGAATTGGGTCATTTATAAAGACCGATTCATCTGGGCCCTCGATGCACGAGGCCTCGCGGAGCATCTTGCTGTTGATGCAAGTGCGCCGGAGGATCCGCTCTCGGCCATTCGGGATGCCGAAGTTCCGGTCGTTTTGACTGCGCAACAGACGGCGCTTGAGACGGAGTGGAAGAAAGAGACCAAGCTGTGGAAGCAGGGCGAAGCGATCGTGAAGCAACAGATCGCAGGAACGATCCCAGACTCACTGTTTATGAAGATCCGAAGCAAACCTACAGCCAGCGAAATCTGGAAGGAACTTAGCAACGAGTTCCAGAAGAAATCTCGCATGGTCTCGGTTGATTTGCGTCGCAGGCTTCAAGAGGAGCGTTGTGATGAGCGAGGCGATATACGCGCTCACTTCACGAAGCTCAGGACCATGCGCGAGGATCTCGCAGCAATGGGTCAACCCCCGACCGAGGACGACTTCTATGCGATCATCCTCGGCTCCCTACCCTCCTCATTTGATCCCTATATTTCCGCAATCAGTGCAACTTCGAGCGTACTCGGAACTACGCTCGATTCGAATGACCTCATGCTCACCGTTACCGACGAATATGAACACCGACTTTTGAAGAAGAACGGCAGGAAGGACGACAAGGATGCCGCCTTCTACTCCAATGACTCCTCCAGTGGGAAGGGTCAGTCGGGAGGTTCAAAGTCGAAGAAGAACGTCGAGTGCTTCAACTGCAAGAAGAAGGGTCATTATAAATCGGATTGTTGGGCAGAAGGCGGCGGCAAGGCCGGCCAAGGTCCGAAAGGAAAGGGAAAAGGGAAGAAATCGAACGCTGAAGCAGCCGCTACAGCCGAAGATGACGCCGCGTGGATGGCCCACGTGGAAGCCAATGTTCTGGACTTCGTCGAGGAAGGCCTCAACGTGTCCGCGGCATTCGTGGACAGCGAGAACGATGAAGACTCACTCGAGAATGCCTCCATCTGCTCGGACGATTATTCCGACATTTTCGATGGACTTCCTGAGGATCCTGAGCTTGAATCCCCTGCGGAGGATGAGCACGCCGGGATGCCAGACCTCCAAGATGTCTCAGACTCGGAGGACGAATTTTCCGACACGGAGTCGGATAGCGAGTCGATTCCTGAGCTCCTCGATGTTCAAGACTCAGATGATGAAGAGGAGGACTCACAGGATTCAAGCAATGCGAACAACGGCGATTCGCAAACGAGCAATAGCTCCTTCGAGTGGATTGAAGTTGGAGAAACCAATTTGGACGAGTTCTTGGCTCGTGCGCCCACTCAGCAGGCCCTCGATGAACAAGCCGTCGATAGCGGACTCTTGGAAAGATCAGCAATGGGAACGGAGGAGGCCTACACGCTTTCGTTCGACTCAGCGATGCTGAGCACCGAGACGCCCGGGGATGCCCTCATCGACATCGACTTGTACAATTCGGGGGCCTCGAAGCATTTCTCGGGGAGACGAGCACAGTTCTTGAACTATGTCGACATCACCCCCAGATCCATCACTGCGGCGGACAAGCGTTCCTTCCAGGCCATTGGGAAGGGTGACATGTATATCACTGTCCCAAATGGTGATAAGCCGGCGTCAAAGATTCTTTTAAAGGATGTCTTGTACGCACCAATGATGGGAGTCACCCTCGTTTCTATCAGTCGTATCGACGCCGCTGGATGCCACGTTTGGTTTGGAGGCGGAGCTTGTCGAATCTTTGATAAGGATCGAAAGCCCGTAGGCAAAATCAACGAGAAAGGTGGACTTTACCGTGTTTTCACCCCGCATCCCCAACCCGCTTCCGAATTCGCCTCAGCTGCGAAGGAGAAAATCACCATCGACGAATTGCATCGCAGGATGGGACACATTGCGCACGAGGCCGCGCGCAAGCTCGTGGACAAGGGTCTAGTCCATGGAATTGAACTGGATGAATCCAGCGAACCTACCGTCTGCAATTCTTGCGAGTTTGCAAAGATGACACGGAAGCCAATCCAAAAATTCCGTGAGGCTCCCCGCGCTAAAAACGTGGGAGATGAGCTTCATTCGGACGTCTGGGGACCCGCACCTGTTCGCACGATCCGCCACAAGGAATACTATGTCAGCTTCACGGACGACAACAGCCGGTACACGCGTGCCTACCTGATGGCTCACAAAGACGAGGTCTTTGAGCATTATCGCGCCGAAGAGGCCTGGTGGAAGACCCAAAAGAATGTCAAGATTAAGTGCCTGCGCTCGGATCGTGGCGGGGAATACAAGAGCAAAGAATTCGATGCTCACCTCGCGATTCAAGGAACCATTCGGCGCCTCACTGTCCACCACACGCCCGAGTACAACGGCGTATCTGAACGCCTCAACCGGACGCTATTGAACAAGGTTCGCGCTATGCTTCATGATAGCGGCCTTCCGAAATTCCTGTGGGGCGAAGCTTTGATGTATGCGGTGTACTTGAAGAATCGTACCTGGACTCGTGCAATCGAGGATACTACACCGTTTGAAATCGTTTTCGGAACGAAGCCTGTCCTGGACGACTTGCACCCTTGGGGCTGCAAGGTTCTTGTGCACAACACGGACGATTCCAAGCTGGATATGCGTGGAAGTCTTGGCTACTGGGTTGGAATCGATGAGGAGAGTGCTGCTCACCGCATTTATTGGCCCAATCGGCGCACTGTTGGAACAGAGCGCAGCGTCAGCTTCAAGCTTGAAGAGGATGCAAAGGTGCCGCTCGAGGGGGAGTGGAATGTAATCGAGCGTCCAGCTACCCAGAAAAGCGCTGTTCCAGCACCCGATAATACTCCAGAAGCAGCCGAACAAGTTCCTCGAGCCAGAATTGAGGAAGTTCCAGATGTCGATGATCCACAGCCAGCCGAGCACGAGCAAAATCCGCTACAGAACGATTTTTTAGGCCAAGATTTCGAGGAGCAAGAGCCTGAGGGCCGTCCAAAACGTGTGCGCAAGGAATCTGGGTATATTCGTCGCCTCCGCGATGGCGAAGGCGTTACCAGCAACCGCCGTGCAGACCCAGCTATCCCGAAGGGTATTCAAGCAATAGACGAGGATGCCGCAGTCTCAGATGACTGGGAAATGGTTGGAGTTGAGGATTTTGCAATGGCAGCCATTACCGCTGGTGCCGAGGGACTTGAGCCGACGTTTGAGGAGGCCAAGAAGAGACCGGATTGGCCTAAATGGGAAGAGGCGATCAAGATCGAGCTTGCCGCTTTGGAACGTAATGGCACGTGGTCCATCACCGAGCGCCCGCCTGGCGCTAACGTCGTTGGCGCTAAATGGGTTCTTCGTATCAAGAAGAACGCCGCCGGCGAGATTGAGAAGTACAAAGCCCGCCTGGTTGCAAAAGGATTCATGCAGATCTACGGGATTGATTTCTACGAGACTTATGCACCTGTTGCTAAGTTGTCTTCCTTTCGACTTCTACTCGCCATCGCAGCACGCAACGACTGGCCGGTTCACACCATCGATTTCGAGAGCGCATTTCTGAATGGAGTCCTTGCAGAGGACGAGTCCATTTACCTCGAGCAGCCCCCCGGCTACGCCACAAAGGACCAGAAACTCTTCGTGTTGAAGCTTCATAAATCCATCTATGGTCTTCGGCAGGGCGCAAAGAATTGGTATGACTTTCTTTGCGAAGCTCTGGCCGACTTGAACTTCAGACGATGCGAGTCCGACCATGGGGTATTTTTCAAGGAGGAAGATAATCATCTTCTTGTTCTTGCCATCCATGTCGACGACTGCATGATGTTGGGGAGTTCCCTTCCACAGATCCAGAAATTCAAGGTCGAAATGAACAAGAAATACAAGCTCACCGACCTAGGAGAAATTAATTGGCTTCTTGGAATCAAGGTCACTCGAGACCGTGTCGAGCGCACGCTCTCCTTATCGCAGCACGCCTACATCGAGGCAATAATCACACGGTTCAACTTCAACGATTTGAAGCCGAGCGCGATGCCTCTCGACCCCAACATTCCTCTCACAAAATCCCAGTGCCCGACAAGCATTGCGGACATCGCGAAGATGAAGAATGTTCCATATCGCGAAGCTGTCGGATCCTTGATGTATGCCGCTATGGGCAGTCGGCCCGATATTGCATTCGCCGTCTCCACCGTCTCCCAATTCAACGATAACCCAGGCTGGGCGCATTGGGAAGCCGTTAAACACATCTACAAGTATCTTCGGGGCACGAAGGACTTGCAGCTGGTTTATGGGGGAGACAAACGTGGCCTGCAAGGCTACGTTGATGCCGATGGTGCCTCGCAGGATCATCGCAGGGCCATCACTGGGTACGTATTCATGGTCGACGGCGGCGCCGTTTCTTGGTCTTCGAAAGAAGCAAGAATTGGTCACACTTTCCACCACCGAGGCTGAGTACGTTGCCGCCACCCACGCTGCAAAAGAAGCGATGTGGATGCGCAAACTCATCGGGGAAATTTTTCGCCCGTTGACCTCTCCCACCGCGCTCTTCAGCGACAGCAAGTCAGCTATTGCACTTGCTCAGGATGGTCACTACCACGCACGCACCAAGCACATTGATTTGCGGTACCATTATATCCGCTACATCATGGAGGCCGGAGCTATCAAGCTCATCTATTGCGCCACAAACGAGATGACGGCTGATACTCTCACCAAGGCTCTGCCGAGCGCTAAAGCTAAGCACTTTGCTCGTGCGCTTGGACTGTCCACGGTTTGAGGGGGAGTGTTGGAAATACAACCCGTGACCGTGTTCAACCCACTTGAACTCCGCATTGCAAATTCAACCATTGCACATGCTCTTATATTTTATCCTATCTCGTTGCCTTGTTTCAGCTCTGTCTTCCACATGGACCTCATAGCTACAATACCAATTACCCACTGACTCATAGATAAGCAGTTTGTATAAATACCTAGCTACTTCTCTAATAAACTCAGTCTGTTCTTTACTTGCGAACCACCCATCAATTTAACCTTCCCATAAAAACGTAAGGAGAGCTTTCAGTGGCACGCAAGAGGTGGAGGACCCACAACCCCAGCCAAATTTGTGCAAGGACTTGCATGTGGGCGAGTACTCATTGAGGACGCCGCTCAGCGTGCTGTCAGAGCCGTTGGCAAAGGTGAACTCGGGGTCAGCAGCGCCGAGGTGGTGGTGGAGGTTGTCACCGACCTTGTGCAGCGGGGAGAGACGCAAGTGGAGGAGGCGGTGTTTTTGGGTGAGGACAATGTCAGCTGGGAGCAAGTAGGTCAGGCTGATTGAGGACAGATTTATAGCCCAAGGTCAATGTCACCATGAATGCCAGAGGGCAGAGACGAAACAGACTCTGACGATGGTGGCGAGTTTTTCATGCTATGCTCAGGCTAGCGGGGAACCATGGAATATTATTTTGATCAGGGAGAGATGTCAGCTCCAGAGGATTAAAATACAGCAAGACAGCTGGAGAGGTGGAGGAGATACAGGGTGGAGGTGTGCCACTAAGTAAGAGTGCAGTGACAAAGAGCATGTCTTTCCCTGTCTTTCCTTTATATCGGATGTGCTTGACGTTTCACCCAACATGGGAATTGGGTCCGCGCAGGATTGGGCGGGGAGCGATTCTACTGAACTGCTGGATTTATCACTGACACTTGTTATCTTGTGTACAGTACATTGTTTCCAATGTCCATTCCGACTCCTTTGCTAATTCTTTTCATGGAACCAAAACAGGAGTAAAAAATCCTCGAATGAACACCCCTTGAGACAATCATTCACAGGCAAGTCAGTAATTGTTGGACGCGTTCAATGGTCTAGATCTTGCAGTGCTATGGATTTTCGATATTTCGCTCCACAGCAGAAGGTTCCCCAAGTATTCCGGATTCCGTGGATTCAACCTTGAACTAATTCCTTCTACTGAGACTGAAAGAAAAGGTGCATACTTACCGCAGCCTTTGCGAAGGCACACATGGCTAGCCATGCACCAACCATGCACACTCTCCAACAAATTCAGCTTTGTGAGAAACGAGGTCACACACGCAGGTGAGTCGCAGAAAGGTATATTCGGAGCGCAGGGAACTGGCGCGGGGGAATACAAAGGACTACTGAAACAAGGTAATACCTAAAGAATATATAGGCGGACAGTAACGACGGATAGGGGGGTAGGTAAGGTAACCGGGAAGTGCGGCGCGCGACGATCCCATTTCCAACAAGCTTCACTTCCAACGACCAATGGAGGTTGATTTCAATCTCCAACAGGTTATATTGTGTAGTTTTTTTTGCTTTCACTCCGTGTCCCATTTGATGCCCCTGATGCATACGACTAAAATGAAAATGAAGACTATTCTGCTGGAACTACTAGGTCACCCGCGAGGTACGCATGTTTTGGGGATCTGCCAGGATGCACAAATTCAGATCTAAACTGGTACCCCGTCCACCACACTCCAGAAATAAGTACTCGATCATGCGCCCTCGTTGAATGGCAGCGGTATGGAGCGCTCCGCGGGACTGGTCGCTGGGTTCAAGCATCCAACCGAGACTTGTTCTGGTTCAGACATCCGCGTTGAACCCAGCCCCCTCGTCGGAATACCAGCACCTGCGTCTGCTGTTACTTCACCCTCGCACGTTCGCCAGAACGCTCGCCGCGTCACAGCCCAACTCAGACTATATCTAGTTGGTTGCTCCTCCGACCTAGTGCTCGCCCACCGTGTCGTACACGAGCTTTCACGCGTCACTAGTTTCGTGCTTACCCACCCTCCTAGTAGTACTACGTACTTTACCTCCTACCCTATATTCCCCGGTTCGCGGCTCCCCCTCTCCCCGCTCCTTTCCTTTCTTTTCCGCTCCTCCACTCCGCTTTTCTTGCACCGTGCCATTAACTAAACTCAGGGCTCCCTTCCGTCGAAGGGTCGGTCGCACTCCAGCTACACCCACTTACCTGAGTTCCCCGTTCGAACGAGGCTTGCGGGGCCGCTGTCGGGCGTGCGGCGCAAGCTCCGAGAAAACCGCGCCAAGTTCGGTGTTCACTCACCGAGTAGAGTAAGTAGTGGATGCACTGCAGATGGTCTGGCAGTGCTTCCCAGCGCAGCTCCTCCGCGGACGAATTTCATATATAATGTACGTAGTAGATGCAAAATCAAATGGGTATGAACGGTGCCCTCCCTCGCACCCGAAGTTCAATTGTGGACAGCACCGCGCAGATGCGGTGTCTGAAGGCAAGGCAAGTACTTACAAGAAAAAGTAAGGATTGACGCCGACGATGACGGCACGGCGCCTATATCCCGACGCCGGCGGGGGGTCCTCGTTCTCCTTGCCACCCCCTGCGCCGCCTTCTCCCGCTCCCGTACATACGCGCCCAATCGACCTCGAGCCCCCCCGAGCTCGTCCCCCTTGCGCGCAGTGTACTCGGTCGCTCATCGTCAGCACCACGCGCGGCGGCGGCGGTGCATCCTCACCAGCGACGGTGACACCAGACAGACCCGCGTGGCAAGCACGGATTCGCCGTCGCGTCGGGTTGCATAGTGCGTAGATGCGGGACGCTCAGCAGGCAGCAGGCACTCAACCAACACATCGCGCACGTCTCCATCCTCCCGGCCAACGCGCGCTCCCTCCCACCCTCCATCCATCCATCCATCCGCCACAAGCGCACGCAGCGTCCCCGTCCTAGTCCGACTCGGGGGTAGGTATGTAGGGCCCGGGCCCGCAGACGACGCCTGGTACGTGGTACGGCTCGTCCGCCGCGCCGCGGCGTCGTGCGGGGTTTGCCCGGCCCGTCGTCGCGCGGGAGTGGAAAACGATGGCGATGGCGATGGCGGAGGGCGCGCACGGAGTCGTCAAGCACGCGCTCGTATGCGAGCGGGTGGTCGACTCGCTAACCTAACAGACGCAGCCGGCATGAGAACGAAAGAACGAAGAACGGAAGGACACGCAGCAGAAGAGGGACGGGACGTACATGCATACACCGACAGCCAGCCAGCCAATCCCCGAGCCGGTACTCTTGCTTGCTTGCACCTGCGCAGGTGCCGCGGATGCAGGCGTACAGCGAGGACCAGCGCGCGCGGGTCCGTGTCCGCCTGGAGCGTAATCAGCGGGAGAGCAGCCTCTAGCAGGGAGGGGGCAGCACGTTCGCGATGGGCTGGCGCCCTGGGAGCGACAGCTCGAGGTCCACAGTCATGGCGCGGCGCGGCGCGCGCTGTCGGGCACGACATCAATACTACATACGGGGCAAAGACGACGGATGCGGAGACGTACCCCTTGACAGGCGCGCACATACGCGGCCGCGCGTCCGCGTCTCCTTCCTTCTCGCCTCCTTCAGCTTCAGGGCCTTCCCAGCGCTCTTGCTTCTTGCTCCCCTTCTCGTTCGTCGCATACGCGGATGGGGTAGGCGGCCGAAGTGCGTATCTGACCCGTGCTCGAGAGCTACTACATGCGGGTCGGCGTCAGCCAACGCGATAGATATAGAAGACGAAGGGAGAGACACACTGTGCTGGATGCCGGGTGCTGGATGCAGCACACAATGCGCGCCGCATTAGTTCTCTGCGACCTCGCCGAATGCCGAATGCCGAATGCCGCGCGACCCTGCCCGAGAAGCTCCTGCACGATCCCGGGATGGTGCTGGGCCGGCGAGTGGTGCTGCTGGAGGGGCGAGTGGTGCCACAGCTGCTGTGGCGAGTGGTGCTGCCGCTGATGTGACTCTCGAGAACGAGAACGTACGCGGGGGCGCGGGGTAGCGCGGTGCTCTTTGTAGAGTAGTGGTGAGGTGCCCTGCCCGCGCGCGGCCAAAGAACGTGTCTGCGGGGGGCGCCGCGGCGAGTGTAGGGCGGAGTGCGGCGAGTCCAGCGGCGTGAGGAGCGCAGAGGACGGCGAGAAGTCGGAGCTGGGCGACTCTGGGTACGACACTGAGCTCAAGGATGAGTCGTATCCCGCCAGGGTGAGGCGAGAGGCGGCGGAGGTCGATGTCGATGTTGCCAGACGATACGTTTGCGGGGTGGGGAGCGGAAGGGCAGCGGCGGTGGCAGAGCTGAGGTCAAGTGGCGTGCGACGTAGCGTGAGCAAGGGCATACTCTGCGAAGAAAGAAATGAAACTCGGGGCTCGGGCTGTCGACTTGGGCAGGGAGGTTCGACATTATTAAAACAACTAACCCGCTCTATCGAAGGGAGCCTCTATCCTAGGAAACGCAAAGAATAAGGTCTTCCTACAGCGAGTTGTCGTAAGCCACCGAAGACGCGAAGCTGTAGCTCAAGGACTCAAGGACATAATCCAGAAAACGTGTTTCGACTAAGTAGTCCTACGCCTGCGGAGAGCGGAAGAGTTACATGTAAGTATCGTGATCGGTGTCGATCCGGCATCAGCTATATCAATCAACTGTCGAGTACGGCTGAGAAATGCAGGACAAAATCAGCCACGAGTCGTGGTGTCGTCCAACAACAAGGTTGCGCGACGCCCCCCCCTTGTATGTCCGACCGTTTTTTTGACGATTTTGGGGCCTGTTTTACTCTATGAAATTGGCTGCTGGCTGGCTGTTTTACTCGAACATTTGGCCACAAAATCGCATTTTTTTCTCGCTTTGGCGCGCTTGGGCGTACCTCCTTAATTCGGCAAAATTTATTCGTTCTCGTTGTACCAAAAAGAGTTTTTGCCCCTCGGAGAAGGTATTACTTAGTCCGAAATTTTTTCCTATCTGTACAGAACCTCGCTCTTTCCAGAGCTCGATTTACTCTATATATGGGCCGGAGGTAGGGGGTCATTTTGAACCTTGACCGACTCAACCGCAGTCGGACATAATAGGTAGTGACCAGGGGCCTGTTGCGCGCAGGGACTGGATTCGATCAGAGTCGGAAATTAAGACGGTACGGCCGCCGATCCGGTTGAAAAGGATGTTGTTTCAACGCTCAAAAGCTTCAACAGGCTTCAATTTCAATGAAGTTCAAGCACACGCCGTTGGCGAGATGGAATTACACAGTAAAATTCGGAACTTTCCCCTTGTACTCGGAGTACCAAATGTCGGTAGTTCTAGCCCGTAACCAATAGAAACAACTCCACTTGCATTGGCTGCGAAAGAATAAGGTATATTAGATATTAAATTACCAGTTAGCAAAAAAGAAAATATCAATAGCCTTGCGCAGAGGCAGGCAGAGTATGTGACTATTACTTCGCCACTAAGAATGCCCGGCCTGCCCGCGGTAGACTGTGAGCAGATATAATTCTGGCGAGAGTCTCGTACTCACTCGCGCTCGCCAATAGTGATAGTGATAGTGATAGTGATATATTATACACAGCATGGTCCAGTCTCTGAACACTGTGTTCCCAGGGTTATCCCGGCACGCACGAGCCCTTCGTGCCTTCGCCCTGGACCCCAACAATCCTACTTGACGAGCTATTCGAACATTACCCGAACGTCTATCTAAAGTAGGATGGAAGTGGCGCAAAAAGATTCTAATCGTTGTGCCGCGGTAGAGTCAACCAGTGTAAAGGAAGAGGGGGAACATAAATGGGAGTAGCCTCAAAAATTGAGTGACTTCGTACGCGAATTTTGCAACCAATGAAATAGTCTCTCTGTAGGCGATCATGTGAGTAAAGAATCTTGCGGTCGGCATCGAGTTCAGCGGCCGCAAACCAGGTATGTCCTTCCTCATGCACTCTAACAAAGCGTGCTCCGGCGATTCGATCTCGGTTTTACAGAATCTGCAGACCCTCAAGTTGCGGTCAATCCGCGGGCGACGAAATTCAACCCAACGCAATCTTTCTAAGGCTAAACAGTGGCTCGATAGCAGCAGTTGCGTAAGTGCTTTCCGATGTTTGGGGTTCACTACATTTAAATAGTGTCGGAATTGCAACGTCTTGTGGACTGGCGCACTGTCTTTCTCCGGTTCTAATCTTCCTCGCAGGAGATACAATTTTGGTGAGTCAGGATTATCAATGGACCACTGAAGGTACACTCGAAGACCGGCATTCACGGACTTAATTACCCCGTCAACCATACGTGGCGTAATGGTTGTAAGGTTCGGCAGCACAATTCTAAATGGTAGCTTGTCGATCACATAACGGAGATCCATAGCCCATGATGGCATGCCGGAGTCCAAGAGCAACACTGAATCGTCCGCAGCCGCTTTGACATATCTGTCATTGTCAACGGCCAGGAGGTATTTCAAGTGTGTCAGTGCCAGGATGACTCGCCTGAAACGCAGCGGTACTAGACCAGTTTCTGTGAACAAGGGTGCAATCAATGATCGCTTGTTAACGCCAAGTATACGTCTTAGGAATTCAGTCTGTACATCTTCCAAGGGCTTGAGAAGGTCGAGATTCACATCTAGGCTGACTTCACAGCCGTGTGTGAGATGCGGATCCACGAGAGCCATGTACATTTTGCGCGCTTCCCACGGCGGCAGTACGCCGACCATAGACTCGAGGCCAAGCAATGTGTTTGCAATTGCCCTGGCTTTGCTCGCCTATGATTCTGGTGAGTGCCGATAGGCGCCGTATCAGATTAGGCGAGATCATCAGAGCCACCCGCTCATATGGGGTTTGCGCACATTTGATGTCTGAGTGGTCTCACAGATTGGACTGCATTTCCAACACGAGTACTCCAGTTCATTGCAGGCATTCCCCGAGTCCTAGCTTTGAAACGGCGTCTAATCGCTGAATCTTCGCTGTCAGAATGCTTGCTGTCATGCCGAAGCGCCACTGTCAATCCAAGTTTGACATCTACGTAAGTACGGCACGTCCACGCAACTTTTATCAACCCCTCACGCTGGGCACCATGCTAATATCCTCCAACTCATCGACACCGTGCTGGAGATCCCACTAATCTGCATTCCAAGTGATCTACAGCAGTTCTTTCTGGAGCCCGAAAATGCCGGCCATCATCGCCGAAGCGCCACATCAATCTAAGTTCGACCTTGCCGCAAGTACTGCACATGAGCCATGCGGTAGTCCACTTCCCCGGATCTGCCGTCACAGCCTTCTGACCGCAGCGTGACCTATGCATGCTTCTCCGATCCCCTTCTTAACCTCGTCGTTGCTCTGATACATTCTTTGTGCTACCCACCAAGTACTGCATCTTCCTCAGTCAGTTCTGTCTCTTATGTGAATTTGGACCTAGGCTGATATAGTACTGTCCCTCATACATAAGATACATTCTTACTCAGAATAGCTATGTCTCACCAACACACTGATTCCTACACAGTCCACATGAAAGGTGCGAGAGAAATTGATTAGCATACTGAAATCAGTATTTATTTTACTCAGGAGGCAAAGGAGGCTCTGGTGGACTGGGCATTGGACAGGGACAGGGTGGCCGGGGAGGTGACGGACTTGGCCCCACTCTGGAGATTGGAACTGCTACTGTCCATATCCAAGGGGGAGCAGAAATAAATATCCAGGACCAAGACATCATTATTGGCTGGCTTTCGCCAATCAATTTCTTTCCACGGCAGCAAGAAATTTCACAGATGCGGCAGTCAGGAACTGGTGAATGGCTACTGGAGAATCCACACTTTAAAAAATGGAAATCTGGTTCCATAAGGACACTCTGGTGCCATGGAATTCGTATGTAACTCATCACCCTCATATGCTCCCAAGTCTAATCAAGCTTGAATTCATTTACAGCAGGTGCAGGGAAAACTGTCCTTTCGTGTGTTGATTCTTTACATTGAGTGGGTGCTAATAAATATGGCAATCCTAGATCAATGGTTGTAGATCATCTCAGTGCTGATACCAGGGATATCGGTGTAGCTTGTATTTATCTGAACCACAAGGAAGTGGACAGCCAAACACCACCTAAGCTTCTGGCAGCTCTATGGAGACAACTTGTACTTGACAGGGACATTGGCTCTGATGCAAAGGAGTTATACAAGCAGCACAACAAGAAGGGCACTTCACCTTCACTGCAGGAAGTTGCTAGCATCCTCACCTCTAGCCTCAAGGGATTTTCACAGGTCTTTATTATCATTGATGCCATTGATGAATATCCTGAGGAGCAGCGGTTCATCCTACTCAAACATATCACAGAACAGATGGGTCTCAGTCTCAGTGTGAAGCTGATGGTCACTTCTCGACCCCATGTTCCTGTGGGCCCTACTCTTCCAAATGTTGAAACTCTAGAGATTGGTGCAATGCCAGAGGATATTCAAAATTTTGTCAATGCACAGATTGACTCATTACCACGGCTGTCCAAGCATGTCCAGGGAAAACCCAGCCTACGAGAAGACATTCATTCAAAAATCAGCAGTAAATCTGTGGATGGAATGTAAGCTGTCATGAATTACTGTTGGAAAGCAACTGAAATAACTTCAAACCAGGCTCCTTCTTGCGAAGCTTCATATTGATTCCCTGAGCAAAAAGAATACAATCAAGGCAGTTCAGGAAGCTCTGAATGCCCTCCCAAAGGGTCTTTATGACACCTATGAGATTGCAATACAGCGAATTGAGGCCCAGAGTGAGGAAGACAGAAAGACAGCTCGCTCAACCATTACTTGGGTTGCAAATGCAAAGCGGCCATTAACAATTGAAGAATTACAAGTTGCTCTTGCTATTGAACCAGGCATGCAACAGCTGAATGAGGAGAATCTTATGAACATTGATATTATTCTCTCTGTCTGTGCTGGGCTTGTCATTGTGGACAAGGAATCTTCTGTGGTGTGACTCATTCACTTCACCACACAGGAATATCTGGACAGCATTCAGGCTGTGCTATTCCCAGATGCACAAAGAGAGATAACAGAAAGTCTGCTCACATTATTTGCCTTCAATGGATATCCAGAATCATCCTGGGGGTGGGGGAATCTACCCCCTCTGGTGGAGTATTCACAGCATTGCCTTGCACATGCTGCTGGACAGCCTGAAGTTCAGCACAGAGAAATTCTCCTTGGGTTTCTTGGTCAGGCTTTTCAATGGATAAGAGCAATGAATCCTGGATTTCCCTGGGGTTATAAGTGGAATTCCCCGCCATGGAATTACCGGCATCAGCCATCACAGCCCTCTGCATTGTGGATTGCAGCAGCTGCAAACCTTGTGGAAACTACAAAGTTTCTGCTGGAGGGAACAGCTTTGCTGCAGCATTCAAAGAACCCAGAGATCATTGTGGCATCATACTATGGCCACACAAAGATTGTTGGCATCCTTCTTGAAAAGGGTGCTGATGCCAATGCAGCAGGGGGAGAATATGGGAGCCCATTGCAGGCTGCTGCTGCTGGAGGCCACACAGAGATTGTCAGCATCCTTCTTGAAAAGGGTGCCAATGTCAATGCAGCAGGGGGAAGATATGGGAGCCCATTGCAGGCTGCTGCTGCTGGAGGCCACACAGAGATTGTCAGCATCCTTCTTGAAAAGGGTGCTGATATCAATGCAGCAGGGGGAGAATATGGGAGTCCATTGCAGGCTGCTGCTGCTCGAGGCTACAAAGAGATTGTCAACATCCTTCTTGAAAAGGGTGCCAATGTCAATGCAGCAGGGGGAAGATATGGGAGCCCATTGCAGGCTGCTGCTGTTGAAGGCCACACAGAGATTGTCAGCATCCTTCTTGAAAAGGGTGCTGATGTCAATGCAGCAGGGGGAGAATATGGGAGCCCATTGCAGGCTGCTGCTGCTGGAGGCCACACAGAGATTGTTGCCATCATTCTTGAAAAGGGTGCCGATGTCAATACAGCAGGGGGAGCATATGAGAGCCTATTGCAGGCTGCTGCTGCTCGAGGCTACACAGAGATTGTTGCCATCCTTCTTGAAAAGGGTGCCGATGTCAATACAGCAGGGGGAGCATATGGGAGCCTATTGCAGGCTGCTGCTGCTCGAGGCTACACAGAGATTGTTGCCATCCTTCTTGAAATGGGTGCTGATGTCAATGCAGCAGGGGGAGAATATGGGAGCCCATTGCAGGCTGCTGTCACTGAAGGCCATACAGAGATTGTCAGCATCCTTCTTGAAAAGGGTGCCAATCTCAATGCAGCAGGGGGAGCATATGGGAGCCTATTGCAGGCTGCTGTTGCTGAAGGCCACACAGAGATTGTCAGCATCCTTCTCAAAAAGGGTGCCAATGTCAATGCAGCAGGGGGAGAATATGGGAGTCCATTGCAGGCTGCTGCTGCTCGAGGCTTCAAACAGGTTGTCAACATCCTTCTTCAGAAGGGTGCCAATGTCAATACACCAGGGGGAAGATATGGGAGCCCATTGCAAGCTGCTTTTGCTGGAGGCTACACAGAGATTGTTGACATCCTTCTTGAAAAGGGTGCCAATATCAATGCGGGAGGGGGAGAATATAGGAGCCCATTGCAGGCTGCTGTCGCTGAAGGCCACACAGAGATTGTCAGCATCCTTCTTGAAAAGGGTGCTGATGTCAATGCAGCAGGGGGAGAAGATGGGAGCCCATTGCAGGCTGCTGCTGCTGGAGGCCACACAGAGATTGTTTGCATCCTTCTTGAAAAGGGTGCTGATATCAATGCAGCAGGGGGAGAATATGGGAGCCCATTGCAGGTTGCTGCTGCTCGAGGCTCCACAGAGATTGTTGACATCCTTCTTGAAAAGGGTGCTGATGTCAATGCAGGAGGGGGAGAATATAGGAGCCCATTGCAGGCTGCTGTCGATGAAGGCCACACAGAGATTGTCAACATCCTTCTTGAAAAGGATGCCGATGTCAATGCAGCAGGGGGAATGTATGGGAGCCCATTGCAGGCTGCTTTTGCTGGAGGCTACACAGAGATTGTTGACATCCTTCTTGAAAAGGGTGCCGATGTCAATGCAGCAGGGGGAGAATATGGGAGCCTATTGCAGGCTGCTGCTGCTGGAGGCCACACAGAGATTGTTGGCATCCTTCTTGAAAAGGGTGCTGACATCAATGCAGCAGGAGGAGAATATGGGAGTCCATTGCAGGCTGCTGCTGCTGAAGGCCACACAGAGATTGTTGACATCCTTCTTGAAAAGGGTGCTGATGTCAATGTAGCAGGAGGATATGGGAGCCCATTGCAGGCTGCTGCTGCTGGAGGCCACACAGAGATTGTTGACATCCTTCTTGAAAAGGGTGCCGATGTCAATGCAGCAGGGGGAGAATATGGGAGCCCATTGCAGGTTGCTGCTGCTGGAGGTCACACAGAGATTGTCAACATCCTTCTTGAAAAGGGTGCCGATGTCAATGCAGCAGGGGGAGAATATGGGAGCCCATTGCAGGCTGCTGCTGCTTGAGGCCACACAGAGATTGTCGACATCCTTCTTAAAAAGGGTGCCATTGTCAATGCAGCAGGGGGAGTATATGGGAGCCCATTGCAGGCTGCTGCTGCTGGAGACCACACAGAGATTGTTAACATTCTTCTTAAAAATGGTGCTGACATTAATGCAGCAGGGGAAGAATATGGGAGCCCATTGCTGTGATGGTGTACAGCTATAGATGTGGCTGAGTGCCACTATGAACAACAATAACTACTGTACATGCATACTTAGTCTCACAATAGGTAGATGATCCGTAATCATTATTTACCTAATGCTATCTTACTTTGCTGCAACCTCTATGTTGTGAAGCCTGAGATCCACCAAGGCAAACCACCTCAATGTGTTAGACCCCGTGTATAGCTGAGCACCCATATAACTGCTTTGCAGCCCTGCATTACAGTGGTTCCTATCTCGGGTTACAGAACCTGAGACTCTACTACGGTGAGAATGCCTCAACAGGCACTTCCTGCCTACTTTAGCTGCACCGGACTCAGTGTCCATGTGTGCTTCACTTCCAGCCTGGCGAAGTCTAAACGACCTGCATCACAATAGAGCCCACTGTGCAGACTTCACCAGGGCTGGAGAAGCAGAGGGAGGCCTTAGCACTCAGCTCGAGAAGAGCGAGCTGCTAATGGCCCTACCTTGAAGGGCTGGGGAGGCACAGAGACCCTCTACCACCCTCATGCCTGTGGGACACGATGAGGGGGCAGGAGGGCAGCACCTCACTGGCCAGGCTCCCAGGAAGCGCTCAACCTTACGGCAAGCGCTGAGGTGCCCCAGACCCCTTATCCACGCGGCGAAACCCACTACTCGGACGGTAGTGTAGTCCCAAGGTGGGCTGAGTGCACTCAGCTCAGGAGCATAAGGATTTATACTCTTGAACCAATTTCCCCAATCGGCCCTGAAGGACCGATCATGTGCTGGTTACACTCTTCGAATCATTCAAGTCCTTATTTCCCTGTGCCAGGAGTAGCAGAGGGCAGAGCCTCAGCCGCTATGCTGTGCAGGGCATGAGCATACACGAGGATGCTCTCGGGGTGTCGAGGTAACAGATAGACAGATAGTCCTGAGGGTGGACTGAGGTCAAGGGAAGGTTGAGCTACACTATGCTGCGAGGCTGTAATAGACAGGGAACAAAATAATATAGAGACTTGGACTCAGCTTGTGGACTCGTGCCTGTACTCAAGGCGCTCAATAACTTGTAGAGACTCAACTCAAGTCGTCCTAACTCGAAGGAGGCTTGAGGGAGATGAAGGTAGAAACCAGAAGAGAAGTCCCTGTTTCATCCATGTACCGATCTTAAATACATGATCAGGATGGTCATCACACGTGCTCTCACGTCACCAGAGCCCTGCACAACCATCCAATCCAAGAATGAAATATAATATAAAGTCCGTGACCATAGAGAGCTTGATATAAACCATACCAACCGTTAACACAATTTCAATGTGACACCAACCGGGACACGTGCAAAGACGGATAGAGAGACAATGTTGCCACCTCAACACCTGTCCAGAGGATGACCAAGCCTCAGACGTGTTGATCTCCAGTGCAAGCCGAGAGGGTAGAAGCATCAGAACTGCGCTTCACAGAAGCTGGCCTGAGTGGAAAGGAAGGGAAGGGAAAAATAGAAAATGAGGTGTATAACATATGAGGAGGTGATAGAGTCCAAACAATCCAGCCCAATCCTCCAATCCATCGAAGCGGCGCGTATGAACATAGCACAACGAAACCAACGCGGCCAGGTGACCTCTTTTATGTGGCTGTGAAGTCGAGGGTACTCGTGTATAAGGCTTGAATGTGTCTCGGGGTATTACGAGTGGGTACCTATGTGATAGGGATAGGGAATAATGAAATAAAGTAGAGAGTGAGTAGAAAATGGGTGACCGTTAACACCAGATGAGGATCTCAAATGCATCACACATAACTGCATGAGCGACGAGTAAGCCAGAAGGCACTTCCACAGGGGTTGGACAGATGGGGTGTCTCACTGCCAGGGAGGCCTAGCCGACATTACAGGGCCAGGAAGGCTGAGTGCATATATTGCTGCTCACTTACCCTTCCTCCCTTGACTCCCCCTCGCATGTCTCAGAAACCCAAGACTTCTAGGGGACCTCACGACCCCATTTTTGACAATCAAAACCCGAATTTAATAATCAACCGAGCTGCCTCTACTCAACAAGCAACCTGTATTGTGACGGTGCACACATAATAGACACAGCCTAGTGCTACTGATAATATCTTGATACTGTACACAGAACTTAGTATCATAGTAGCCTATCGGCCCTTTGTTTTGAAATCATGTACTTACCTAATCAATTACTCTTTTGCTTGCACTCTCATATGTGAAGACAGAAGACTTGGTGCTCAACACCCCTGGACCCGCTGGATAGCTGAGCACCTGTAAACTGCTCTCACCGCACCTCGAGATACATGTCATGAACCGTCTTTTCATTTTACTTCCAGAACCCAAACAACCCGAACAACCCGAAAAACCCGATCATTGATCAGATCAACTATCTGATCAATTGAACTAGGATACCATTTTTAAGATCCCAAACGGTTACGATTGGTTTCCCGACCTTCGGGTTCCTGATCGCTGTCACGTGCCGTGACTTCACATCCTTTTCGGACGCCATCGGACTCCGAAGATCTCTGATCCCGATTCTGTTCAACACTGCCTTTCTGCAATTACCCTTGTTCTATTGGTTTGTACTGCATATGATTCCCTCTGACTCCTATGTTATGCTTTATGCTTCTCCATCACGGAGTCCTCGGAGTGCCGATGATATCCGAGTCAGCTTGACTTCACTTGACTTCACTTGACTCATAATGACTTGTTCCATCACGGACCCACTCAGAACTCCAAAGCTCCAGTACTTACATTATATCCCCACTAATACTTTACTCTCGTATAAATACAAGCCATGTCGGTAGTTAGACTTCAGTTTGAATATCAACTTAGTCTGCCCTATACTCTTCCTCTCGGACTTCCGTCCTCCTTTGAGTCTCTCTCCGAAATCGGGCATTAGGCGTAGAGAAGGGCGCAGCGCACGAGCTGAAGCCAAGCCCCTTCCCTTCCAGTATACGGGTTCGGTATTCCATTCGGACTCCGATACTTCCCTCTACATCTTGACCTCTTTGTCTTGCTTATATGCACTTCATCCTTCAGGCATATCTCGGACCTCCATTGGATCCCGATCGGGAACCGGTACTTGACAGTGATCGCCCCCCTCTACGTTCATATATCCCTTCATTTACTTTGCATTAATCTTGTCCGTTGTCGTTGGACACTGTACCTTAATTTACAAACCCCTAGGGACTTTAGTATATAAACTGTAGTTATTTCCCTGTACTTTACACTATTCTAGTCTAAACCCCAGGCTTATTCGTTGGAACTCTTTGTGCTTCAGTCGCCCTTGTCATCTCAGAACCCGGAATTTGCTCTGTGCTGACAAGACAATATCAATGGAGCTCTGGCTGCAGGTAACAAGGCTGTTAGCTGAAGTGTTACAACAGCAGAGGGTCTGAGTTGGCGCCTCCTGTCTATCTAGCAGCACTGGACTTCCAGTCCATGTGCACTTACCTCCAGCCTGGCGAGGCCTGAGGGACCCACATTGTGATGGGGCCCACCGCAAGGGCTTCACCATGGCTGGAGAAGCAGAAGCAGGAATGAGTGCTCAGCTCTGCAAAGAGCAAGCAGCTACTACCTGGCTTTGTAGAGCAGGGGAGGCACTTAACACCCTCCACTGCCCTCATGTGCGTTAGACGCAATGAGAGAGGTGGGAGGGTAGCGCCTCGCCTACTAAAGGTGAGGTACCCATGAAGCACTCAATCTTGCAATGAGATCTGAGGTGCCTTGACCCCAATACGCATAGCGAAACTCGCCGCTGTGGTAGCGGGAGACTCGCAGGTGAGTCTTGCAGCAGACGAGAGTGTTGCACAGGAGCATACTGACTTATGCTCCTGTGCTATATTTGCCAATCAGCTCTGAGAGCCGATCACATGCTGATTTAGCACTTCTACATCTTCAAGCCTTTCTTCCTCTGCACAGGAGCATGGGGAGCAGGACTCTCGGTAAACTGCGCCATGCAGGGCACAAGCGTGCTTGACAGGGCCCTCGGGGTAGTACAGATGGGGAGAGTCGATGCCAAGGAGATGTAGCCGGATGGGAGGATTGAGTGCATATATGGCTACTCATCTATCCACCCTACCACTCACTTCGTTCCCCTAGAATGTCTCAGAGCCGCAAGAAATCGAGAGGACCATCCAATCCAGTTTTCGACCACCAAAACCCGAACCCCATTATCAATCGGGCCGCCTCCACTCAACAGATGAACTGACTGGAGGGGATGGCTTCAGGAGGCGGACCCTCAGCTTCTTCCTCTGGTTCTAGTTTCTCTCCCTGTCACAGCATAACTGGGACTCCCAAATCACAATCTGACAAGTCCAAGAGCTCCAGACCAGCCACCGCTAAACCCGTAGCTCCCGCTCGCGTGGCCATACTTGTCCCTCTAGCAGCTCGTCTCGGCCTCCAGCATGCACTGAACATGCACAAATGCCTCGGGCACTAAGTAAATATTATTCCCCCAAAACTGTATCACATAGTGATGGCCGTGATGGCAACTTGCATGTGATCGAAGCAGCGGGTATGTTATATCTGTGTCGGAAAAGGCCGGAAGGACAGAAGGCTGGAAGACATAAAGGGCCGGAAGACGGATAGGGCCGTAAGTGATACCATGTAGGTGAGCGGGTACACCAACTAACTTGGCTCGACGACGAAGGAAGTAGAAGTCAGACCATGGAGCAATGCAGAGGCAAAGCACGTTAATTCTCAACTAAAGATACAGCAGAACATAATACATATTTATACTAAATACGGAGATAAGTCTAATGCGGAAAGAAGTATACAAAAGACAATAAGTACAGCGAAAGACAATAAGAACAATAAGAGAGAACCATAGTTGCATAAGTCATATGTTTGATTTGGGGAACACTCAGAAGACCTTCATTGCGGAAACCCCAAAGGTTGTGCGTCAACGGAATTAGCTGGACGCAACAGGAAGTTGGTTAGGACACAACAGCCATAAAGTAGGCCGTAGCCGGAATGAACATAAACGGCCAGAAAGGAACCGGAACAGATCAGAAAGTGCATGGTCGTAACAGGGTAGGTATATGTTCACAATAACCACATAGGTGGTACCCAGACATCTACAAACATTTGTTATGTGTATCCAGCTCAAAACTATACATAAAATTACAATATCTCGAAATTGCACGTCTTGTCACATCAGGTGAGTCGGTGACTGTTGTTACCCTCTCACCATCAGGCTTTGACAATGGCAATGGTAGACTTACCATGGGCGAACGAAGTATCTACCTCTCCTAGAAGCTGATAAAATGGTTCACCGAGATGCCGGGCGACATCTTGGCTGTCCAGGTCAAAACCTTTGGCAGTGCCAACTCGTGGTACTGCTCCGACGGATGTTGAACTTGCCGTTGCTCGTGGAAGTACTCCCATCACACCTGAGATGACGGTGGAATACCTACAGAGTCTTGATGTAATCTCAAATAATATCAAAGATATGTTTGAAAAACAGGCAGCTGCATCACAGGTAATTCCACGGCTCCCTGACATACAATTGCTGATTGTACCCGCAGGAGCCCTGGGATCAGGAGCATTTTGAGCATCTGTTGGCTAAATGGGTAGCTATGTGCAACCAACCTTTTTCTGCTGTTGACGACGAAGAATTCCGCAAACTTCTCAAATACACCCACCACCCTGCCAAAAAGCTGCTCAAAATCCTGCACACACAGGCAATTAGAACTCATATCGATAAAATGGGGGAGGAAATGATTGCGGTGCTGGCAGAGATTTTCAAGGCATGTCATTATTTGAAGCTGGACCATCGTATAAACAACTACTTACCCGTTGTAGGAGAATGCATCCGACTTTGTTATCTTGTTGGATGCTTGGACATCAAGCAATGACTTCACATTCATGGCCATTGTCATTCATTACATCGCAAACAACGGGAAGCTCGGTACACCTTTGCACAAAGTCCAAGGATTCATTGGTTCAGCTTTAGTGCAGAAGACTCCCTTATAGACTTCTGCCAGTTGATGGGGGAACACTCAGGCGAGAATATGGCTGTGGCGGTGTGGGACACCCTTAAAAAGTTTGATCTTATTGGTAGAGTGAGTCTCCCTCCACAGAAACGATTTTTGCAAAGTGTATGCCTGTCTCAAATTTATTCAGATCACTGCATTTGTGACGGACAACGCGACCAACAATGACACTCTTGTGGCGGCCTTTGAACGCCACTGTTGTGCACAACACATTACCTTCTCTGCGGTTGATGGCTGCATGTGATGCATGCCGCATACAATACACTTGGCTGCTCTTAAGGTACACTTCTCATTCATTTACTCACTGTGTCATTCTCATCTGAGTTATTCCAGCTGCTGGAGGCAATCGGTGCTCTCACCAAAGAAGAGAAACAGAAAGCCAAGTCCCAAGCTGTGTCATACCAGACACCGCAACGGAATCACTGGACCATATGCAGGACTCTCAGGCCGCTTCAACAGAGGACGCCGACAACACCGAGTTTATAAAGCCAGCAAGCACAATTGCAAGTGCTGTGTTCAAAGTGTGTTTTCAAGTTTCCATTTTTGATTATCTAGTGTTGACCTATTTCAACCTGAAAGTTCTGCAAAATTGTGTGGCATGTGCACTCCAGTCCACAGCGGCGGAAAATTTGGCAGAAGGAGGGTTGTGATGTGGCCGAGGCTGCACCCGTAACCATTGATTCTATCCTGATGCTGATATTGGACATCAAGATGTGGTGGTCCTCAACACATCAGATGCTGTGTATGTATTCTCACAGTTGAGTTTTTTGGCCTTGAAGGATTGATGCTGGTACTTTAGGTCATGCCTTGCAGTTCCGTCTCCCTATTATCAATTATGTGGCCAAGGACAGTGATTTGGGCGAGCATGAGCTAACCCCCAATGAGTGGAAGGCTCTTAAGATGGTCACGGTGATAAGCCAGTAATTGGGCCATGGTTAGATACACGTAATTTTGCGTGTTTCTGATTGTGCGCATTGCTGAAACTGTCGTTTCTATGCAACAGTACTGGTTCCTGGTAGCTGTTGGGCGAACCACAGAGAAACGGGTGGACGTTCTAAGGAATTAGAACGTCCATTGGCTAGTCTCGCCCTGAAAACTGTAAGGGAAACGTGCAGCCAGATAATAAGTCAAGGGACTTCTTTGACTTGTTTCCAACATTCACTTAAACAACGGAAACGGGTCAAAGGAACGGGAGTTGGCAATGTGTTGTGTTGTGTTGAGACGCTAGGGGAGACGTGTTCAGTCACGAGTGTTTCGGTTGCCAGAGTTGCCGGTTTCCATCGGATGCGGATACACCGAAACAGGTGGTCGGCTATTCTGCGGATCCGGATCACAACTCTAAAGGTGTTCTAAGGTTCTTTCTCAAGAACCCTTTCTGGGAAACCCTAGAGAAACGGGTATCTACCGAGACCTACGAAGGAGTACTATCAAGCTCCGTATTTGGAACCAAGGGGAAACTTGAGTTGAAGCAGAAACAGGTCGAACGAGATGCCGTGCCGATCTATCGGTGATCGACACACCCTCTGAATAATACAGGGGTGCTGCTGACGGGTTCCTGCCTCGTAATTGGCAAGGGAACATGGCGTGCTCACAGTTGGGAACCAATGGGAGGCGACGCTCGGAAGAACAACCGACGGAAACGCGGTTAAAGAGACGGATAAACGGACTTTTGACTCATTGGGATTGTGTTTTGGGCTTTGTAACAGTGTCTTGGCGGTTGTATAAGTATCCGAGGGTGTTTCTACGATGAACACAGCATCTTCCCCCGAACTAGTAGGCTATACGCTTGTGCATTGGGTTGATCTGGGATCCTCGGCGAACGCACTCTTATAGAGTAGCACTATTAGTTGAAATCTTAATTGTTTCTGAATCATATATATATTCTGGAAACGCACTTGGGCTTTGCCTGGAAACTGTCTGAACTCTGAGAATCTGTTGGATCTGGGACTCTGTTGAAAGAAACATTATTGTTGTTGTTTGCGGAGCGGGTTTCAGAAAGTACCGTCAAGGGAAAACTTTGGAAACGTGACTGCTGGCGTTGCTCAGAAAGTACCTCTTTAGGGAAAGCTCTGTGAACGTTCTTGGCCTATAAACTAGGGGCCTTACTTGAGTCTACGGGACTACTTTAAACTTGTTTCTCTGTCGCTTGGACACACACACACACACGCTGCGAAGCTATAAATCTATCCTGTTTGGAAACGACGTTTCCACTGTGTCTAGAAACACGTTCTACGCAGTTTGCTCTATTATCTCTCTGAGATACGAAACCTCTCCCTACAACCTTTACAAGGCCCTGTACTAGGGGCTGTAACTCGTCGGGATCTTTGGAAACGTGCATATATTGCCGTTTGATTTGTTTGTTGGTTGTTGGAACAGTCTCTGGACTGTTTCTGTGCCGCTCTCGAGTCAAGTGGGGTTATTTGTGTGTTTCTTATATAGGTTCTGAGCATCAATCAACGGGTTGGCTCAAAGCTTTTTGTTCAGCTACCACCCAAATGTCGGCAACAAAGCAGCCAATGCTTTCGACAACCCATGCAATCTTCTGTGGGCTTCAACAACACCTCAAAACCATTATCAAAGAGCTTCCCGCCGACACCGATCCCACACTAGAGGGACTTGTCAACGCTCATCGCAAACTAAGTGATTATTTCACAAAGTTTGATCAATCCCGCTACTGCACCTGGGCTGTGTGTTTGTAAATTTGCTTCCAGAATATCACAATTCACTGAAGTGAATTCGCAGTTTTGGACCCTAGAATCTTCTACAAAACTTTGTGAGATGACTATGCGGATGATGACGACTTACTTGTCCAGCTTGAGGCATCAAAACTTGACCTGCAGTCTCATTTCGAGATTCACTACACCCCCACCACCCCGGATAGACTCGTAACCAGCCTGCCTACGGTGTTTTAACAAGGTGAGCTTGTTGCCGTAGGCAGACTGGTACTTCTCGGGCTGTGTGAAAGAGCTGAGGCGGAGTTTGAAATTAAGTTAGTGAGGCCGATGACACAATGATGCAATGAGCTGCGGCAATTCCGGAGATCACGGTCCGAAGTTGATCGCCACTAAAACTACCCTCAGGTTTTACGGTGTTCTGTGCCACAAATACAAAATGTAAGGAGGCAAAACTGGAGGGATACAATTTTCATTCATTTTCCCCGCTTCAACCAAAAAATAAGCTTCAAAATTGAGCACAAAATGAGTAAGGTTTTTAAAAGGTCACTTGAATTTCAAACTCCGCGACAGCCCTTTTGGAGGCTCCGAGAAGTACCAGCCTGCCTACGGCAACAAGCTCGCCTTGTTAGAACACCGTAGGCAGGCTGGTTACAAGCCTACACCCCGGATGCCCCACCGTCTTCGATACCTCAACTTAGCAGTAAATTTTGTGACCGGGTTAAATAGCCATGTGTGCCACAGGTCAACTTTAGCAGGATCAGTAAATTTGTGACTGGGCTAAATAGCCACCTGTGCCATGGGTCGGTTTTAACAGGATCAGTAAATTTTGTGACTGGGTTGAATAGCCACACGTGCCATGAGTCAATTTTAGCAGGATCAGTAAATTTGTGACCGGGTTAAATAGCCACCTGCACTAGCCCAAACTGTGTCACGGTGATGGCCATCATGGTAACTGTCAGCGTGATCGGAGCAGCGGGCGCCAAGTCCACCTCTGTAGGTATATGTTCAGGATATAAATAATCGCATAGGTGGTGGTGAAAGTGGTACCCAGACATCTAGGAACATTTGTTATGTGTATCCAGCCAAAACTATACATAAAATTACAATATCTCGAAATTACATGTCTTGTCACATCAGGTGAGTCAGTGATCATCGTCACCCTCTCACCATCAGGCTTCGATGAATGGCAATGGTAGACTTGCCTGTAGAATTTGGCTCAGGAGGCTGTTTGCAAGCAAGAGGTAATTGCGAGGCAAACCAGTGAGGTAAACTAATACAAATACTCTAGCTTTTATATGCAAAGAATATCAAATAGGTAGAGAGTGAGTCAGGAAGGAATTGGTATATGCTGTCTTAATCATATGGTCGTGAAGCGTACAGTAAGCTAGACCGCATGCAAGGCTAGCAACGGTGAAATAGGAAGGGAAATAACAAAATGGTGAAACATGTGTGGTCAAGCTTGTATTTCCAACATTGCCATGGGCGAACGAAGCATCTACCTCTCCTGGAAGCCGATAAAATGGTTCACCGAGATGCCGGGCGACATCTTGGCTGTCCGGGTCAAAACCTTTGGCACCATGAAACTGACGGAGCCCAGCATAAACACTGGCATCCTAGAACTTAACAGATATCTCAGTTCTGAACTGAATAGACGGAAATTCAGGGCACGCTGCTTCGTCCATGGTGAGCCGTTCGGCACCTGATGGATATAGAGACCAATAGGCTGGGCAGTCGGGCCTGAACGACGATGGACCTGTTTGAAGGTTCTTAGAGAAATAGGAAGCCTTTGGGTGAATCAGCTGCAGCTGAGACTACTAAGTGGAAAATAATGCAATCTATTGCAACTGTTTGGATAAGTGAGCCGAGGAAAGGATACTGTGCGGAAAGCGCACACCAAAATCGTCAAAATTAGATGTGATTTGGAGGCGGTTGAAAATATGATTGGCTTAACTGAGCCGGAGGGCTCGCAGGGGTTGTCACATAGGAGTATATAAGCACAAGTGGAGGTGTCCAATACGGCATCAGAGTTGTAACTTGAAGAAGAAGATTTAACAAAGATCAAAATGCAAGAAGCAAGTAATAGTACCAAATCCAATCATCCTCCATCAAATTTCCTGCCGTCCCAAGGTCCCAGTCACCCCCAGTGCAAGCCTCTGCATCCGGTAAAAGTACAATTTCAACTGTGTCTTCGAACCGATCGTGCGAGGAGCATAGAATGAGTGCTCCGAGACTCACTGTTGCAAATTTGAAGGCGGAACAGTAACAGTCATTTCGAAATCGTGATAGGTGCCGCCAGATTATCTCTGCTAGTGGTCGAGCGTCTGGAATCAGCGGCTATCACAATGGTCGCTTGGATTGGGGCGGTGAGAGATTTGAATACTCGTGGGCTGGGCAGCCCCGGAATGGGCGACAAGAGATGGTGGTCGTCGGGAATGCAGGGGTGGCCAGTTGAGCGGCGCATCTAAAATGTGCATTCATCCTCCCTCTTTCAGGCATTAAAAAGCACAAGGTCGGTTGTTCCTAGCCAATGTTGAAAAGTGTGAAGGAAATAATCTCGCATCGCCTGGGACAGATTTAGCAAACAGGTTGACAAAGGTGAGTGTTCATACTCCAATCTCTGCTTCCTTCAGAAGAAACGATAATCGATATCTGCCATGCTGAAAGTGACGGATGCACGTACAGCGTAGGCATAGACATATACAGTCAAGATAGGTGAATGCCAATAAGGTTCCAGGAAATGTAGAAAAGGCACCAGATCTAGAGATCTTCACCGCGAAGATCAAAGCCAGAGTTGCACCACCTTGGAAGACTGCAACATGTACATCGTTTGAACTCGCAGCTCCATAAGTTTGAAGGAGATTCGGATGGCTGGATTTATCATTCAAGGATTTGGTCCCGACGAAGTGCTGCGAAGTACTCACCGAATCGACATATATTTCGCAATGTCCAGCCTCCATTCCTGCCCAGCGTCGTCAGAACACATATCGGAAGGCAGCGGGATACCTCTTCTGCGCCTTTGCCCTGATATATGGCCACCGTCATGTCAGAGATTCGCCCATCGACTTTGGCAGAACACACCCTCCGAACACGAGCCCGCCCATGATGCCGACCAACGACGCTTGAATGATTAGCCGAGTCCGTCCAGATTTCATTTCGCAGGTCTATGTCGCCGAGTGGTATCATTCGGAAGTCTTTGAAATATATTTCAGCGGAGGAGGATGTGGCGAAAAAGCTACTAGCCGGAATGAACGGTTGGAGCTGTGGTGTGGTAATTAGTGGTGTTCGTAAACGTCTCCCCAGTCACATTAAAGTGCTGCGACCCAGAGAAAATGCCGCCATACTGTAGTATTTCACTCAATTTGTGCCGCCTGTGACCTGTAGCACCAAAAACCGAACTTCAATATTCGTGGATCGACCTTCAGGAGCGTGACACAAGAAAAAATTTGTAGGACTGTGCGCTCAGTTAATTTGCAAATGCAATTGTATCTCATTTTCGGGACGTCACGGAACACTCTGTCGATATGAAAAACAAAACTACAGCCAAATCTTCGCAACACCAAAGGCAACACCAACCCAAACCGAGGCAAATGTTACCCTCAAACCATTTGCACCACCTTTCAGGTGCAAAGACGCATCGCTCAACGTAGGAAGAGCGGTCGGGACCGTAATCGTCGTAAAGTCAGATCGCGTTACAGCGATAGTTGTAGCCGTATGGACAGCTTTTCCCTGACCAAGGAGAGTGATATCCTCAGTGACGGCACATTTGCCTGTTGGTTGTGCTCCGGAAGCGCTTGCAGCAGCAAAGAAACAAGTTCTCCGACGTTGACCACACCGGTTGCGCCATCTACTTGTGCTGTGACAACAGCGGTGAGTTCAAAGTCGTTACTGCCTTGCGCAACAACGCCTAAATCAACCAAGCACTATTAGTAAACAGAAATTTTCGCAGAGCAAATGTGAAACTTACCATCAAAGTTTCCGACACCTGCACCTGGGACAGTAGCGACGGCATGGTCCGTGAACACAATTTTGCCGTTGGATAAAACACCAATGGGAGCGAATTGATCAGTTCCTTGAACTCCAGCTGGCGTTGGTAATGCATTGCCCCCTGCAACAGGAACGAAAGCAGTTATTGTGGTCTGTGCATTCACTAGAGGAACAATATCTAGCACTGAACGCGTCTGAGTAAGGAACAACATACCTAGCTGCAAACCTCCAAGAAGCAAAAAAGCGACAAGGGAGAACGTCCAAGAGATCATACTATAAGATGGATGAGGTATATAACATGAGAAGGCCTTCATATAAGAAATCTTGAAAAACACCGCATCGGGACCATCACAGTGATAGTGATATTATGATAGGACGGGTGTTGCCTCAGGGCCGTCTCTGATTCGATCACAGGGCCAACAGCTTTACCAGGCATATGTCAAGCCAATGCCAAGCTTTCAGGCATGAAACTTGTCTGTCTCCAGGCGTAGTTCCGGTGCGCAAGAGCTTGTAATCGTGTCTTTGTTGTGTCTACACCAAGAGACCTTCTCGCTTGAATGTCATACGCCGTTATACGGAGTGAATACTAATAGGAAAAGGTGCTTGGTGATGGCATCGCCTCGTAAAAGATCAAACAAGGATCGAACATCAAACTGGCAACGGCTGTTGGCTGACCCCAACCTGCCTTTGAATACAACTCAATGTGCGCTTAAGAGAAAGCTGTTGAACCCAAGTTGAACCCATGTATCCGACGTGATCGCACCGCCGCTTTGATTGGTGCACCCTCATACTTTCGTAGGAGAGGGAAGTCAAGATACACGTTTGACGAGAAGCTTCCAATTTAAATTTCAACCATTGAGGCCAAGAAAATGAAGGAGACACTTGGATGACATGATGAATCATTGACGATGAAGAACATTCCATTCCTACGATTTAGCGCAATGCAAAACGTGTAGTACGCATAATACCATTGCTATTTTATACATCCTACAATCAACACTGCTGCTATGCACGATCAGCTCAATTCAGACTCGTTCTGAATCCGCAGCTTGGCAAAGTGAATATAAGAACCACGGCATGCCTTTGTCATCTCTGCCTAATTGAATTTGATAGCTCTACAGCTTTTTGCATCGGTGTAATCTATTATCTAGAATGGAAAGAGTGATATTTGATGGGAAAGATCACAGCAGGGTTTTGTACCGATATCTACCTGTTGGAAATCGGCCCGATGCACAGTGACCCTCTGCAAACGCGCAGAGGTCTCGATTCAAAAGCTACGGCTTAAATACAAAACGAGGGAGTCATACGGATATAAGGAGAAATGTAATATGACTCTGTCTGAGTCAGGGAGAGTCAGTGTGAGTCCGTATGAGTCAAGTCAGAAGATGAGTCAGAAGGAGTCAGAAAGAAGCCACTGATGTAATGTCACATTGTGACCATATGGCGAATAGGCAGTGCATTGGTGTTTCGGTTGTTACTCCAACACACCCCCACAAGCGATAGCACCAAGGCACACCCCCAGAAACTTGACAGGGTGTTTTACCAGACTCTGTCATATCCATCAGAGTCGTATTCTGCAACAGCAGCAGTATCAGTGCTCTTCTTCTTCGACTCTTCCCAGCGCAGGCGCTCAGGACAATCCGACTTGAAATGGCGACCAAGAGCGAGACTGGTGGCGAAACCAGCAGCATGGTGTACACACTCGAGATCATCCCAAATGATCATGGGATCACGAGAAGTCATATGTGCGAGCTGGCTGGGCTCAATGCACACAAGCTCGGCACAAGCTTTGGCCATCTTCACCGGGTCTCGTGTGGCGATCAAGGCTCTCCGTTCTGTCTCCATCTCTGTCTCAGTCTTCACCGTCCCATCAGATTTGGTTTGGTCCACCAAAATCTGAATCATGCCCCACAGCTGCTTCTGTATGAGCACTGCCTCCATGCGAACGTTCCAGTCGTTGGCATAGTTGATGCTTCCAAGTCGCGCAAAAATGTAGCGGTCGTTGGCCATCATAGAAATCGAGTCGAGTGATGGTGGTGATGAACGAGTGAATCAAAAATAACGGATCAAAATCCGTGCGAGGTCTCCTTCGTCGTTGATGAAGGGTTCCGTTGCCTCGGCGTCACGAGGGCTTTCTCCTTCGTCGTCAATGAAGGGTGTCGGTGCCTTGTGGTCGCAAGGGCTTTCTCCCTCGTCGTCAATGAGGGGTGTCGGTGCCTTGTTGTCGCAAGGGCTTTCTCCCTCGTCGTCAATGAGGGGTGTCGGTGCCTTGTTGTCGCAAGGGCTTTCTCCCTCGTCGTGAGGGCTTGTCTTCTGCCTTCGTCGTCGTGAAGGGCTTTCAACTTGCTTCCGTCGTCGTGGAAGACTTTCGGCTTGCCTCCGTCGTCGTGGAGGGCTTTCGGCTTGCCTCTGTCGTCGTGGAGGGCTTTCGACAGTAAGAGTCTGGAAGACGATCGTCGGCGAAATCCAGACAATGGCAGCGAGTGCTGAGTTGATCGAGGGTATGCGTGTATGCGCATTTGTGTTGGAAATCGGCCCGATGCACAGTGACCCTCTGCAAACACGCAGAGGTCTCGATTCAAAAGCTACGGCTTAAATACAAAACGAGGGAGTCATACGGATATAAGGAGAAATGTAATATGACTCTGTCTGAGTCAGGGAGAGTCAGTGTGAGTCCGTATGAGTCAAGTCAGAAGATGAGTCAGAAGGAGTCAGAAAGAAGCCACTGATGTAATGTCACATTGTGACCATATGGCGAATAGGCAGTGCATTGGTGTTTCGGTTGTTACTCCAACACTACCCCCTCGCTAATATCTGAGGCTCTAGCACTAATATCTGAGGGTTTTGCGCTAATATCTACCCTCACACGCTACTTAACTACATTCGCGTTAGGCGCCGGTGCAAGCCAGCACGGTACTAGTAGGAAAGCTCACCATACTTATCGAATTGGTAGTGTCTGTGGCTTCGCTAAAGGTGAATTCTTTATCTTCATGGGGCTGCCCTTCCATGATCGCGGATGGGGGAGAGATACTAAGCGCCGTAAGGCAGCTTTTCGTAACATTTCAGGAAGCCCCAGATATAGCATTCTGCTGTGAAACTCAAGACTTGCGGGAACGGTTGCTTCAACTTGGTCGTTCCCATCATGGTGGTCTGCACAAGGTCTGCAAGAAAATATTGTCGGGATTCTTCGGGCCGGAAGGGACCGCACACTGCCACATCGACTTTTTGAACAGTTCAATGCGAAACCTCTGCATATGGATTCCGTTCATTGTATTCTAATTTTCCATTTAAATTTCCCAAATGCAGAGTAGTATTCTTGATGGAAAACCTGGTTGACGATTCAAGCCCCCCCAGATTAGCCCAGATTGCTATGTAAGAACTTCCACCAGATTGCTATCTGTGCCCGGCGGCCATTTCTTCCTAAATTCCACGCTCAACGCCGCGCCAATGACGTCGATAATCTGCGGCCCGGATTTGGGAAGTGGTATAAAAGATTGTGTCCACAGGTCGCAACACTGACCGGGCTCGCTGTTCCCCCCACCTTGGCTCCCTTTCTTCACACATACACAATGCCTGCTACTCTGCCCCCGGCCGCTCATGCAGATAAATCCAAACCCTACATTCCTCTGGCGGGCGGTGCTCATGACGGTTATTCCACCGAGGAGGAAGCGACAGCGACCTGTTTCTGCGGCGCCGTGCAGTTGAAATTCGCGGGTCCCCCATGCTTTCCCCATGCTCAATTCACTTATCATTTGCTTTGCAGCCAACCCAAGGGCCGGGGCTCGTCAACTCGTTCATCTGTAATTGCACCGACTGCCGCAAAATCACCGCGTCTATGTTCGCCTCCAACTTCACCATCGCAGATACCCACCTCACACATGTACGCGGTCGTGAGAGCCTCACCGCGTACGGCCAGGCAAATACCATCGCCTCAAAAAGAAATATGATCAACCACTTTTGCTCGACCTGCGGATCGCTCATGTACCGCACCGGCGACGGATTCCCGGGGCAGAGCATCTTGCGAATCGGGACGGTAGATGATTTCCATCTGCACGAGACGAAATTGAAGCCGCAGGTGGAGCAGTTTATTGAGAGTCGCGTGGGGTGGTTGCATGGCGTGGAAGGGGTCCCGCAGGTAGTGGGGTTGGCAAAGTGATGTGTCGTCAAATTGAACAGCCATTGTACTCTCGTATCTGTATGTAAACTATGTCTCGTTTGGTCCGCTCTCGTGTCCTACACCAAGCCAAGAACATCGTCGCCGGCAACCACGGTTCAATTGGGTTGTACCCAACGTGCCATCTGCCGCCCATGATGGGTTGGGCTCGGGCCGGGCCGAAGTCGCCGGCGGCGATCACCTTGACGCCTTCCGCGATCGTCCTTTGCTCTTGACCTTGACCCCGATTAACTTTAGAAAACGGCCAGACTCGCGAATCCTCCTTGGCTTATTCAGGGAAGTGGGTCACCCAGAAGCGACTCAAAGCCTGGCTGATAAAGCGGCCTTTCTAATCACGCGTGATTGATAAGCCGCTCTTCAAGAGGCCGCCCCTTGGGCCGCCCACTACCGTCTTACCGGTTTTCGGAGCACGTAAAGAACGAGGTCCTTCAAGTGTTCTCAATAAATCACCTTGAATCCTTTTTCATTCAACACCATGCCTACAACCCTGCCTCCCGCTGCCCACATGGATAAATCCAAACCCTATATTCCTCTACCAGGAGGCGCCGCCGACGGTTGGTCCACTGAGGGCGAGGCGACGGCGACGTGTTTCTGCGGCGCTGTGCAGCTCAAATTCGTAGGTAAGTATTCGTTTCCGTCTTGCAATTCATGTTGTGCTGACGTCCGACGCTTCTCAAACCAGCCAGCCCAAGACCCAGGGCTGCTCTCCACGTTTATCTGCAACTGTACAGACTGCCGAAAGATTACCGCATCCATGTTCGCTTCAAATTTCACTATTGCAGACACGCATTTCACGCATGTCTGCGGCCGCGAAAACCCAATGGCGTACGACCAGGTGCACACCATCGCCGCAAAACACACGATGACAAACTATTTCTGCTCTAGGTGCGGACGTCTCTTCACCCACCACTACGAGCTCATACTCACGAACCCCCCGCCCCCGCTTAACCGACGGATCAAACTCTCTAGCTACTGGATGCGATGCCGTTTCTGTGCGCCTTATCCCTGTTCGAGATCGGCTTCAACTCGGGCGGGATCATCTGATCCATCCCGTCCCCCAAGAACTTGGCATGTCGACCGAGCGGGGACCTCTTCGTCAACACATGAATCTCACCGAATAACTGCCATACACTCAGACCAGAGAATCCTCGAGCTATACTATACGCCCGCCAGTCGCTCACCTTGGAACGGGCCTCCGCACGATAAACCCTCAAATGAAAATGAAAACAACTTGAAGTCCGCCGCAAGTCACCGACCAACTATGTAGTTTGCCTTTATGTCGGAAAAAACCTCAAAAACCGCGGGATTATAAGGCATTATCAGGCCATTTTAAGGCCTGATCACACGAAAGTCGCCTTATAATACACTCTGGAAAATGTGATGTCTTGGTGCTCCTGAAGATGCTCCTGATACCATTAGTATATGAATAAAAATAAGAATGCTTGAAATTGTACCTGATATCCAACAAATATGTAGCACTGGAACTGCAACCTGTATGGGAATTACAAGAAACAGTTCCAGGCCAACTGATATTCCCCATTTCAGCCGCAATTTAGGAGTGACTAATATTGCGACTGATACTCGACGTATCAGCGTTGATTTACGTGCATCCAAAGATGCCGTAAAGCCGTATCAGCGGCAGTATCAGCCGCGGACTTGATACGAGAAGAATCAGGTGATAGTATCAGTCGCGCTGATTCGGCTTTACGGCATCTCCGGATGCACGTAAATCAATGCTGATATGTCGAGTATCAGTCGCAATATTAGTCACTCCTAAATTGCGACTGAATTGGGGAATATCAGTTGGCCTGGAACTGTTTCTTGTACTTCCCATACAGGTTGCAGTTCCAGTGCTACATATTTGTTGGATATCAGGTATAATTTCAAGCATTCTTATTTTTGTTCATATACTAATGGTATCAGGAGCATCTTCGGGAGCACCAACACATCACATTTTCCGGAGTGATAGCCTTATCAGCGCCGGAAAAGGCCTGATCTGGCAACTTTCGGCTGAAAAGGCTAATTGGATTTTTCCGACATTGCGCAGGTGAATCGATGAGTCCAATCGCATCCAGCCCTTCTACCAGCTGGCACGAGCATCCTGCGTAATTCCAGAAGACAGTCGACTCCGACCCTGGGATGGTGTGTGGCTGTCGTCCCTCGCGCGCGCGCTGACCGCTGCTCAGCAACAGAGCCTTCATACGCGTCACACTCAGATCCTATAGTGGTACATACGCGTGCTCGCGGCCCGCGCGCGCGGCAGCAGCAGCTGCGTTGACGTTGGTCTGGCGGAGGGTGATGCCTTAACTCATTCGAATTTTCGGTCGTTCGGATTTTCTATTGTGGGTCGGCCAGTATTAACGGTTGAGTACCCTCATTTGGATCTTTTTGACCGTGACTCAGACTTGACTCAGATCTAGACCACCATGCCAGAAGCAGGCCGCGGTTGTGCCCTCTCAATCGAACTTGACCGTCGCTCTAGATCTGCGGGTTCAATATTGCCCTCTGCACCACAGCTACATACCTCCCACCCACCTCTAATATTTCTGTTCATGAGTCACAAGTCCCGGACGGTGGTTATGGATCTGAATCATGGGCCGCGGCCTTTGGATGTGCTAGGTTTGTCCGCCGCCTGACCCCAGGCGATTATATTATATTGCTGAATCTGTTCGGCATACACTGCATTCAGGCCCCTGATCGGCAGAGGCTGCCGAGCTTTGCCGCCATCTGTCGCGCTGTGCCTACCCTAAGCGACGGGGTCTGCCGCGGAGGCTGTGCCGCGCGCTGCCGCCATCGGCCGAGGCGCGGGCGGCCAACCTCTGCCGCCCACTGGCCGCCTCTCCTTCCAGCCACGGCGCCTTTGCCATCGTTCATTTACTCTTGGATCTTCGCCATTTGAGCCTCCTGGCCACTACTCCCAAGAAAAATATAGCTCCCAAGCGCATGGGAATTATTTCTTGGCATGAGAATTGTCTCACCAGCTGATTTCCTAGTGGTCAATACTTATTTGAAATGGTGCACTGGCCGGAGGTGGCCATGTTGGGTCGGTATTTCTCTCTTGCTGACCAGTGGCTCGAGTTGTTCATGGTGGGTCCATGGTTGCAACACAGATCTATCCTGATCAATCGCGCTGGCTGCTGTCTCGCCGCCGTCGGCTGTGTTGCAGTGACGTTATGATTTCACACGGTCGGCAAACACGCCGCAAGGACCCAGATGTGATTCATGTGAATTCTCCAAGACAATTCTGAGTTCCCGAGCGGGCTCGGGGATTGTTCGCAGGGAGGCCGATCGCGGCAGGCCATGTCTGACCTCGGGTCTGCCCCCCTCTGCCGCGGCGCGGCGGACACACCCTCTGCCGCCTAAGGGCCTGAATGCAGTGATAGTGGGATCGACGCACAGCTGGGGCCTGATGTAGGTATGCGGCCCACGTAGCATTCAAGTTCTCCGAGTCCTCGCGAGCTTCCTATTCTTCGCAGGCAGCGCTCGTCAAACAGGGTCTTTCATCAGCCTCAACTGTCTTTCGTCGGATCCTCCACCGCTGTGTGTATCTCTGCCTTAGGTCTCATCAACGCCAGAGTCATTCGATTCCTGGGGGCCAGGGGAACGGCCCTTCTCGGAATATCCCTCATCGGATTGGGACAGGTTCTGAATGGCTTTAAAAGCCACACTGAACATTGGAACATTATTCGTTACCTTCGGAGCCATTACAGAAATTGGAACTAGGTCTGTGTGGGTAACAATTCTTTTGACCTTGGACTCACGTTGTGAGTCCGTTCAGTTCGTGTTTTATGGTAATCGCTGCGTCTCACCACCTATAATACTGCTTTAATGGAGCTGGCCTGTAAATAGGTTGCGTCAATTACGCCCGCCCAATACTTCAACAAAAGACGAGGCATTGCCATGGCATCGTGTATGACAATGCAGGCGGCGGGTTAGGCGGGACGGTCACCAGCTTCGCCATAGACGCTCTCATCAAGTCTGTCGGCCCCGCGTGGACATTTCGCACCATTGGCTTCATCACCCTTGCAACTGGAGTGCCTGCTGCCTGTCTAATCAAGGAACGTACGATAATCCGTACGGCAGGATTTATCGATCGCGACTGGTATGGATCTCGGCAGCGATGTCATTGATATTATTCTTTGAATTGTCAATCCTATTTTACTTTCAGGTCCTTGTTCCGCGATCCCGCTTTATTATCCTCTTTTTCGCGGGCGCCATAGGTACCTTCCCGCTGTTCGCGGCTCCGTTCTTCCTCCCTCCCTACTCCAACTCGGTCGGGCTTTCCGAGTCGGGAGTCGGCGTAGGGCTCGTCGCGGGCTCCAACTTCTCTTCTGCCTGTACTTGGCCGGTTCGGTTTCGGCTTCCTTCGCCAGCGACATCCTCGGTCCCGTGACCGTCCTCTTCATCGTACTTCTCCTCAGCGCCATCAGCATACTATGCTCGCTATCCGGCCTGATTCGACATCCCTCGCCCTGCTCGTACTATTCGTTGTGGTCAACGGCGGCTCCTTCTCCACGATGCCGACTGTCGTTGGTTGGTAATGTTTTTTGGCTCCGAGCGCGCCGTCAGCGTCAGCGTGGCGATGGGAATAATAATTGCCACCGGTTGGGCCGGTGGGTATCTCATGGTACGTTCGGTCTTCAGCCCGTTCTTCCCGACACAGAGGATAACTCGTGCACAGGGCGCCCCGATTGCGGGACGTATACCTCCTCAACGCATACGGCGGCGCAGAAAGTATGTATGCTGAGCACTCAGCCTACCGCCCTGCCATGTTCTACGCCGGGTCGATAGGGATGGGATGGATGGGCGCTACTGGCCTCGTATCGCTCATGCGACTCCGGACCAGACAGCACTCGATTTTTCCAGAAAGTATAGTCAACTTGAATCAACGTGTATAAATTGCTCTGTTACTTGAACGGAAACAATCGATCGCTGACAGCCTTTTGGCTTCAGTACCATGCAAACTGGAGCACATGGTGCTCCACTGGTCCATAAACTACGTCAACCACAGATCGCTGCTCAGGCAGAGGTCGTCCGAGGCGGACTCCCCCCTCGTGAGATTACGGGAGGCGCTGGCTGCGCGATGTCCCGTTTTGAAGACCTTCTGCGTCAAAAGCGGCGGCCGAACTCTGCTGTGCTGGAGGAAGACCTAGGAGAGCAGTATAGCGATGAAATATCCAGACCCCAACCTAGGAACGGACTTTTCCTGGTAATACAGGCTGCACAAAACGGTGCCCGAGAAAAGGAAGCAAAAGCATAGTTACATTCTGGTGTCACCACAAAACCTCCGTTGGACAAATCGTCAAACAGATTTTCAGTTCATTCTCCGAGCGCCAGCAACATCTCCCCCATCTCACCTCACTTGAAAGGCTATTCTAATGCCCGTACGTCGCCTGCAGCCGCGCCTTGATATACTCCCCCGCCGTGATGACCTCGTACCGCGCCGGGCGGTCCGTGGAGACGCAGCTCGGGATGGGCTGTATTGGAGATAGTTAGTGAAAATATTACCGAACAGTATCGGGCGGCATATGAAAAATTGAAATTTTTTTAAAAACGCACCTCGAGCTGGACATCGTAGTCCGTGCCAAAGAAGAGCGGGATAGAGTACCGCCGGACACCGCTGCGGTTGATGGCGCGGTGGACCGTGGAGGTGAAGACGTCGTCTGCGAACAAGGAGACAATTCTATTGAGAGAAGCGTCAAAGAAGGAGCAGGAAAAGGTACTCACTCGTCCATCGTGCAAGCTCGTCCCCGAGGCTACGTTAATTGAACCATATAAGTATAAGCATATTTCTTTGGGGTGATCAATCTAATCCACCCACTTGATGACGAGTGTGCCCTCTATCGCCGGCGCATTGATCCACTCCTTGGACGAGTTGAGGACCTGCAGGGCTTGGATGCCGGGTTGTTGCCAGAGGATTGTGAAACACTGCAAGAGAAAGGCTCGGTAAAAAATCAATGAGATTAATGTATATCTCATCCACTGACTTCCCAACTGCGCACATTAACAGGTCAGTGGAAGACAAGCCAAGTAGAAGATGATATGTACGAACTCGGTGTGTGCGCCGATACCCATCACACGGTCGTCTACCGCCCCGAATTGCGGTGGATAATGGAGCAGCCTCATCAGCGCCGCAGAATGCTTGGTCTGCCACGAATAGTTGGTTGATCCGCATATCTCAGTCAGCCAATAAAGAAACCCGACCTTATCGGCGAAGAAATCCTCTGGCAGGTCTAGAGCGAGAGCAAACAGCGGAAAGAGTAGGCGCCCCAGGTTGAGTGCATGGTGGCTAGGTAGACGTGCACGAGTTCAGCGATCCAAGATGAAGGAAAGCCATCGCCGACGTACTAGTATTCCAAAGCAGCTTGTCGGAATTCAGGCAGCTGTACAGGCCAGGGGTTCGCGCCCGCTAGTACGGTGTCTGTCGATGTCCCATCATCGACCCCGGATTCGGATACGTCCGAGTCGAGAGCCTCGAATTTGAACTCGAACCCTTCCTGGAGATCGCCTGCGCCGTTTGGGTCATTGTTCCCCGAGAGCACTGGACTGTACCCCATGAAGTTTGGTGTTTTCTTGTTTTCCACCTACAACCTAGGTGAAATCCAGACAGTCTGAATGACACTCTGGAAACAACCTCAAGTTTCTCCTCGAGCGGCAGATCAAAGAACCTAGTCATTTGTGTGAGGGTCTGTTGCATTACCTCCTGGGGTATTCCGTGATTCTTGACTAGCGCAAGGTTATATTCAAGGATATTGTGATGCAGCAAGCACCTACCGTAGAAGAACCCGACCTCCATACACGCGTGCTTGATCTCAGCCACAAGCGCTCGCCGCACCACTGGCTCTGTGCTCGAAATATTCGAGAGATCGCTGGCGCTCGGTCTTAGATATAGAATTGTGATGAAAACGGGTGCGTACATGATGGGAATCGCTTTGAACGGTTGTTGCGCAAGCGACATGATGGCAGGAAGCAAAGGGATTTGCCGTCACGGTGTGGCGGTGCAACATCCCTTCTCGACCGCCGTCCTTCAAATCCTGCCCAACTCTTGGCCTACATATGGACGCCTCTGCCGTCAATGCAAATGTTACCGTCGACGACTTTGACAGTGTGGTATCCTACGCTGAGCAGGCGGCGTGGGAGACGCCCGACCCCTCCAGCTCTTCATTCAGCGCAAATGGCAGTCAATGGCTCATGGGGACCTACCACTCCACCACAGTAACCAACGCGACAATAAGCTTCAACTTTACGGGTGCGTGCTACCTCACCATACGGATGTTTGGCTTAAAATGAATGAATGGCATCCAGGCCCCGCTGTCTACGCATTCGGCGCTTCGGGGCCCGATTACGGCTCGTACGAGGTGTTAGTGGATGGGAAATCGACAACGAAGAGCGCATATGCTGCCTCCAATGCGTCGGCGCCGTATCTACTGTATAGCGCCGACAGCCTGACGTATTCGCCGCACACGTTGACGCTACGCAATCTGGGCAAGCAGGGCACAGATGCGGGCGGTGGGGCGTTTCTCTTTGATTTTTTGAGGGCAACGGTGCAGCTGGCGCCAGCAGGGTAGGCTCGGTTCAGTTCAGATAATCGCCGGACTTGATTGAAATCAATGTGTCTAGCGCGACTGTGGCGAACCAGACGCTGGAGGAGACGGACACAGCCCTGAAATACTCGGGGACCTGGGGCTCGAACAAGTCGCCGAATTTCAGCGGAGGAGGCTCGACGTTCACTAACGCCGACAATGCCAAAGTGTCCTTTTCGTTTCACGGTTCGTTCTCACACTAAAATCCGAATCTCCTTTCCTATGCCCAAACTCTCATTCAATCCTCCTTTCAGGCTCAGCAGTGTATGTCTTCGGCGATAAGAAAAACGACCACGGTATTTACAGCGTCGTGCTCGACGGCGGCGCGCCAGAGCTTTTCGACGGCATCTCGGGGTGCGGAGGCGCGTTTGGCATGACGTGCGAGCAGATGAAACCCACCCTTGCGTACTTCGCGTCCAACCTCGACTCAGGGCCGCACAACCTCAGCATCACGAATATAGCTGGCGTGAATAACTCGTATTTCGGTGCGCTGGCTTCAGCCTATTCGTTTCTTTTCGTCTCGCTGATCGGCTTGTTTGCATGGCTGTAGATCTAGACAGCGTAGTGCTGAGTGTGCCCTCTTCATACGCGCCGAGAACGCTCGGGGACACCTCCTCTGCAAACACGTCCTCGGCGTCCTCCTCTGGGTCACCGTCGCCGTCGCAGTCGGGTGGGGCAAGCGGGAATGGGAATGGGGGTGTGGGCAATGCGCCCCTGCTGCTCAATCCCCTGCTTTTCCTGGTCCTCGGGGTGATGTGGGTGCTGCGGCCGGTGCGGAGATAGAATCAGGTACCAAGGATGGGATAGCAGATAGCAGGGACGCACAGAGAAGGATTTCTTGTCGTCGGACAGTATGTGTTGTATCGGACGGTTTGAGTAATTATCTGTATTGGTGTTGATAAGATTAATTTTCTTCCAGTTAGGTTTGTGTTCGAGCAAAATCGAATTAGTCTAGTTAAATAGACCGTATTCTTTGTATGAGAAAGCCGCATGAGCCAACTCCACCTGCCGGAAATCCTCTCCAAAAACGCGCCCCGACGGCTCCGGCGCCAGGGTTCTGACGCCACCTCTTCCACTCTGTCTCGCGTGTCTGCGCAAGAAGGAATATTGTCTCCTGCCCGATTTTCTCAGCCTCCTCCCGAGAAATGACTTCCTGGCGGTTGCATAACGCTCGAAGCCAGGCCCCGACCTCATGCTGCCGCGCCAGCGGAATGCGCTCGATGAGCCCCACGTCAGACCAGTCGCCGAGGCCCTGAATTGCTAGTTTCACGCGGCATAGGTACCCAGTTGAACCAATCCTCTTTTGCGGCAAATATGGTGGGTTGAACCTTGTGCTGTCTGACCTTATTGTCACGGCGCTGGTTCTCAACTGGGATATTCGTGGTGATCCGTATCAATAGGTAACCGACTTGTATTTAAGTATGCCACGTAGATACTGCTCCCTGTCTTCGCAACGCCAGTAGCGGCGTTGCCCACGTCTCAATCCTATCCTGTTTCCTTGTTCTGGAGGCGTGGGTGACCATCCCCGTGACAGTTTGCGAAGACCACAATGATCTACCAGCACAGGCCCCGGGAAGCTAGCCCAAGGTAACTCCGGCAGAAGTCGGCAAAAGTGGCCTCAAATCCCCCAACTTTTTGGGGTCAACAAGCCTCAAATCCCCCAAGTCGGAGAAGGATTTTAGCACATCATATGACCAAATAGGTTCAATACAACGAGGTACGAGTTTAAATATGTATTGAAGCTCTGGCTGCGAGAGACTACCAAATAGGGTAATTTGGATTGATTTTTCGTTAATTTTCGACCGGGAGCTTGATTTTAGCCTCTAAACAGTCTAGTCGCGTAAATTTCTCTCCGAATGCGTCGAAAGCGATATTGTCATGGATGGGCCCGCACAATAACCCAAGTGAAAATAATTTGAACCTGACCAAGCCTGAAATCCCCTAACTCGGAGTGGATTTTCGAAAATTTGCCCTCAAATCCCCTAAATCCGGAGTAAAAAATCGCAAAATTTTCGCCTGAAATCCCCTAACTTCGGAGTTACCCTTAGGTGAGCTTCCCGGGGCCTACCAGCACTCTTGTTCTCATCCTTGCTCTTGCTCTTGTTCCTGCTGGCCGGTCGTCTCCTTGTTCCCAGCACTCTCTGCTGTGTACCCTTTGGCTGGCCTTCCTCTCCCAGCATCTCCTTGTTCCCCCTTCGAGCGCCTCCGGCGTTTGCACAGGTCATCACCCGCCGAAGCGTGGCCTCCCCTGTGTACACCTCCAATCCCCTTCCGAGCGCCTCTGGCGTTTTATGTCGGTCATCACCTTGTCTTAACGTGGCTCCCCCGGCATACTCCCTTCTCTCCTTGTTCATCCCACTCCTCGTGCAACCCTCCTTCGACATTTTGAGGTATGCGAAGCACAAAGGAGTTTGGCAGATTTGCAACTTTCCTTTCTGCCTTGTGTGGCATTTCCCTGGGTCTAATATTGACCTTACCGCCGCTTCACCCATCGCCGTTCTTCAAGTTTCCGCGCTCGTCCTTCGTCCGGTGCTAGACGGGGGATAATGTCACGGCGCTGGTTCTCAACTGGGATATTCGTGGTGATCCGTATCAATAGGTAACCGACTTGTATTTAAGTATGCCACGTAGATACTGCTCCCTGTCTTCGCAACGCCAGTAGCGGCGTTTGCCCACGTCTCAATCCTATCCTGTTTCCTTGTTCTGGAGGCGTGGGTGACCATCCCCGTGACACTTATTTGGCTAAGAGTGACTTGAATCTCTCAAAAGCGGGAAATAATAGCCAGAAGTAAGCGTGCAGGTTCGAATTCAGCAATGTTAGTTACCGAGTTCACAAACAAGGTACTTAATTTTATCAACGGTTCTTCCCACCGATGAACGACTGATGGATCGTCTAACATTTGGGCCCATATACTCAACAGCATATCCCGTAAGTCATAGATCAAGGTGTGATTTATTAGCTGTCGAGCTCCAAACGCGTAGTGCAAGCCTTTTAAACCGCTGGGGATTCAGCTGAGTTAATCTCGAGTGGACGAGGAGGCTGTATGGATTTTCTTCATGCACTAGGCGAGCGAGTTTGTTAAAATTTATACAGAAGAGGTACTCTTGTCACTCAATATTTGGTCCAGGATGTATGGTTACAAGAAGGCCGCACTCGCCAGCTCCGCCTGCTTGAACTCTTGTCCGAAAATATGCTCAACGTCTGCGCCGTAAGGTTTTCGGTAATGGTTCTTCCACGCTCTCTCGCGTATCTGAGTAATCAACAATGCCGTCTCCCATCCAATTGTCTCTGCCTCCGCCCGGGAAATGTCGCCATCCCGCATCGCAAGATAGTTGTACCCTGCTCGAAGCCAGATCCCGACCTGGTACTGCCGCGCCAACGAGATGCGCTCAATGTACCTAAAATCGGACCGGTCGTTGAGGCTCTGAATGGCTAGTCTTCGGGCGTCGAGAGTTTCAGAGCAGAAACCCACTCCTCCGTGGTCAGGGCATGGGGTTTGAGGATATCTCTGTGAAAATTCTGCATCGGCCACTACTCTCAATACTCCTACAACTCACAGCGGATACAGGACCTTTAGCAGTGCCCGAAAGTCGGCACTGCTTATGCCCTCGAGAACAACTGGGTTCTCGTCGCTGCGGCCCTCAACGTGGACGTCGTTCCCAGGCGGAAGTGCGAGCATCGTCGCAAAGACCTCGGATGAGCGCGCGAAATGGTAGCGAGGGACATTGAAGAGGCAGCTTTCGACCTGTGTGTTAAGTGAGGATCGTGCACTGCGAGGGTCAGGATCGATCCGGAATGATATCAACCTGGAAGGTGATGTTCTCGCCGAAATAGTAATCTGAGTCGCGTGAAAGGGTGTAGAAGGGTGTGTGCCTTGGAGGCGGGAGCTAAGTTGGGATCGGCGTGATCGGCGGTGCTGGTGGCCTCTACCGTTGTCATTGTGGAATTTGGGCAAGATGTAAACGTTAACTGAGAAGCGTCCTATAATGTACGTCCTCGTGCTGATCACATGGTCTCCTGTGAGCGTCAATGGGTGGATATGCCGATACGGCAATGCGATTGAGGAGAATTCCCAGTGGGATGCAAGGGACTTTTTCTTCGCACCCTTGCAAGGGTGGACGCGACGCGACGCGCACAGTACGCGACGTTCACGTGTGCTCTCGGCTCGTTCCGGTCCCAAACCTCCACCTACCTCCACAACGCGCCAATCGACATGTTTCAGTCGGGCTATGTATACAGTAAGAATTGTGACTCTAAGATACCCCCCTGGCAACAGATCTTCTCCCGCGTTCAGCGCTCCGGCTTTTTTTGGTAGTGGTGATCTCTTTTCTATTTTCTTTGGGGACTGGAGACGCCGCCTGGGGTGGACGGACTGTTGCTGGGCTGGTACTACGGTAGCAAATCATGGCATGACCGCGGTGCCGATCGGGACGAGCAAAAAACACGAAGAGACGCGAAACGTGGTGCTCCAAATCCAATATCCACACCTGTCGACCTCGTCAAAAGTCCTAGGCTCTGAAGCCATGTCCATTTGAGACTGACTCGCCATGAGCCTCGATGAGTACTACGTGCTTATTTTCGCGTTAACAGCGACTCTGTATAGATCCTCTTGTTGTATTTTTGTAGAACGTACACATGTGTTTTTTTGTGTCTCTCGTCGGATGTCGCTGCGGTCCTCGTTTTCCTCCTGTGCACTCATTCATTTGTTCTCCTACTTCTCTAGCCTTAGCCAACGAAATATAGAACAATTTCTGGGTCACATTAAGCTCTCCTTTTTTGTTCTGCCACCTTCGGATTCGGATTCCGATTCGATTTCCTGCTGAAGGACGTATATTGGTCTGTCGTCCAACTCATAGAATATCGTCTAGTACGTAAACCTTTTGTTTCGTACATCTTGCCAACTTACTTACTTGCTGACGACACGCATTCAGAGGTAAGCACACGCTAATCATAGGAAATTTTCGCTGAAATTACTCCAAGAAGTACCTCAGGTTTCGGAATAACAAATTGTAACGAGAATGTAACATAATCCAGCAGATCTTTGTGCGAATATTCACCAAAGTTGATGACATTTCCGAAATTTTTTGGGCCGAGAGAAATCTTAGGTAAAGGAGGTTTGCCCTGATGTATGTGTTTATCAGTCAATTGACTCAAATTATATCAAGACGGTTGACGCACCATCGGTATGCCGAGTGTCGCAGACTTCAAAAAGCAGGCCCATCGGCCCACTTGATGGCATATTCTGGGGTATCTGGATCGAATCCCTCCTCTTCCTGGAACCGGCGAAGGCCGGCGTAGACATTTGAATCCCACGAGGCGCCTTGGATGCGCGACTTGAATTCAAGTGGAGGGAATCCAAGACGAGTCGCCTCGTCCATGCTGAGGCGTTCAACGCCGTTGGGATCGCGGGACCAATAGGCGGACATTCCGGCCAACGGAATGAGGCGGTGGTAATTTTGAAATGCTCCTCGGGGCAGAGAAACAGGAAGCCCGCAGGTGGCTTTTGCTTCGCCCCGTAGTAAGTTTCGATTTTAAAATCAATAGTGTCCACGAGGACTAACATACATGGGTCAGCGCACACAGTTGAAACATTCAGCCGAATGTGTGAATTACCATAATCCTCGAAATTGGACGAAACCCGCAGGCGGCTGAAAATATGGGTCGCTTGATAGAGCCAGGCGTAGAGGTTGGGGATGCGACGCTTCAGCGCGAGCGTGCGATCGCATACATCGCTGGCATTGAAACTTGAATCAAACAGATTTAGAATTTGGGGCATATCATGCAATGGGCATTACCGCGTCCAACCCTCCGCTGTCTTTTCGCCGCCAGCCACACCAGGAACCCAGGGAGGAAGGTATGGGTCCGCCTCCGGGAAAAATGCAACCTCAGCCGGTTCTCCGCCCTGCTCGTTTGAAGGACAGAACATGATTGACCCGAGCTTCACGGTGGCCAAGGGATTGGAAATGGGTGCAGGCCGGAAATTGAGCAGCTTCCAGATTTCCTCCATGTCAATCGTGAGGCCATATCTAGTACGCACTCGCTGGAATTGGGGGAGGGGGGCAGGAGGTGGAGTCGGCTGTGGGTAGTTGGTGATGTGGGTGACACTACCGGCAGTTAGAGCGACATAGTGTGTGGAGAACTTTCCAGCGCTGTGGCGGGGTGTTATTCAGGAAAGGAACGGCGTCGTAAGTAACCGACGTACTGGTTGTGTATTGTGACATCTTCGGCCGTGATGCCATAATTCAGACGGGGGCCCTGGCCTGTGCCTCCAGCGCCGCCTTGGCCGCCTGTGCCACCATCACCTCCTACCCCTCCTGGCCACGAGTGAGTAATACTACTCCGGTTTAAACCATTCTGTCCTCGCACCAGAAATGTAGCTATTGACTGTCTGGGATTCGTTCCCCTGAGGCATTGCTGGTGTGGATTGTGAGAGATTGAAAGCGGAGATGGAAGGAGAGGGAGAGACTCGTCGCCGTGCACAGCCTCGGAGGGACAGCAAGCAGACAGCAAACAGCATGCATCTTCGCACGACGAAATTATATAGACGCCCCACCCGTCGTATATAGTAATGTGCGGTTCATTCATTCGAGAGGGAAGGAATGGCCATATTGACATGCTGCAAGCCATAGATATGTTTCCAAATGGCAAACCCTATTGAGATGCACCTCAAACTAAACGGGATGTTGAATTCGTTTGGGTATCCAAATGAACCGCACATGTGGCTACTTAGAGTAGAACGTTGTCGGATCAGATTAGTACCACGGCAATGCCGCGCAGTTGCGGCATTTGCTCCTGGCGCCAAATTCACAGGGGTTCCCGGGTGGTTCATGGACAGGTCGCTGCCAGAGGTAAGTACTTACTAGACGTAGTGTGAGCTCAAAAGCGTCCGAGTCGTACAAGAAGATATCAGACGCACCGAACGGCAGAAATGGCAGTAGCCAGGGATCGGAGGCTGGGACAGGCTGAATCACTGATGAGCAAGTCACACAGAGCAGCTTCCCAGTCCAAAGCAAGGACAATGTCAGTGTCCAGATGCCGTGAGATCTTACACACGTACGCCAAACCCACAGTAAGACAGGCAGCGTGACCCAGCGAGCGCTCAAGAGGGCCGCCAAAGACGGATATTATTCACTTGGTAAGCTCCGAACCAGACTGACACTTATTCCGTACTTGCTATTGGGTGACTTCCCGTAAGATTTAGATAATCCCCCGGAATATTTTCGACCTTAGCTGTTGTCACTCTTGTGTCAATCACTGGGACCCCATCAACTGTATCACCCCCAAAATGGTCAATGTTTATTCCGCCATCAACACAACAATTCTGAATCTATTCGGGGGGGTAGGGACCCCGAATAGACTTTCATATCTTGTAATATCCTGTTGGGACGCAAATCATGCTTCCATCACTAACACTCCGCCTCTCTTGCACTCCAACAACTTGCTGTACCCCATATCTTTCGCTGCAGCCTTTCCCCAGGTACCAGGAGCAAAGACCCATCCAAAATTAGCTGTTTTCAAGACCTTTTCGGCCAAATTTGAAGTCTCGAGAAAATCCTTTTAATACTGAACCCAACGGAATCATGTCCACGGAATCACTGCATTCCGTCCCATGCCCACTTCCATCCTAGCTGGATATGCAGCACGAATTGCTGACGACAAGTTGATGTACATATAGCTGGATTTTGACCTGCATCAATGCATAAATATTATCTTGCATGCGGGAAACACAGACGACGTGAATATCTTTCAGATTGACCGCATCACTGGAACCCTCAGAAATTGCGCTGGAATATTTTGGTCTTACGGGAAGTAACCCATTCTACTAACTTCAATTGTTTCCTTTGTATCCCTCGTAATTATTGCGTACTTACAATGGGGTTGTTCACAGTAGCCCTTTTTCGCACCCTTTTTCACGCCCTTTTTCCCCTTTTTTTCCCGTTCTCTTCGTTTTTCGCCCTGTTTTTTTCCCCTTTTTCAATGAGAAGTACAAAAAGGGTAAAAGACCGAAAAAAAAAAGGGGATCCTACATGCAATTCTGGGGAAGTGAAAAAAAAGGGCACGAAAAAGGGTGTGAAAAAGGGCATAACTACTGTGAACACCCTGGGCTGGGTCTCCTTTTTCGCGCCCTTTTTGCCTCTTTTTCTCTATTTCATGCTGTCTGGGTGCTCCTGCCATTCCTCAAAGGTCATATACCACCTCAAATGTTCAAAAAGGACGGGTGATTTTTTCTGGATTTTATAGCACGCTATTTGCCAGACACGAAAAACGATGCAAAAAGGGCAACTGTGAACGACCCTATTGAGTTCGATTCAGACTGACTGACTAAGTGACTTATTCTGACTCTGTACTTACTATTCTACTAAGTAATTTCGATTATTTCCTTCCACCTCCGCCCGCGCGTTTCAGTCGGGCGATGTTATGTATACAGCAGGCCTAGGAATTGCGGCTCTATTATAAGACTCCCTCCCGGCAACAGCTCTTCTCCCGCGTCCGCGTCCAGCGCTCCGGCTTTTTTTTGGTGGTGGTGATCTCTTTTCTATTAATATTTTCTTTGGGGACTGGAGACGCGTATGCCGCCTGGGTTGGACGGACTGTGGTTGGACGGACTGTTTCTGTCAATCACCATTTGAAACTGACGCGTCATGGACCTGAGTGGGTATTCTGGACCCCATATTTTCGCGTTAACAGCTTGTAGGAAAGGGGTAGAGCCGCCTGCTGTGGATGAAACCAAGCTGTCTGTCCGTCTTCCTTTCTGGAAGGCGCGTACCGGCCTAGGCACGTACGTAAAGGTACGTAGCCTTGATACTTACCAGTCGGAGTCGGCGTTGAAGCTGTTGAGCGAACACTCGCGCTTGTGATGGAATTTGGCGCACGACCACATGACACAGGTGAGAATAAATTTGTATCATCTTGCAATCTCCGGACTTGAGGGTTTTTCAATTGTGGAACTTGGAGAGCGGCAATCCGATTAAGTACCCCTCCTTCTTGATTACCCCATCCTCCGCGAAAAGTACTCACCCACGCATTCAGGGCGGGGGACGGTTCCAGAGCGGGGTCAGATGACCCAGTAAGCGCGCATCAGGAGACTTGTTCACAAAGTCAAACAGTACATTACTGTTGTGCACTTGACGTCCAAGAATACGATCAAAACGTGACAGGATTTGAAATCAAGCTGACGTGGTATCATTCGGCCACTGCGGCGCTCTGGAGTTCCCACAATCAATGGGAGCTGGTCGGCGCGCAAGCGTCGACCGAGCGAACATTGATATTAAGGCACCACTGGGTCAAAAAAAAAAAGTCAAAAGTCCCAGTCCTTTTTATTTGTGCCCCGCCGCTTGCCGGCCACTCACTTTCATTCAACTGTTTGTGACCCGTTCTCTTACCATCATTTTAAACAGAGACGCTCCACAGCCGTTGAAATTTATACAAAAGAGGGTACTCTTGTCACTCAATATTTGGTCCAGGATGTGTGGTTACAAGAAGTCCACACTCGCCAGCTCCGCCTGCTTGAACTCTTCTCCGAAAATACGCTCAACGTCTGCGACGTTAGGTTTTCGGTAATCGATCCTCCACGCTCTCTCGCGTATCTGAGTAATCAGGAATGCCGTCTCCCACCCAATTGCCTCTGCCTCCCCCCGGGAAATGTCACCATCACGCGTCGCAAGATAGGTGTACCCTGGTCGGAGCCAGATATACAAAAGAGGTACTGTTGTCACTCAATATTTGGTCCAGGATGTGTGGTTACAAGAAGTCCGCACTCGCCAGCTCCGCCTGATTGAACTCTTCTCCGAAAATACGCTCAACGTCTGCGACGTTAGGTTTTCGGTAATCGAACCTCCACGCTCTCTCGCGTATCTGAGTAATCAGGAATGCCGTCTCCCACCCAATTGCCTCTGCCTCCTCCCGGGAAATGTCACCATCACGCGTCGCAAGATAGGTGTACCCTGGTCGGAGCCAGATCCCGACCTCATACTGCCGCGCAAGTAAGATGCGCTGGACGTGCCCAAGGTCGTCGGGTCGTTTGGTGGCATTAATCATAAGATTCTGAATTGCTAGCTTCCGGGCATCGAAGAAGCCCCACTGCGTCGAGAGCTTCAGGACGGAGATCCACTCCTCCGTGGTCAGGGCATGGGGTTTGAGGATATCTCTGTGAAAATTCTGCATCGGCCACATACTCTCAATACTCCTACAACTCACAGCGGATACAGGACCTTCAGCAGCGCCTGGAAATCGACACTGCTTACGCCCTCCAGAACAATTGGGTTCTCGTCGTTGCGGCCCTCAACCTGAGTGCCATCCCGGCCGGAAGCGTGAGCATCGTCGCAAAAATCTCGGATGAGCGCTCGAAATGGTAGCGAGGAACATTGAAGAGGCAGCCTTGGACCTGTGTGTTCCGTGAGGATCGTGCACTGCGACTAGGATTGATCCTGGATCATACGAACCTTGAAGGTGATGTTCTCGCCGAAATAGTAATTCGAATGGCGTGAGAGGTTGTGCGCATTGGAGGCGCAGTGGGGCTCCGCACAGTAGCAGTGCTGGCGGGGGGCCAAGTCGGGACCGGAGAGGCAGGCAGCTTTAAACCGTTGTCATTGTGGAATGGGGCAAGATGTGAACTGAGAAGTGTCCTATTAGTATTAATGTACGTCCTCGTGCTGATCACATGGTCTCCTGTGAGCGTCAATGGGTGGATATGCCGATACGGCAATGCGATTGAGGAGAATTCCCAGTGGGCAAGGGACTTTTTCTTCGCACCCTTACAAGGGTGGACGCGACACGATGCGCACAGTACGCGACGTTCACGTGTGCTCTCGGCTCGTTCCGGTCCCAAACCTCCACCTACCTCCACAACGCGCCCATCGACATGTTTTCAGTCGGGCGATGTATACAGTAAGAATTGTGACTCTAAGATTCCCTCCCGACAACAGATCTTCTCCCGCGTTCAGCACTCCGGCTTTTTGTAGTGGTGGTGATCTCTTTTCTATTTTCTTTGGGGACTGGAGACGCCGCCTGGGGTTGACGGACTGTTTCTGGGCTGTTAATACGGTAGCAGATCGTGGGATGACCGTGGTGCCGATCGGGACGAGCAAAAAACACGAAGAGACGCGAACGTGGTGCTCCAAATCCAATATCCACACCTGTCGACCTCGTCAAAAGTCCTAGGCTCTGAAGCCATGACCATTTGAGACTGACACGTCATGAGCCTCGGTGAGTACTCCATACTACGTGCTTACTTTCGCGTTAACAGCGATTCTGTATACATTCTGTGTTGTATTTTTGTAGAACGTATTGCACATGTATTTTTTTCGTGTCTCTCGTCGGATGTCGCTGCGGTCCTCGTTTTCCTCCTGTGCACTCATTCATTTGTTCTCCTACTTCTCTAGCCTTAGCCAACGAAATATAGAACAAGGTCTCTGGGTCACATTAAGCTCTCCTTTTTTGTTCTGCCACCTTCGGATTCCGATTCTGATTCGATTTCCTGCTGAAGGACGTATATTGGTCTGTCGTCCAACTCATAGAATATCGTCTAGTACGTAAACCTTTGTTTCGTACGTCTTGCAACTTACTTGCTGACGACACGCACTCAGAGGTAAGCACACGCTAATCATAGGAAATTTTCGCTGAAATTACTCCAAGAAGTACCTCAGGTTCGGAATAAACAAATTGTAACGAGAATGTACATAGTCCAGTAGATCTCTGTGCGAATATTCACCAAAGTTGATGACATTTCCGAAGTTCTTTGAAATTTTTTGGGCCGAGAGAAATCTCAGGTAGAGGAGGTTTGCCCTGATGTATCTGTTTATCAGTCAATTGACTCAAATTATATCGAGACGATTGACGCACCATCGGTATGCCGAGTGTCGCACACTTCAAAAGCCGGCCACCGCGCTTGATGGCATATTCTGGGGTATCTGATCGAATCCTTCCTCGTCCTGGAACCGGCGAAGGCCGGCGTAGACATTTGAATCCCACGAGGCGCCTAAGATGCGCAACTTGAATTCAAGTGGAGGGAATCCAAGACGAGTCGCCTCGTCCATGCTGAGGCGTTCAACGCCGCTGGGATCGCGGGACCAATAGGCCGACATTCCGGCCAATGGAATGAGGCGGGTGGGTAATTTGAAATGCTCCTCGGGGCAGAGAAACAGAAAGCCCGCAGGTGGCTTTTGCTTCGCCCGTAGTAAGTTTCGACTTTAAAATCAATAGTGTCCACGAGGACTAACATACATGGGTCAGCGCACACAGTTGAGAACATTCAGCCGAATGTGTGAGTTACCATAATCCTCGAAATTGGACGAAACCCGCAGGCGGCTGAAAATATGGGTCGCTTGATAGAGCCAGGTGTAGAGGTTAGAGATGCGACGCTTCAGCACGAGTATGCGATCGCATACATCGCTGGCATTGAAACTTGAATCAATCAGATTCAATAGAATTTGGGGCATATCATGCAATGGGCATTACCGCGTCCAACCCTCCGCCGTCTTTTCGCCGCCGGCCACACCAGGAGCCCAGGGAGGAAGGTATGGGTTCGCCTCCGGGAAAAATGCAACCTCGGCCGGTTCTCCGCCCTGCTCGTTTGAAGGACAGAACATGATTGACCCGAGCTTCACGGTGGCCAAGGGATTGGAAATGGGTGGAGGCCGGAAATTGAGTAGCTTCCAGATTTCCTCCATGTCGATCGTGAGGCCATATCTAGTATGCACGCGCTTGAATTGGGGGAGGGGGCCGGGAGGGGGAGTAGGCTGCTGTGGGTAGTTGATGATGTTGGTGAAATTACCGGCGGTTAGAGTGACCCGGGTGCTGGGGCGGGGTGTTGTTCAGGAAAGGAACAGCGTCGTGAGTAACCGACGTACTGGTTGTGTATTGTGACATCTTCGGCCGTGATGCCATAATTCAGACGGGGACCCTTGCCTGTATATCAAGACGGTTGACGCACCATCGGTATGCCGAGTGTCGCACACTTCAAAAAGCCGGCCACTGGCCCACTTGACATATTCTGGGGTATCTGGATCGAATCCCTCCTCTTCCTGGAACCGGTGAAGGCCGGCGTAGACATTTGAATCCCACGAGGCGCCTTGGATGCGCGACTTGAATTCAAGTGGAGGGAATCCGAGACGCGTCGCCTCGTCCATGGTGAGGCGTTCAACGCCGTTGGGATCGCGGGACCAATAGGCCGGACATTCCGGCCAACGGAATGAGGCGGTGGTAATTTTGAAATGCTCCTCGGGGCAGAGAAACAGGAAGCCCGCAGGTGGCTTTTGCTTCGCCCCGTAGTAAGTTTCGATTTTAAAATCAATAGTGTCCACGAGGACTAACATACATGGGTCAGCGCACACGTTGAAACATTCAGCCGAATGTGTGAATTACCATAATCCTCGAAATTGGACGAAACCCGCAGGCGGCTGAAAATATGGGTCGCTTGATAGAGCCAGGCGTAGAGGTTGGGGATGCGACGCTTCAGCGCGAGCGTGCGATCGCATACATCGCTGGCATTGAAACTTGAATCAAACAGATTTAGAATTTGGGGCATATCATGCAATGGGCATTACCGCGTCCAACCCTCCGCCGTCTTTTCGCCGCCAGCCACACCAGGAACCCAGGGAGGAAGGTATGGGTCCGCATCTGGGAAAAATGCAACCTCGGCCGGTTCTCCGCCCTGCTCGCTTGAAGGACAGAACATGATTGACCCGAGCTTCACGGTGGCCAAGGGATTGGAAATGGGTGCAGGCCGGAATTGAGCAGCTTCCAGATTTCCTCCATGTCAATCGTGAGGCCATATCTAGTACGCACTCGCTGGAATTGGGGGAGGGGGGCAGGAGGTGGAGTCGGCTGTGGGTAGTTGGTGATGTGGGTGACACTACCGGCAGTTAGAGCGACATAGTGTGTAGAGAACGTTCCAGCGCTGTGGCGGGGTGTTGTTCAGGAAAGGAACGGCGTCGTGAGTAACCAACGTACTTGTTGTGTATTGTGACATCTCCCGGCCGTGATGCCATAAGTCAGATGGGCACCCTCGCCTGTGCCCTCCAGCGCCGCCTTGGCCTACGTTGCCTGTGCCACCAGCACCTCCTACCCCTCCTGGCCACGAGTGAGTAATGCTATTCCGGCTTGACCGTTCTGTCTCGCACCAGAGATGTGGTTGGTTATCTGGGATTCGTTCCCCTGAGGCATTGCCCGTGTGGATTGTGAGAGATTGAAAGCGGAGATGGAAGGAGAGGGAGAGACTCGTCGCCGTGCACAGCCTCGGGGAACAGCAAGCAGACAGCAAACAGCATGCATCTTCGCACGACGAACTCATATAGACGCCCCCAACCGTCGTATATAGTAGTCTGCGGTTCATTCATTCGAGAGGGAAGGAATGGCCGTATCGACATGCTGCAAGCCATAGATATGTTCCAAATGGCAAAAAAACCCCTGCACCTCAAACTAAGCGGGATTTCTGCACAACTGAATTCGTTTGGGTATTATCCAAATGAACCGCACATATCATGATGTCTAGAACACCAACCTGCCCCCCGGTTGTCGGATCAGATTAGTACCACGGCAATGCCGCGGCAGTCGCGACAGTCGCGGCATTTGCTCCTGGCGCCAAATTCACAGGGTCATAGTTTCGTGGTTCATGGACAGGTCGCTGCCAAAGAGGTAAGTACTAAACGTAGTGTAAGCTCAAAAGCGTTGTACAAGAAGATATCAGACGCACCGAACAGCAGAAATAGCAGTAGCCAGGGACCGGAGGCTGGGACAGGCTGAATCACTGATGAGCAACTCACACAGAGCTTTCCAGTCCAAAGCAAGGACAATGTCAGTGTCCAGATGCCGTGAGATCTTACACACGTATGCCAAACCCACAGTGAGACAGGCAGTGTGGCCCAGCGAGCGCTCAAGAGGGCGGCCAAAGACGGATATTATTCACTTGGTAAGCTCCGAATCAGACTGACACTTATTCCGTACTTGCTATTGGGTGACTTCCCATAAGATTTAGATAATCCCCCGGAATATTTTCGACCTTAGCTGTTGTCAATCTTGTGTCAATCACTGGGACCCGCCCCAAAATAGTCAATGTTTATTCCGCCATCAACACAACAATTCTGGATCTATTCGGGGGGTAGGGACAAATCATTGATCTGTGCCTCATCACTAACACTACTCCGCCTCTCTTGCACTCCAACAACTTGCTAGTGCTGTACCCCATATCTTTCGAGGCTGCAGCCTTTCCCCGGGTACCACGCGCAAGACCCATCCAAAATTAGATTAGCTGTTTTCAAGACCTTTTCAGCCAAATTTGAAGTCTCGAGAAATCCTTTTAGTACTGAACCCAACGGAATTGTGTCACGGAATCACTGCATTCCGCCCCACTTCCACCCTGGCCGGATATACAGCTGCAACACGAATTGCTGATAGCATCCAGTAGTGATAAGTTGGTGTACATATAGCTGGATGTTGACCTGCCTCAATGCATAGATATATTGTCGATATCTTGCATGCGGGAAACAACAGACCGTGAATATCTTTCAGACTGATCACATCACTGGCACCTCAGAAATTGCGCTGGAATATTTTAATCTTACGGAAGTAGCCCATTCTACTAATTTCAATTATTTCCTTTGTATCCATTGTAATTATTGCATACTTACAATCTATTAGGGTTTTCACAGTCCCTTTTTTGCACCCCTTTTTGCCCTTTTGCCATTCTCTTCGTTTTTCGCCCGGTTTTCCCCCTTTTTCAAGGAGAAGTACAAAATGGTAGAAAACCGAAAAAAACAGGGGCCTACATGCAATTCTGGGCCCGGGGGAAGTGGAAAAAAAAGGGCACAAAAAAGGGTGTGAAAAAGGGCTACTTACTGTGAACACCCTTTTTCGCTTCCTTTTTGCCTCCTTTTCTCTATTCATGCTGTCTGGGTGCTCTTATCGTGTCATATACCACCTCAAATGTTCAAAAAGGACAGGGGTGATTTTTTGGATTTTATAGCACGATACCCCCAGACACGAAAAATGTTGCAAAAAGAAAGGGCAACTGTGAACGACCCCATTATATTGACTTGGCGAGCTCCGATTCAGACTGACTAAATGACTTATTCTGAATCTGTACTTAGTATTGTACTGATTTCAAACTAAGTATTTCCTTCCACCTCCGGCTAAGTACCTCCCAACGCGCGCGTTTCAGGCGGGCGATGTTATGTATACATATTACAGCAGGCCGAGAAATTGCGGCTCTATTGTAACTCCCTCCCCGCAGCAGATCTTCTCCCGCTCCGTGTCCAGCGCCCCGGCTTTTTTTGGTGGTGGTAAATATTAATAGAAAAGCGATCGCTTTTCTATTAATATTTTCTTTGGGACCTGGGGTGGACGGATTGTTGCTGGGTGGTACTACGGTAGGTGGCAGGCCGCGGTGCCGATCGGGAATTTGAGCAAAAAACACGAAGGGTGGTGCTCCAAATCCTATATCTACACCTGTCGACCTCGTCAAAAGTCCTAGCCATCACCATTTGAAACGACGCGTCATGGAGTATTCTGGCCCCATAATACGTCTTATTTTCGCGTTAACAGCCCGTAGAAAGGCGTACAGAGCCGCCTGCTGTGGATGAAACCAAGCTGTCTGTCCGTCTTCCTTTCCGAAAGGCGGCCTAGGCACGTACGCAAAGGTACGTAGCCTTGATACTTACCAGTCGGAGGCGACGTTGAAGCTGTTGAAAGGTGCAATACGAACGGCCGCGCTTGTGATGGAATTTGTATTGCGTCCGCGATGTGTTTGGCGCACGACCTGGGAATAGATTTGTATCATCACTCAAGCCCTTTGCAGTCCCCGGACTTTGGGGTTTTACAATTGTGGAACTTGGCGCAGCGATGAGAGCGGCCTTCTTGATTACCCCATCCTCCAGAGCGGGGTCAGATGACCGAGTAAGCGACGCCTATCAGTAAAACGCCGACTTATTTTGAACGCTCCACCTGGTGAGAATGATGCGCGCCAGAGGATATAAGGCGGAACAGGACGCGGTCGAGTTTGAGAGCCTTTCGCGGATCCTCCTTTGACGCCCACTATCATGACCCGTCCCAAAATGCTGCCTGCGCTCGCAGCGTTGGCGTGCCTGCTCCACGGTGCCGCTGCTGCCCAGTCCAGCTCTAGCGCAAAAAGTGTCAGCGCGAGTGCTAGTGCCAGCCATAGCAGTGGTATCCATAGCACGATACTTTGGCAAGCGCTACTGCGCCCCCGCTGCAGTCCACTGTCTCCCAGATCGTGGTCACGACAGCGACAGCAACACCCTCGCCCTCTGCCGGCGCCCCGCTGCCCTCCCAGGCGGTCCTGCCCCCGCGCAGTCGTGGTGCCCCTCCAAGATCTTCTGCGCAGGCCCAGTGCGTACTCCCCCGCGCTGCTCGCCGCTCTGACGCCCATCCCCCCAGCTGCTGCAAACGATCAACCTCGCCAACCCCTTCGTCGACCCCAAAACCATCGTGGACAAGTACGTCCCGCGCGCTTTCCACCCGCCCAGCTCTACTGACGCGCCGCCCGCCAGCCCCGCGCAAAACAGCGCAGGCGGTGCTGGCGGACTTTGCCGCGCTCCCGGGCAACGCGTCGCTCACCGAGGGCGCCGTCCGTTTCGTCGACGCGGACTTTGCGGGCGAGGGCCAGGAGCTCGTCGCCGTGCCCCTCCCGGGCTTCCAGCCCGCCCCGCGCTTCCTGCAGAACGTCACCGACCCGCTGCTGCAGGCGTTCGCGGGCACGGTGCACGGCTTCTGGACGCAGCTCGTGCGCGGCACGAACGCGAGCGCGCTGTGCGACGGCGTGCGGTGCGAGAGCTCGCTGGTCCCGCTGAATCAATACGTTTGTCGTGCCGGGCGGCCGCTTCCGCGAGCAGTACTACTGGGACTCGTTCTGGATCGTCGAGGGCCTCCTCGAGTCGGAGCTCTACTCCACCGCGAACGACACCCTGCAGAACTTCATGGACGAGATCGAGCGCTTTGGGTTTATTCCGAATGGCGGCCGGATATACTGTGCGTTTCGTTTCGTTCTTTGCTCTCTACCTTGCGTCCCTTCCCCCGTCTCTTGCCTTCCTACATCCCTCAACGGACCATGCACTGACGCACGTACACAGACCTCGACCGCTCGCAGCCCCCGCTCTTCATCCAGATGCTCGCGCGCTACGTCGCCGCCAGCAACGACACCGCGATCCTCAAGCGCGCGCTGCCCCTTGCCGAGGTGGGTGGCGTGTTCTTTCTTCGTCGTTTTTCTATTTCTGTTTGCGACGGGATGTGGTGGAGCAGAGCGCGGGTGCTGCGGCTGGGATCCTCGCTGGTACCCGAAGGAGGGAGGGTCTCGTCCCCTCCTCCCTCCTCTCGCTCCCTCTTCTTCCTCTCCTCCCTCCCTCCCCTCCTCCCTCGCACTCCCCTCCATCCCTCCCCTGCACCTCTATTCACTTCGCTGACACCCCCCTCCAGCGCGAACTCACCTGGTGGCAGACGCACACCGCACCCTCAACATCACCAGCCCCTTCACCAACACCACGCACCCCCTCGCGCACTACGCCGTCGCGAACAGCGCCCCGCGCCCGAGTCGTACCTCAGGACTACGCCACCGTACACGACCCCGCGCAGCCCGCGCTCAATGACTCGCAGGCCGCGGCGCTGTACGCGGAGCTCGCGAGCGGCGCGGAGACGGGGTGGGATTATCGGCGCGGTGGCTGACGGGGGATGCGGCGGGGGGGGGCGGGGTTGAGAAGGTTGAATGTGCGGGGGACGGTGCCGGTGTGTTTGAATAGCATTTTTGTGAGCGGAGGTTCTTTTCTTCTTGTATTGGGAGCGGCTTTGCGGGGAGCGGAATGTGGGAGGGGATTCCTTCCGCCGTTTGGGGTGTCTTCATTCCTCCGGGGGCAATGGAGCCTCTTCGTTAGGGTGGGGCTGCGCGTAAACGCCCCCCTTGCCCACCCCACATGCACGCACTCATGCTGACCCGTTATACAGACAAGAACCGCGTGCTTATGGCGCAGCTGTACGGGAAGGCGAACGCGACCGCCGCGGCGCGCCACACGGCGGCGGCGGCAGCGATCAAGGCGGGCGTGCTCGATTTGTTCTGGAACGCGACGAAGGTGTGTGCTGGCCGCCGCGACTTTCAGGCTCTGACACGTCCTCTGCAGCTCGCGTTCTACGACTTCAACCTCGCGAGCAACACGCGGAACGACGTCTTCAGCGCGGCGACGTTCTACCCCTTCTGGAGCGGCATCATCCCGCCCGAGGTCTCGCGAGCGCGGAGAACGCCTTCGGCGCGTTCGCGGCGGTCAACCTGTGCTCAACCGCTACAACGGCACGCTCCCCGTGACCTTCATCGAGACCGGGCAGCAGTGGTGCGTCGTCGCACGCGTACATACGTTGACATTGCTGAGCATACCGCACAGGGACGCCCCGAACGCGTGGCCGCCGCACCAGTACGTCGCGCTCCAGGCGCTGCGCGCGCTCCCCGCGAACGTCACCGTGGCGCTTCCCACGCCCGCCGCGGGCGCGGGCGCGTTCTCGCTCGTCCCGCGGGCCATCGGCGTGGACGAGGCCGCGCTGCCGGTGCAGGCGCTGAGCGCGAGCAGCAACGCGTCGACGGCGGGCGCGCGGCGGACGTCGGCGCGCGCGGCGCGGGGGGTGGTGAACGGCGGGAACGCGACGGGCGCGGCGGGGTGGGCGGACGCGCTGGGGGTGCAGCTCGCGAACCGGTATGTCGCGGGGCGCTGTGCAGCTGGTGCGTGTGCTTGTGGTTATTATAAGGGTGAGGCTGACGAGGCGGGGGTGTGGCACGCGACGGGGGGGCAGATCCCGGGGCTGCTGCCGCGGCTGTCGGACGCGGAGCTGAATGTTACGCAGAGCACGACTAATACGGGGAATGTGCGTGTTGCGCCGCAGCTACATGTACAGCTGACGTCTTACCCGTAGATGTTTGAGAAGTTTTCGATGTCGGATATCGACTCGGCGGGACGGGGCGGGGAGTACACTGTCCAGGTCAGTAGCACCCGCGCGCGCGTGCGAATTAATACTGACCGCTCTTGCGCGTTACAGGCCGGATTCGGGTGGACGAACGGCGTCCTGCTGGGTGGCGAGCAACTACGGCGGCGCGCTCGTCGCGCCGGAGTGCCCCCGCTGCTTGCGGTCGCGCCGCGCGGCGTCTTCCAGCGCCGCTCCGAGTGGCACCGGCAGCGCGTCTGCGTCTGCGGCGGGGCCGTCGACTTCGACGACCGGCGCGGCGCGGGGGCTTGGGGCGCCAAGCATGCGTGCTCGGCGCGCTCTTGGCTGGTGTGGTTGCATGTGCTGCGTGGTGAGATGCGGTGGGGCCGCGGGGCCTTGTCGACGAAGTGAGGGTTCTTGGAGGATGATGGATGCTCAGACACGATGCTCAGACACGAAACAGACGATATGTAGCTAATGGTTGTAAGTGTAAAAATGCTTGTTCCGTTGTTGACGATGCACTTTTTTAATTGTTGAGAGCGTGAATCGTATATGCATCTATAAGTATGCATCCATACGTTTTGACGCTTGGCATATGTTTTACCGACGGCTCGAACGGAGCTTGATTGTCACCGCGTGCTCCGGCTTTTGCTGGCTGATTCGAGCTGATTCGCGGTTGCCTTCCATTTTCCTTGTGATTTGGATGCAAGAGGATTGCGCTCTCGCTCTCTGCCCTTGTCGACGCCGGAGGCGGAAAATGGCTAGCCGCGTGGCGTAGCGGGGCCCCAGGCTTCCCCGCACTTCGAAATGCGGGGTCGAGCGTTCAAGTACCGGAAAAGGCGATCCAGCATATTCTCGTAACCGCGCTGATTCGGAGAAGGTTCCTTGTGGCAACATGATCCCATGACTGTCTGGGTAAAACACTGGTAGTATGGGCGTCAAATTGGTGCTGAGATACATCCGGATCGGGGTACAAAACTCAGCCTGCGGAAGGACATCGTGTGAGGCACTCCTTGGACTGACCCCGTACACGTCCGGTCGTCCTTTGGTTTTTCGGAATGTCGCTCGTCAATCTCGGAATAATCTTCGCCCTCCTGCTCTCAGACGCGTGGGGCGACCGTCACTGAGCGGGCAGCACCGACGATCAAGCTCGACGCCGGAACGTTCACCGGCACTGCGAGCTCGTCCAACACGCAGAGTTTCCTCGGCATCCCTTTGCGAAGCCGCCGTGCGTCTACATAATTTTTGCTCGGCAATTTTTTAACGCTCCCCAGGGTTGGCGACTTGCGTTTCCGCCTGCCCGTCGCGGTGGACGCGTACACCGGCTCACACACGGTCAGCTCGTTCGGCCCTGCGTGCCCGCAGCAGGCAGTCGTGCTGCCCATCCTCAGTGGCTTTCCCGAGGAGGTCATTGACTATATCGCAAACTCCGCGTACGGCGTGATCTTTCCCTCTGCAGAGGACTGTGAGTGGGAGCAAAATGTTTTTGCCCAGACTAATCTATTGCAGGCCTGACGGTTAATGTGATCAAGCCTTCTTCCGCCACCTCGACGTCGAAACTACCTGTGGTTGTGGTATGTCTCTGCCCAGACTTGATTTTTTTGGCCTCATGGATCGCAGTGGATCTTTGGCGGTGGATTTGAGCTCGGTAGTCCGGAAATGTGAGTTGAATATTTGTAGGTATCAAGTCGCTATGGCTGACCCCGGCGTAAAGGTACGACGGTGTTCCGATTGTGCAACGGTCTATCGACATGGGAGAGCCTGTGATATACGTGTCGCTGAATTACAGAGTGTCCGGTGAGCAGTCTCAAGATGGGCTTGTCGAATCATTGACGTATTGCAGCTTTCGGATTTTTGGCCAGCAAAGAGTTCGCGCGGCCGGTGTGGGGAACCTCGGACTTCAAGACCAGCGCCAAGCTTTCCGCTGGGTTCAGAAGTATATTGGCGCCTTCGGAGGCGATCCTACCAAGGTTACCATGTGCGCGGAAATTCTTCTTTTTGAGTTGCATGTCTGAAACTTGTTCATCAGCTGGGGTGAATCTGCTGGCAATTTCTGCAGCATTGCACATGGTAGCGAATAACGGCGACAACGAGGGATTGTTCCGTGGCGCATTCATGGAATCGGGTTCTCCCATCCCTGTTGGACCTGTACGCATAATTCTCCTTCTTCATTTACATGCTCTAAGCAGCCTTGGTTTAGATCGAGAACGGACAGAAATGTGTTAATTTGTGCCTATTTGATCTGCCTACCAACTGACGGTCTTCTGTCTTGAAGACTACGACGCTATCGTCCACCAAGTTGGATGTGCCAGCGCTGCTGACACCCTCGCGTGTTTGCGCACGGTTCCATATGCGTCTCTCAAGGCCGCACAGGACGCGTCTCCGTTCATCTTTTCGTATCAAGTGAGCTTGTTCTCACTGCGACTGCTGTGGCTTTTGTGTTAACGGCGATGCGTGTAGTCATTGGTTCTAGCCTGGCTTCCCCGCGAAGACGGCGTATTCCTCACAGACGCTCCACAACGCCTCGTTCAACAGGGCAAGGTTGCCAATGTGCCGTTCGTCACCGGTAAGCACCAAAATGTTATCCTCTTTCCTCTGTTCTTGATTCTCTCAAGGCGATTGCGACGATGAGGGAACTCTTTTCTCGCTTTCAACCCTGAACGTAACGTAAGTTGTGTATCTTGATGACTCGGGATCAGTCGGACCTGACATTCGGCTCAGAACGGACGCTGAGTTCACCGAATATATTACAAGCGTCTGGCTCCCGGAGCTACCACAGCCGCGGCGACTACGATGCACCAGTTATATCCAAATGATATCACTGCGGGCTCGCCTTTCGATACTAGTATTCTCAATGCAGCCACCTCGCAGTTCAAGCGTCTTGCTGCCTTCCAGGTAAATTATTTGGAGTACTGTTTGTTGAGAATTCCATTGACCGTGCATATGCAGGGAGACGCTGTGTTCCAAGCTCCTCGTCGATTCTTCCAACAGTCCCGCTCAGGAAAGCAGAAGCAGTGGGGATTCTGTGGGTCTTTCCTGTACTCGAGTTCTTTACGAATCTCATCATCTGCATCCATAGTGAGCAAGCGCCTCAAGGGCATCCCATTCCTTGGCTCGGTGAGTTTTTCGGCGGGTCATTGACCACGGAAGAACCATGCTGATTGCTCGCAGTTCCACTTCACGGACATCCTGAACGTCTATTTCGGCGGCGAGCTGACAGACTACCTGATCAACTTCGCAGCTAAACAAGACCCGAACGGAAAGACCGTTCCTAACTGGCCTGCGTACACCACTGCGGCACCGAACCTGATGACATTCCTGGACGGTCTCTTCCCGACCACAATTACCCAGGACACGTACCGCGCTGCTGCGATGCAGTTCCTCACGAACCTTACGCTGCAGTTCCCCATCTAATTGCAGGACCCCACGGATATTGAACTTGATTTTCTCTGATCTTATGTGCTTCTGAACGAAAAGCAGCTGTGTATCATCATTGCAATCCATTTATTTATGAGGATTCCACATTGTCGCTCGTTCAAAGGCCGCACTGTCGTTCAACCAAACGAGGTACGATTTTTTTTTTTTGGTTCGAAGCATCTGCCTAGGTGGGACTAGCACTCTCGTTATACTTGCCATTCTATCGGTTCGAATTCAGCGCTTATCGGGCGCCAAAAGTGCATCTTGAGGAGCGGTGCCGGCGCGCTGATAGCGGAGTTTCAAAAGCTTCCGACAAGCTAATTTTATAAAGAGGAAGAAAGAAAGAAGGGGAGAAAGAATACAAACGAACTTCCAGAGCAACCGGCGCGGTAGTCAGTTCCAGAGTTCCACATGACAACAACGGTCAATGGCTCGGCCGACGGTTAGCATACGGTACTAATCACGGTAGTGTTGAACTGCTTGGACCTTGTCTATATTAGTTCCTGGGCGCATTTCCTGTTACGTTGTGTACATCCAACTCGCATATTGTCCTGTTGCCATAGACTCTTTCGGCGAAACGGATCTATAACCGATATATAATACGGTCTTTCGCAGTTAACGTCGGTCGTATTATTATTCCCTTCAGGCTGCCGTCGGCAATGTTGAGCCGGTACCGGTCTGGCCTGTGATATTCGGCACTTCGCAGACTTCGCTCAAAAATGTTTCCTGCCAGATGCACATGTTTAGCGAGTCTTCTGAATGTCGCGAGTCTTCGGAATGCGGGGTAATAGGGTAATGCGGGGTAAATAAGCTCAATGCCGTTACGTGGATCTGCAAATCCGACTTCCAGGAGTGGTCGTATTAATATTTCCGCGGTGCGCCGCGTATACGCAGAGTCGCTAAATGCTTTCTACGGGGCTGTATCACCATCTTTCCTGGCGGCCGGCAGATATTGGGACAAGTGCCAAAGATACCTCGTGATGGTGCCCATGACCTAACGAAATGTCGAATTGCCATTGGAACCGTCGAACCGTCGACCATGTCATTGCGCAACCGGCCCCCGTCCAAGAATTGGTATAAAGGGCCCATCGACTGATTGTGCAGGCGGGCCCTCCCAGAAATCTCTTGGAATGTCTTCGCTGTGCAAGGCCGGAATTGTTGCCCTCTTGTTCGAAGCGTGTACCGTCTTGGGCGCGACCCTCGCCGCCCCGACTATCACCCTCGATGCCGGGACATTCACAGGCACTGCGGGCACGAACACGCAGAGCTTCCTCGGAATTCCGTTCGCCCAGCCTCCGTAAGCATGCCCGCGCCCTCCTAGCTTCAGCGGAAATAGGAAATAACATATTATTTTAGAGTCGGAGACCTCCGGTTCCGTCTGCCAGTCGCGGTTTCTCCCTACACCGGCACACACAGCGCTACTGCGATGGGCCCGGGGTGCCCTCAACAAGCAGTCAAGCTGCCGATCCTTACCGGCCTTCCGCAAGAAGTCATCGATAATGTGATTGGCTCGATCTATGGGATCGTCTTCCCCTCCTCGGAGACTGTGCGTGCAGTTAATTTTTTCTGTGGAATTTAATGAACATACATCCAAGGCCTGACCATCAACGTTATCAAACCCTCCACGGCGACGGCCACTTCGAAATTACCCGTGGTTGCGGTATGTTCGATTTCAGTCACAAATCTGTTGACTCACCCCAAGGGTCGTACGTAATGTAGTGGATCTTTGGTGGTGGATTCGAGCTCGGCAGCCCTCAAATGTGGGTTGGCCTGAGGAAACTTCTTTCGTGAATTGACTTGAACTCTGGAACAGGTACGACGGGACGACCATCGTTCAGCGCTCCATTGCAATGGGAGAGCCAGTGATCTATGTTTCGATGAATTATCGCGTTTCTGGTCAGTCATTGGGCGGATTGTTGTAGGCACGAAATTAACATCGATTATAGCCTTCGGATTCTTGGCTAGCAAGGAAGTACGGGCGGCAGGGGTTGGAAACCTTGGGCTTCAAGACCAGCGTCAAGCTTTCCGCTGGATTCAGAAGTACATCACTGCGTTCGGAGGAGATCCAACCAAAGTCACGATGTACGTCTTTCATTCTTCTCTTTCAATCTCTGCGTTGAAACGGACGAATTAAAATAGTTGGGGAGAATCTGCCGGGGCATATCCGTCTCTCTTCACATGCTGGCTAACGGAGGGAATACGGAGGGGCTCTTCCGGGCTGGTTTCATGCAATCCGGCTCACCGATCCCCGTTGGCCCCGTAAGCATTATACTTTCTTTCTCGCTGCATCCTTTGAATCAACGTTATATAGGTTGAGAACGGCCAGAAGTGTATGTATTATCATTCCCTCCCCCACAGGAACATTATCCTGAGGTTTGTTCGACAGACTACGACCAGATTGTCGCGCAGACTGGCTGCTCCAGCGCGAGCGATACCCTTGAATGCTTGCGCACCGTGCCATTTGCGACGCTCAAGGCTGCTCAGGCGCGTACAATGATTCCCGATCTGAAGTATTTCGCAAAGCTAAGAGCACAATATTATTTTATCATCAGGACAACACTCCGTTTATTTTCGACTACCAGGTATATCAAAGCCAGTTTGTTCGGCATTGATCCCACTGATCATGTCGCCGACTAGTCTCTCGTGCTGGCCTGGCTTCCTCGTGCGGATGGAACGTTCTTGTCCGACAACCCTCAGCGTCTCGTCCAGCAAGGGAAGGTTGCAAAAATACCGTTCGTTACGGGTAAATATCATTAATATTCCGAACCGTCCGTCCATCCCGGCTGACCGAACCCCAAAGGCGACTGCGACGACGAAGGGACGCTGTTCTCGTTATCAACGCTGAACATCACGTATGTCTATGTCCCCAGATCCCGTTTCAAACTGGGTTGAATTAATTCTGGCCTAGGACGGACGCCCAGTTCCTCGAGTACATCAGAGAACTCTGGGTTCCCGAGGCAACGACCGCGGAAGGCGTTTCCTCCTCC
>JARKIC010001422.1:0-121784 GCA_029378375.1 Mycena olivaceomarginata
CAGAAGACTTGGGATTACAACCACGGAGCGCAGCACCTATGGGTATGGCACTAGACGTTACCTTGCTAATTGTATCCTCAACTGAGACGGTCTGCACCGTTGGGCTTGTTTCATGTCTCCATCGTGGCACGATACCATGCTTCTTTCGCTGCCTTTCCTCCTCAAATTCTTTCGAAGAAAATCAAGTACAATTCCATCGTATCTGGCTTCGGTAAGTGTATTCTGATTTGGTAAACTCGCCGCGGTAATACTTGGGCAGTGTTCTTCTCGATTGAAACCGGTTTGCTGCCAGAAGGAAGATGCTCGGAAGATGATGTGTGCACAGAAGACTTGGGATTACAACCACGGAGCGCGGCACATATGGGTACGGCACTAGACGTTACCTTGCTAATTGTATCCTCAACTGAGATGGTCTGCACCGTTGGGCTTGTTTCATGTCTCCATCGTGGCACGATACCATGCTTCTTTCGCTGCCTTTCCTCCTCAAATTCTTTCGAAGAAAATCAAGTACAATTCCATCGTATCTGGCTTCGGTAAGTGTATTCTGATTCGGTAAACTCGCCGCGGTAATGCTTGGGCAGTGTTTCTTCTCGATTGAAATTTGCTGCCAGAAGGAAGATGCTCGGAAGATGATGTGCGCACAGAAGACTTGGGATTACAACCGCGGAGCGCGGCACATATGGGTACGGGCACTAGACATTACCTTGCTAATTGTATCCTCAACTGAGATGGTCTGCACCGTGGGCTTGTTTCATGTCTCCGTTGTGGCATGATACCATGCTTCCTGGAATCGCAAACTGGAAGGTAGGCTCCGAAGGCCCTTGTAGTAACAGAACGACATGTCCAAAGCGCGGATAGAGATGTGCCGCTCCCGATCAATTGTGCCCCCCAAAAAAACCTGGCTCCAATTTTCTCCACGTGATGTGGACGGTCCCCTAGGTCTTCGGGCCCTCCGCTTGTGCTTCAAGTTTGACGCGAGGGTCTTGATTGCCCGCTTCTTGGACTCAGATTTCCAGAGAATCGATCATTTCAATTCTCAGTCCCAACAAAAAACCGACTGCGGCTCGATGCCGGACTTGGAAGTGGACCAGAATTGACTCGGAATTCCGTACTGTTCCATTTCGATCGAGTGTTCATCAATTTGGAATTATTTACTCGCCGAGATGGCCGATAAATTTTCTTTTGAGTTATGGCGAATTTTAACAACCTCCGAAAATTCGGCTGTGACGCGTTACTTGAACACTTGGTCGAAATGGAACACTGCTCTGACTTCCCCTAATGTACTTATGTGGTATCCGGAAAGACACCGCCGATTGGGTGAGTCGGTTTTCTATTCCGTGACTTGAATACTACCGGTCCTGAAGCTGTCCAGCATTCTCCCGGTTACTGTAATGCTATGCTGCGACTGCCGCATCTACTGTACCATTTCGTTCAATTCTTATGTCACGCGTCACAGGACCCAAAATATAAGAAATTTTTCTTACCTGTCACGGGTCACGAAGGGCTTATTAGAATGTGCCAAAGAGGTCACAAAATGGCCGAAAAATGCTCAAAAAAAGCTTATTTTTGCTCCGCGGCGCGGCGGTGATGTGTGGTGGTCGATGGCACTAAGGGGTTCACATGAAATGCCGCTTTTGACGTGAGTGGGAACTAAAGCGGAAGTATACTCAAAAACGACGCCGGTGGCAGAACTGTCCGACTGACACAGTTGAGTCCACACGTAAACTACTACAGCCCCCGCGGCAACAATCCGATCATCGCACAGCTCCTTTAGGTTACAACAGCGAGTTGAAGTTCCAACTTTTGCTTCCGACGAGCGCCACCTTGGTGCCCCACCAGCATCATGATCGAAGTTGGACCAAATTTAGACGCATGTGAACCGAATTGCAGAATGAACTGGTGTGGAGAGGGACTGACCTGATAAACCAAGCAAGTCGTACACCTACTGGTCATCGTGGTCGCCCTCACACGACCCATACACTTCCAGCAAGAGCACAATGATGTCCAGGATACTCGCATTATCGCACTACTTCGTTCGTTCCACTCCGACCCCAAATCTGGATGACGTTGAAATTGTGCGCTGCACTGGAATCGACCTTCAGACCAAGAATATTGTGGTTACAAATGGCCTTCTGATCAGCCATCGCTGGATTGCGAAAAACTCAAAACCTCCTTGTTCGAAGTCGTGGAAGCAAAATTCCGCAAAGCAGGGTCCAGACTAGTATACAGGAATTCGGTAAGTCAAGCCAAACTAATACTGAACTCGTCTGGCTCATTGGGCTCATTGTTTTTGTTTCTATCTCGCAAGACTTACGAGTTTCATGTTCCGCGCACGTTCTCCGAAGCTGTACCTCCAGTGGCGTTCACAGTCGAGAATTACGATGGGATATACACGTCTGCTTCACGGCCCAAGATCCCCCCAACTCTTGACTGGATCCATCCTACCGTTCGTCCAACCCCTTCCGGCTTTTGAATGCTACTTCCGCAGTGAAAACTGTCCAACCACTCTCGATGGCTTTCTCGTTCCAAACACACCAGCCGTTCATGTCCACATAACCACGTTCAACGACATTACCTTCATCGGAATCACTTCTACGCACCTCATGTTTGACGCCATAGGACTCAAAACTGTCCTGGTGGCGTGGTCTCGGTATCTTAGTGGAACCAGTATCGAGGATATTCCTGGCATGGAATGGGATTCCACGCCCTTTGAAAGTTTTCAACACCGTCCCGCCCGCACCGCGGCCCGACGGCATCAGGAAAATGTTTTCGGTCTGGCGCGACTGGCGCCAGGCCGGCCAACTCCGCCATCACGCCAGAATGTGATCTGGCCCCATTATCAGCTTACTAACCCCAGAAACATGTTCTGGCGAGTTCTGGCGCCAGTGTCGCACCAGAACATTTGCCAGTTCTCCCGCCACACTCCCAGTTCTCATACAGACTCAGCTTCAAATCACTTTGAATCAAGTAGGAAAGAAGAGATCAATGTATTCATGGTAGTACATAAATACAGAAACACGGTAAGAGATATTAAATCTTCCGCGTTTGGGTGTGGGTCAAGGAAGGACCAATGGGCACAGGAAATGGGGGGTGAGATGAGAAAATGTAACATACACCTCGGTGCGACAGAGTACAGTAGAGCTCCACAGTTGCGACACGGAGACTCGGATTGAAACGATGGAAGGCTTGGCACTTGAAATTTTCGCTTTGAGGACCCCATGCTTCGACTTGAAGGCTTGATACGTCCGCTTGACGACTTGCAGGTCTTGAAAAGGCTTGACTGGATTGATAATTTTGAGAGCGACGCGACATCGAGTAGGGTCGCATAGCGTGAGCGGATGACCAGACGGGCTTGACATTGATTGACTTGGAGGAAGACATATTGAGGCTTGAAGATGGCCGCCGCCGCGGGGTGAAAAGACGTCGGGAGCGCAGTCAGAGGCAAAAGCAGTCCTGGTGGCTACAGTATAGGTTCCGTGTCGTCTATGGTGCTCCAGTGGCCGGTAGATGTCGAAAACGCGACTGAAGGGAAGGGAGAGGGCGGTGGGAGATGGTGGGAGAAGAAGAGAAGGCCATCAATATCAACCAAGTTTCAGCCGTAATGACTGATGCGCACGGACCTTCCGCAGTGATTTCATCATTACTAAGGCAAGTGATCGGACTTGTAATTCTGGCGGATCTGGCGATGTGCGGCCATACGGGCCACATGTGCCAGATCCGCCAGCTCTTGCCATCTCTTGCCATCTCTTGCCAGATGGATTACATTTTCCTGATGGGGGTTGGTACGACCTCTCGTTTTTCGGAAAGATACAATTTGTGTTATCCATGGTCTGGCGAAAAATGCTTGACCCCGAGGAGGTTTCCTTCTTGGTCTGTGTCCCAAAGGCTTTCCTCCTTGATATGAAGACGGACGTCATGGACCAGTTGAAAGCCCGAGATTCAGGAAACTGGGTAGGAAGCTCAGACGTTCTGCTCGCCTGGTGGTATAAGGTGATTTGGTGCTCAGCTGAAAGCCATTGGTCTGACCAATGTTTTTTGCCAGACTGTTTATGGAAGTCGAACCGACACCACACCCATTTCCATCCACATCCCCTTCGACCTGCGTCGTATGTTCTCCACGACTATATTATCGACGCCATACATTCATAACGCCGTGATGACGCTCCCAATTCCACCGCTCCCTGCCCGTGATTTCGGCAATCTGTCTCTGGCAGACCTCTCTCTATATTTCCGCTCCGCTATCTCCGGATATATCTCGGATGTGGAGAGCATTGAATCCGATGTCAACTTCCGCCTCGCCAATCCCACAAAAATCCTCTTTCCATGCCCAGCGCACGGTGAATTTGTCATCCTCACAAACTGGCGTTCTGCCAAGTTCGGGGAGCTCGACTTCACTGGAGCAGCGACCGGGGACCACGAGGCGAGAGTTATATTTATGGTGGGGTATCCAAAATACACGAAGGCCGCTCCAATGAGAGGGTCTGGTATTGTCATGCACGAAGATGCTGATGCTATTTGGATGTCGCATGTGCGTGGCAGGGGAGAATGGGATACGCTAAAAGCGACTGGTACACTGGCGTTTATTTAAATTCTGATTTTCAAGCTGTTCCTCCACCCCGAGGTTTCTGTGAATACCGCGCAGATTATTGGCGTTCCAGAATTTTCATCTTGGATCTGTAACAAATCTGTGACTTGTTGATATCTTTCAAAATGGCCAAGCATCGGGAAAGTCTAGTCTCGTTCCCAGCGTTTTAGCATGCTCAGACAGAGAGCAGCCGCAGTAATTCTATACGGAGATATTAATGTTGGCTTGTTGAGATGGTTTCGAGGCGGAATTTGATGAAAAGAGACAGGGAGATCTGTCCCAAAAAAGCAGTGTTGTTCCTAAGGGTTAAGGCCTTAACTGCTCTAAGGCTTAGAGGGGCCTTAGAGTAAGCCTTAGAAGTTTTTGCGGTATTTTAGATACCCTTAGAGGCCTTAGAGCAGTGCGCGGGCCGAAAACCCATGCACTAATAGGAGAAGTCAGAGTTGACAATTCTCAGTGGATATCCCATCTAATGATGAATATGTTGGCTAGTACAATTCAATCTGTTTACCTTCCCCGAGCACCAATTTCGAAGTCAGTAATTGCACCGCACCACTGCACGCAAATGCGTGGGAAATTTAGCCTTAAGGCCTTAAACGGAGGCCTTAGCGGTAAGGCTTAGGCCTTACTAACCCTTAGAACTTTTCACACCTGCTATTAAGGCCTTATGGAACATCACTGCAAAAAAGAGGGGATAGTCTCGTTCCCAGCGTTTTAGGGCGTGCTCAGACAGAGAGCAGCCACAGTAATTCTATACAAAGATATTAATGTCAGTTTATTGAGATGATATCGAGGCAGAATTTGATGGGAAAAAGACGGGGAGCACCACCCTATAACGTCTGGTGCAATTTAGCCGCAAGACGTGCGATCGATGTGACACAACTCGCAGGTCACACCTGTGACGAAGTGCAACTTGGGGCCATATAGCTACTAACAACCACCACCATCAACTGCAAAATGACCTAGAGAAAGAGGAAACCAGTACTACCCAGATGCATAGGGCATAGCCCGAGCACAAAAGGGATGTTGGAGATTCAGGTCACACGAGATGCAGCAAGCAAAGATATATTCGAGGCCGAGGGAGTAGGTGTCGTGGGGATACAGGCAAGCTACGGAATACGTCGACAGGAGGCATATATATGTAAGAATGTGAGTCATAGAAGGCGTAGTTAGGATACGGAATTGGAAATGGCGGAGAAGGCGGCGAATGTACCGGAGCAGGCGGCGCAGTGCGATCACCATTTTGACACTCCCACTGAGCGTACGCGCCGCCTGAAACAATTAATGATGAGTCGGAGAAGAAGTAAATAGCCATAAAAGAAATGCTCCCACTGAGCCAACGGTCAGAAGTAGTACTCAGTAGTATGAGCAGCGTTGGCGACAACGTCGCGGGGGGGGAACAGGAGCAAGCGGCCCAGGCTCCGAGCACTCGCTCTGGAAATGGCCAAGCTTCTGGCACTTCCAGCAAGTGATGCGCGACTTGTCCCGGATCGTGCGCACAGCAAATGCGACTGGCTGAGGGTCGCTGATTCCAGGCAAGGAGAGTGCATTCTCCTGTCGAGTTTCTTCGTTCAAAAGCCGCCCAATGACGAACTCGAGGTCGTCCTTCTCTGCGTGCGAGTCAAGCGAAATGATGAGCGTGTCGTAGGATGGGGGAAGAGACATGAGGAGGGTCGCAATAATCTGCGCATCTGACGGTTTGTCGTTGTAGAGCCGGCCGAGCTTCTCTGCGAGGCCGCGGACAGTCGCGATATGAGAACGCATTGTCCCGGGATCACCAGACTTGCGCAACCCATGCAGCTTCTTCCACACGGCGACTACCCCACCCATCGAGCCCTGGTGCGTTTCCTTCAACCTTGCCCACATCCCCGCAGGGTCCTCCTCGAACTCCCGGATGTGCGCAAACTGGGAGGGATCCAGCCTCCCAATGATCGTCGCAGTCGCAACATCCCGCCGTACGACCCAGGCCTTCACGGCCTTACTGCCACTGCTCCCCAGCGGCCGCGGTTCGTCGCCCAAAACAATTGGCAACACAGCTCTCCGGCGCAGTTCGGCTCTCGTCTCAAACTCCCAGTCGTCATACACCACAAGGTCAGACAACTTCATTCCACCTTTCACATCTCCAGTCGGTTTCGGGTCCATCGTTTCGGTTTCGGTTTCGGTTACGGTTCGGTTGCGGTTCGAGCGGCGGCAAGCAAACACAGGCGCCTCGGTTGCGGTACGGATCGGCGGCAAGCAACACAGGCGCCTCGGTCGGTTACAGTTCAGTTACGGTTGAGTCAGCGGCAAGCAACACAGGCGCGACGTGCGGTTACGTTTCGGTAGGTGGCGAGCAACACAGGCCAGAGAATGAATCAAGGGGAGAGCGATGTTAAAATGAAGCAGAGGATGCGGCGCGGCGGCCCATAACCTGTTGGAGATTCAGGTCACACGAGATGCAGCAAGCAAAGATATATTCGAGGCCGAGGGAGTAGGTGTCGTGGGGATACAGGCAAGCTACGGAATACGTCGACAGGAGGCATATATATGTAAGAATGTGAGTCATAGAAGGCGTAGTTAGGATACGGAATTGGAAATGGCGGAGAAGGCGGCGAATGTACCGGAGCAGGCGGCGCAGTGCGATCACCATTTTGACAAGGGATACATGGCGTACTCAGAACGGTCACAGATAGCGTATTCCAGCCGGTGTATGACCGTTGCTCTCAATAGGGGCTCTCGACTGTGCTTCGCTCTCAAACTCCTTCCCTGCCCACCGGGTTACTTATTGTCCATTGCCAAAGTCCTCCACAATCTCCTCTGCCTTTCACCGTTATAACATTTTGGTACATAGGACTTGGATTCCTCTGCCCCTGTCTCTTCGGGACATTCAGGGCGATATTCCCGTCCCCGATTCTACCCGCACCTGCCGAAATCAATCAAACCTCCCGAATTGGAATAACATTCATACATTCATATTTGATCCTCGTCACCAGGCCACCCTGGGGCTCCGGATGCATTTCGACTGACCCACCGGTATTTTTTTCTTTTTATTACCGACCTAGCTGGGGAGATGTTTGACGGGGTACTCAGGTCATGAAATGGTGAGGGGGTGAGGATATCCGTAGCATACAATTCGATATTGTGTGTAGTACGGGCCCCGGTTGTTCCTGAACGGGACCGCGCCGGTATACACCTTCCTTCCTTCCTTCCTTCCTGGGGCCTGAAAAATTGGAAATGTCCGGGAAGGTTCCTTTCGTATCAAGATATACCCCCCAGAGTGAAGAATGGCCCACAATTTGCGAGATTTCGGCAAGATTTCAACGAAAATGAGTGAGATTGTCAGGGCCATAATAATTAATATAGACGGGAACTCATCTGATTAAGCTTATCATAAGTAAGGGAAGACTCAGCAGAATACATTGAATAAGAAATTTGAGACACTGGGGGTGGGATGAACGAAGTCGAGTCGATAGCGCGTCTTGCGGTTGAATTGCACCAGATCTGGGTGATTTTTTGATTTCTCCCAAATCACGGCCGTCTCCGAAGCCATCCCCGAAAAGATCTGGAGCCGAGATTAAAGAGGGGACGGCCTCAACGGCAGTTATGCAGACGAACGAACTGATATTTTTCCTCCTGAGGAGGAACAACGATTCTGTTTCGATTCTTGATCGATTCTGGCGTCAGAATCGGATCAGAATTGATTTCAAAATCGCCTGAGAATCGACACTGAATTGACAACTCTGACTTCCAATGTGTGAGTCCCGTCCCAACGCAAGCTAATAAATTTGAATGGGCAGCATGAACTGATTTTTTTTTCGGGTACTTCAATTGGGGGCCCCCTCCCCGCGGGAATCCTATTTTATGGTATCTTCACTATTTCGAGATTCGGCTCAGCCCTAAGATAAGAGGGGTTCTCAGGGCGGCTGTTGATCACAGGAGAAGCGGCGACCTTGTGGCCTGCTGTAGATGTCCATGCTATTTCAAAACAAATATATTCGGAATGGTTTGATAGAGGGAGCCGCGCCTGAGACAACATCTGGTTTCGATGATAAATTACAAGTGACCGTGCCATGCCTTAGATAACATCTGGTTTGGATCCTTCGGTCTGTCGGCAGGTCAATTTTTTAAAATAGTGGCGTTACAGAACGATACCAACCCCGTACTCCGTCGTCGACTGGCCGGTGGTACCCGTGCGGTTTTTAAAAAGAATCTGAATATGGTTATCAGCGGTATTCACCATCGTCTTGGAGTGGACGAACAACAGAAGGATCGGATACAGAGGCCGTATTGGCCGGGGTTCTGGACAGATTCATGTCGATAACTGTTTCACCAGCCCCCAGGCCCGACCTTAACGAATCTCGAGCATTCAACCTGAGATCGCATCAGCAGTAAAAATTGGGCCCACGATAACCTACATACATCGCGAGCATTGAGTTCGCATAGACTGTGTGGGCAAGTTTGAATGCAATAATCACAAGTGATTTGGCGACCCACTGTTACCCACAAAGTCGAGGATACCGATATACACAAGGTTATCAGGCATGGCGAGAAACTGGGATGGTTATGAAGAGTTAACAATGTGAGAAAAACTGATCCAGTGCGCACCGTCGCAAGGACAAGGATGTCAGCAAGACTAATAATCACACGTTCACAATTCAAGTGCCAGCACTTTGTTGTTCGTTCATACCTTGTGAGAACCCCACTGCTGATAATGTAGCCAACCAGTCGATTCAAAAGAGTGTTTGTCCTGGACAAGTTATGATGAAAGAAGGTAGCTCGAGCACCGCATCCTCTTACCGTCGAATGGTATTTTGTTTTTGTTTGAGGTACAAAGTCATCGTTATAGCGATTATTGAGTCAGAAACTACGGCCAGCACCATGGCAGCTGTGAAATAAGGCTGAAACGGTCGCTATCATTGGTATTATGGTCGTGTAAACAACACATACAATGGTCTTATGATGAAAGTCGCTGAAGTCGGGAAAGATGATGCTTTGCGAGGAGTGGGGTTAGACACGAATCAACAAGTGAGAAACGAAACTTACACAACGGCCAAGGACACTGCGAGTTGAACGAGTAGGTCAAGATGCTAATACTTGAGCGCAGAAAAAAACCCACCCAATTCAAATGCTGTCGGTCGGGGATGAGTGAGCAGGGCACGCAGCAAGACCCGAAACACGGACCAAAGTGGCAAAATATAAGTACAACCTCGAAGGGAAGTCAAGGAAGGGGTCGTCTAAGGACAATTAAAAGAACTCACCACAATTGCGGTGAGGAAAATATTCCGAGTGACTAATATCGAGTAAACCGTGTGTTCAATTAGCCGAATGTGGGACTCACACATCCAGAGGCGGTGCACGTAGAAACTGTAGGTAGCTTCAGAGAAAAGCACGAATATATTCTGACGTTAGCGTACCAGTGCACAATAAAGATGATGAAAGCGAGCATCAATTGAACCATCTATCATCTCTCAGAAAGAAAATATGATGACTCACTTCGTCCGAGCTGCAGACCCCAGAGTTCTTAGAGATGAAGACTCTACTTGAAAGAAATCAAGTTACACTGCGGCCACCTCCAAGGCCGCGAAATCCCCAAAATTGAGGATAAGCAACCTGAAAATGAAGCTACAAGCGAGTGCGGAATGGGCTGTCTCGAAGAGCCTGAATAAAACAACCAAAAAGCGCTCCGTCAGAACCCCCAAGAACATGGAAATTTACTGTACGCACCATAGCAAAAAAACCTGTAATCCATTTTCAACGAGATAAAATGCGGTCTTCGACACGACACTTACCAAGCCTTTCAAGGACCATGTATCCTTCTGGGAATACATTTGAAAGTATAGAAAAGTCTGCAATGATGTTACACCGTAGAGGCTGTCGATTGTCGATGACTGAGCCCTTGAATTTTCGGAGTATAAGATATAACTACAATATGGAGATGATGGTTCCGATGAGGGAGGCTCCCATGGTGGGAACAAGCACTGTGCTTGGCATTGGGGAGTTGACCAACTTGAACTTGAAGAACACCAATTGGATGCGTAAACTCGGGGACAGGAAACTTGTCGGGAGCAGGGAATTTGATGCGAGTGCGACCCTGGACGAGTAGCCTACATATATCGATATCGGAGCGTATCGGCTTAACAAATACGGAGTGGAGTGAACCGGTTCGATTCAGCCCAGATCGTGTCGACGAGATTCTCTTGAATCATCAATGGCCGCTGCCACTCACCGATTCGGGTGACCCGGTTGTCGAAAGCTTCTGCCGCAGGAAGGAGCTTCCGTTACGAGGATGGGATTCCGAAAAGATAGATACCCGTTTTTTGCCACTGATCGGCAGATCTGGCACATGTGGCCCGTATGGCCGCACATCGCCAGATCCGCCAGAATCACAAGTCCGATGACTTGCCTTAGTAATTGTACGAAAAGGCTGACACCGGACATCACCGGGGTCACGTGTTGAGACGGTGAATAACGTTTAGTCATCCACCCGGACAATCCACATCCTATCTTCTCCTACCACTTCTAACCCAATGGCCCAATACTCGCACCTCTCAGACCCCAATCCCGATCTGCCGACTATACCGAGGACGGCTGGTCCAATAACTGCGGAGATGGTGCCGACTCTCAGGCAGACCTTTGACGTTCCTCTCAGCCAAAAATTGGAACTGTATAAAACACGTCTTCCTGCCGGTACCTATACCTTGCTCTAGTCACAATGGACCTGACTCGTCACCATTTTAGATTCCATGTATACGCTGGAGAATCACACAATCCCCGTAGAAGATGGCGAAATCTGCGTCCGCACCGTATCGCCAAAGCCCACGGCGGACGAAATCTCGGACTTCCCGGTCCTGGTCTTTTTTCACGGCGGAGGTCGGGTGTCCAATTGCATGTACATTAGCTCTGTTGACATTCTCTAGGCTGGGTGGTCGGCAGTATCGACTCAAGAGACCTAGACCTGAGAATATTGAGCGTCGACCTTCATTTGGTCATCGTCAATGTTGGATACAGGTACATTTTGCGCGCTTATATTCCCGCCAATGTGCTGCCCATGTATTGGTCTGCTACTATAATCAGACTTGCTCCTGAGCATCCTTTCCCTGCCGGGCTCAATGATTGCTACGCGGCTCTCAAGTGGGTACGTGCCTGAAATGCTGGTCCGACGCAAAGAACCATTGATTATTCAGACGGTCGAAAATTGCCACAAGATTGGCGGAGATGTCGAAAAGGGGTTCATTGTCTGCGGGGCCTCGGCCGGGGCGAACCTTGCTGCTGCTGTTACACATCGTTCGCTGAAGGATCCATTCTTCAAGGATCGCAGGATCACCGGGAACGTGCTTCAAATCCCTGTGCTAGTTCATCCCGCGGCATATCCTCCCCAGTCAGCACTATTTTCATAATCGTCTCAAGTAATAACACTCCTCACGCATATGTACACAGGTATGCTAGCGAGCTGCTGTCCTACAAACAAAACGAAGATGCTCCCATCCTCAGTAAGGCCCTTATGGATGTGTTCTACGGTACGTGCACCGACAGCTTACCCCGCCTGAGTCAGCCACTGAAGCTGTGATACAACTTAGATTGCCTCGCTGGCCCTCCCGCAGATCCTGAACTCTCCCCTTTGCTCGCCGACCACAATGGCCTCCCTCCAACACACCTTCAAATCTGCGGCCTAGATCCCCTGCGCGACGAGGGCCTGCTTTACGAGCGACTGCTGCGCGAACAGGGCATCCTCACCAGGCTGGACATGTGTGTTCATCTATTCTTTTCCGCGAGGGAACTGGCTCATTTCCCCCATAGATATCCAGGTGTACCGCATGGATTCAACTCCATGTTACCGGAAATGACAGTGACCAAGAAGTGGAATGCCGACCTGCGTGAAGGACTGAAATGGGTCCTCGCCACGGTGTGATTTTATAATTGTCTTTCTGACCGTCCATTCGCACGTGCTGTACAATACAGTGCACAGATCAGGCAGATTATTCTAATGTGAAACTAGACACTTGATGACAATCACAGGGACTACCGTTTTACCATTCCTTACGCAGTGAGGACCGAGGAAGCAGTGGGCAATGAGAGAGGCGGTGCAGGGTGGCTACACAATCGGCAGCACTTAGCCTCCGTGCTGCCGCCAGGAGAAGGGGACAGAAAATGAGGAAGGAAGGAAGGAAGTTGTATACCGGTGCGGTCCCGTTAAGAAACAGCCGGGGCCCGTACTACACACATGTGGCACTTGTGTGCTATGGATATTCTTTTCCTTTCACCATTTCACAACCTGAGTACCTGTCCAAAAATCTCCCCAGCTAAATCGGTAATAAAAATTAGAAAAAAATACCAGTGGGTCAATTAAGGAGCGTTCAGAGCCCCAGGGCGGCCTGGTGTCCAGAATTGAATATGAAGGGAACAAGTTTCATTAGTATTATCCCACTGCAGGTCTAAATACCGGGGTGGTAGAATAATGTGCGAGGACGTCGTACAAATATTTGGCTAGCCGCTGGAGGATATTGAGATTCCCAGTCTGTATAAGGTATTGTATTAAGTTGTCCATGGATCGCCATTGTCGAGGTATAGTGGGCAGTGTCAAGAAGATGTCAATGAAGAAGACGCGCCTCAACTCAACGAGTATGGTTGTGCTGCAGCCCAGTAGCGTGTGGCCCTCGCTCTCCACATTGTGAGGTCTCCAAGCATGCTACGCACCGCTCATCGCCTCATGGCCCCTGCGAACCATCTGCACAAGTAACGGGACGAGCTCGGACGTACACGACGGATCTTCCTAAACGGGATTCCACGTTACCGGAAGCAGCTTCCGAGCGAGACCAACATTCTCCCCACCATCCGCATTGTCTCCCCCGCCATCCGCATTGTCTCCCCCGCCATTCGACCTCGCCCCTGTACCATCGTCACCTAGATACGACCGTTCCCCACGATCCGGGACTCTCGACGCCCTCCTACAACACGACATCTCCAAGAACCCGGCGCTCCCCATACCACACGGATTGCATTTGTCACTATTTGGCATACAGCGACAGGATACGACTGGTTCCCCCCCCGCGGCGTATGGACGACCTCCCCCCCTTTACCATTCCCAGACGACCTCTCGCACCGGACGGACCTACCGCATGCCTGACGCCGACCCATCGGACGAGGCTGAGGATATCCCGACACAGCCCGTTCCCCCACTTCACACGACACATTGACTAGCCGAGGGAGACCGTCCGTCTCTCCTCCTCCCTGAATGTTCCAGCACCTACCGATGTGGCCACTAGGCCGTGCCTGAAGCTCCAAACATATTCCAAGGTCATTCGGCCTCGCCGTGCCTCGCGCGCACCCAAAGACGATCGGTCTCCTCAGCTGAGGCGCCAAGTCTCCGAGCACCGTAGATGGGCCACAGACCTTCAGCTATAAAAGCTTTTTTCAATGAAAAATATGAGGTTCCACAAATGAGGTTGAGAACAACAATTTACAAGCATGAGGTACGAGGTTTTTGTGCTATTCCAGGTTGAGGTTGAGGACGAGGGGTAGGTTGAGTACGAGTTTTCATAGGACGAGCAAATAGCTTTAAGGTTGAGTACGAGACACGAGGTTGTGGGGTGTAGGTTGAGTACGAGTTTTCATAGGACGAACAAATAACTCTAAGGTTGAGTACGAGACACGAGGTTGTATGCGGTGGTTTAGAACGAGGGTTGAGGTTGAGGGCGAGACTTGAGAGCTGAGGAAAACAGTCAAGTTTTGATCATCATTCTACCAATCAGTTGATCAATTGCTAACCTTAGCTGTGACACTGTGACACAACAATTAAATTAGAAATTTGATAAGTAATTTGAGGTCTATTTTCTGGCTTTCTTCACAGTTCTGGTGAGTAATTGCTGTATACTAGCTGGATAACAACTGGTATTGGTTTCCAATACTCTTTCAATGTTTTTAATCCATATAACTGGGTGGCCACTAGTATTTTTATCACACACAAAAAAAAAAGGGGGCCATGATTATTAGTAAAAGTTGGAGCAGCTACATTAGGTAAATGCTGATGGTAAACTGCAACTAAAATACTTGATTACTAGACCACTGCCAAGAACTGGAATTCACAAATCTAGAAATAACTGTGGAAGGCATTTGACATTAATTTCCAATCAAAGGACTTTCTCCCTGAGAAGAAAAACAATATTTACCTGTCAGAATGTGTGCAAGTGGAGAAACTGATTTACTACCAATTCTGTTCTCCAGCAATTGATGGAAATGCCACATGGTTCACAGAAAGTATTTTTCATTTTGTGGGCCACCTGGAACACTGATTGGAAAATGGTATAGGTGACTCTTGTAGCCCTTGATGATAACTTTTCCATTTGGGACATGAACATCTATCATCCAAAAATGAAATTCCCTATAATTCCCTACATCAGCCCTTCTTTCGCTCATAATTCAACCATTTTGGGTGATCTAACCATATAGGGATGTTATTCTAAGCTCTTTGAATTTGATCAAGCCAACTCAGAGCCTATTATAGTACAATAATATGGTGAAAAAAGCGAATTTGATAAATTGTATTCCTAGGCATATGTCAGCACAGAGCAGATTCCCGGTTCTGAGATGACAAGGGTGACTGAAGCATGAAGAGTTCCAACAAATAAGTCTGGAGTTTAGACGAGAATAGTAAATACTAAAAAGTAGCTACAGCTTATATACTAAAGTCCCTAGGGGTTGTAACTAAGGTACAGTGTCGGATGTCCAAGAACAACAGACAAGATAAATGCGAGGTAAATAGAGGCTTTGTGCTGAGCCACCAGAAGCTACCAGGTGGCTCTGAGCTGGCTCATCAGGCATGCGGTTATGGTGGCTAAAATAACACAACAATCATATTTTTAGCCACCAGTGGAGTTACTGGATGATGTTGTGGCTGGTGTAGCCACCAGACACTGCATGCCAAAATAGCCACTGGATAGCTCCGAGTGGCTTGGTGCAAAGCTTATGAAGGGGTATATGAGTGTAGAGGAGTCAATCAGTAACCCAATGGTCACAGAACTGATTGAAACCATTTGGGATGGTGCAGCAATATAAATAATTCCTGACTGTATTAATGTTTTCCCCTGGCACTGGTTGACTTTCCATAAGGCATTTTCTGTGTTTTCGAATACTTTAAGGTCTAAAACCGCAGGATCACCGCAATGACATAACACCTGTCAGGACCCCATCGGGCCCAGATCTCTGTTAGAATATTTTCGACCCTCTTCCAGACTTGAATTCAAGTTTAATCTGGAGGGGGGGTCGCTACCCCCTCTTCAGACTTTTCTTTCGCTGAATATCGCGTCTTGAACGTTTTCGACGCCGCCACCTGTCAGCGGCCACTCCGGGCCGTGAATCCTGTGCATGTGTTAGTCAAACACGCTCCAACACCGGCGACTACAGCGTCTCAACAGCGCCTCCGCTGTCGAGCGACAACCCTGGTGCTCCCGTCCCCCCAAGTCGGCCAACTCAGTGACGCTGCAGCTCGTAAGCGTCATGGTCCTACTTAATACGGCCACAATCTATCCATATTTCCAGCAACCAAACCTTGAAGGCGAACGGCTCCAAATCGTTGTATAAGATGTGGGGTGCTGTAGGGCCGCATCGTGCGTTGCCTTGCACATTCCTTTGTTCTCTGCTGACATTTGGCAGATGTCCCAATGCTCCCTCTCGACGCCAAAGCCTAAAAGATTTACTCCAAGCGGACGAGCAGCACTACTTATACGCCCATCCTCAGTGCTCACTCCTTGTTCGAGTCTCGCTTCTCGTTCACCACAATCCTTATATTTCATTCTTCTACTTCTCGCCAATGTCCAACCCTACACTCCCTCCCTTCAGCCAAATCCTAACCACCCAGAACGCTCGTCCGCCTGTGCAAGCCAACAGTGTTCCTCCAGCCGGCACCTCTGCTCAGTCACCCATGGCTGCAGCTTCGCCCCCTGGTATTCATTACGATGCCAGCAGACGTCCTTGGTTCCGCAGTGCAGATGGAACCTGGATCGGCAGCTCGCACTTTGTACGTTTGACTCCACTCGAGCCACACATCTCTCTGACACAGCCCAGCCGCCTCCGCAGCCCGCCAATCCGACTTCTAGCATCGGCGCTTCGGCTCAAGCAAACCAGGTATGAGTCGACTTTCGTTGTCTCCCTGTCAACTGATTCATATTTACCAGTTTTCGGCACCATTCAATTCAACGTTTGGACCTGGTCCCAACGCCGGCGCTCACCACATCGATCCTCGCCTCGTCCCGCTTCCCCACGAAGACAACACTTCCGACTTTGAGCCTGCCAACATCACCAAGTCGCGTGGGCTCAAACCGGCTATCGTAGTCGCTGGTGCTCGTCAGAAAGACAAGAAGGGGAAGAAACGCGCCCACTCTTCCGACTCCGACAGTGACAGCGACACGGCTCCAGCACCCAAGCAGTGTGGTCGTCGCAAAGGCTCCTCCAACTTTGCTCCCAACGACGTTGACAAGCTCCTTGTACTCGCCGAGAGCAAGCTTCCTATCGGCGGCAGGGGCTGGAAGGATCTTGCAAAAGTGTACAAAGCATGGGCGAAGGAGTGTGGACGACCCGAGCGCGATGCTGCATCCTTGGAATCGAAGTTCAAGCAGGTGCGTGTTCACTTTCATTCGTTGTCTATGTCACCTCATATTTTTGCAGCTCGTCAAGAAGAAGAAGCCCACAGGGGCCCCACACTGCCCGCCCGAGATCAAGAAGGCAAAGCGCATTGACCGCATGATCAGTGAGCATGTCGGCATTCGTGGTGTCGATGACTCTATCGTCGATGCTGTCTCTTCGGACGACAGCGTTGAGGAGATCCTTGGCCCTGCCCCTGCCAAGGTATGTCCACCTCCTCTTGTACATCCTCTGACTCTCACCCCATCGCTTTGAAGGTCCGCACCGCAGTTGCTCATCGTGCCCCCACTCCGCCCCTCCGCCGTAACTCTCGTCTCAACGCACCCGAGCTTGTCAACAAACTCGCCAAAGCATTCGATCCCGAAACCCAGCAGTCGCTTCAAGATGAGCGTGCACAGCGATCATTTCAAACCACCCAATTCTTTGCCATCAACCAGCAGCTCCGTGACACCCAGGCCAGCTACGAAAACCTTCGCAATCGTCTCGTGGAGGTTGAGCGCGCTCGCGATCGTGCCGAGTTCAGGCTCGAGATGTTCGAGCGCGGGGGTTTCAGCGGGGGCGGGGAACATCGTAGCCGTGCACAGTACATTGCGGAGGAATATCCCGACCTCGTTCGTGTTGACGGCCACATCCAATGTGAGAGGATTTATCCAGAGGGCGGTGGTTGTACTCAATGGTTCCCAGACGGTGACGACTCGGAGAAGGAGAACCGCAACCCCAGCTCTTCTTCCTCCGGGCACCGGTCGCTTCCTCGCTCCTCCTCTCCTTCCGACTACGCCGTTGATCTCCACAGCTCCTTCGAGATTGACGAGAGTTCGGTTGCCGGTCCCTCTTCTGTTCCGAACACCGGGGGTGCCAAGTGATTCTGGACATTGATATCATACATACATTCGTTTCTTGGACTTACAAATCCGTCGTTACACCTAATTACCTGTTGAAGTTGTCGTACGAACAATACATTGCGTGACCCAAAGCGGTCTTTGATATTTTGTGTGAACTCTCAACAAACCGACGGAAGCAAGAAGAGACATTATCATAGACTAGTAGATAGCAACATTATGAAAACGTGCAACTCGATCCGAACGCCGTTGCTCCCCGAAGAGAACATTCTCAAAGTTCCCCCATATCTCTTCTTGTTCCTGTGTCTGCTTCCAAAGCGGCATATAGACAGTGCGGATTTGGTTGATACCCACCTGTTGTGCACGCAAGTTGTTGAGCCGAACACAGATCTCCAGGAGATCTCCACGCTCCTCTTGGCGGCCGATCTCCAGAGGTATCCGCAGGCGTCCAAAAGATCCTTGCAGCCCACGCATCCCCCACTCTGCAGTCTGGCGGTATGAAAGAAGCTGGCGGTCGAATGCAAGCCGCTCCTCAATTTCATGCTCTGTCCCTCGAAGGCGCTGGCCTGTTTTGATGGGAGCACAAATTTTACCGTCGATCTGCTGCACACCGCGAGGAAATGTGGTGTCAGCCACAAGATAGAAGCCACCGGGTGTTTGTTTGAGAAGTTTTTTGTAAATTGGCTGAGCGACGCGTGAGTCGTGCCAGCTTCCTGGTGCGTTGAGATTGGCTGAAATTATCGTCCCTGGGAATCACCAGTTAGAAATAAACAATTGAGATGGAACCTGGGTACCTCTGGGAGAAAAGACGAGGACGGAACTGACAAAATGTTCGCATAACCAGCCGTTATATGTCGCATTCTCTATCTCTTCATCATCCGATGTCTGGCAAGCCAGATTAAGTCCATCAATGCTCGCGAAGGCTCCCTTCAAGCGGGGATGACATGCAACTATCAATTCATTGAGGGCGGAAAATTCGCCGACATCGGCGGGCCATCGGATGGCAGCGTCCGGCATTGTACGAAGTGTTGTGAGAAGGAGCTTCAATCCGAATGTAATATACCGGGAAATTGTGCTCGGTATCAGCGCGAAGATTTGTTGTAAGCTGATCTCGCGCATGGTCGAGTTCAGGTAGTGGAGGAGAAGCCCAAGGGCCCCAGATGCGTCTAGGGATCGTGCACCGGGACGGGTTTTCCCAGTACCCACTGCATCGTCACGAGGAATGGGTGTTGTATTCCAGCTGAGATCAAATCCCGCTTCAAGGATCAGATTGAAAGTCGCCACATCGAAGCCCATAGTCGTGATATAGGCTCGGTTGCTTCGGGTTCTGTAGAGCTTTTGCCAAGGCGTGGTTACGCGGGGATTTGGGAGGAGCTGAGGCCGGCAGAGGTACAGCCGGCTTGGTTTACGTCACTCTGCGCGTAGTCGTTGAGCCTCGATGGCTCCGAGCACTATGATGGCTGTTGCGATGCCGGCAAGCCTCTGTTGACCATCCATCGCGTCGTCCTCCATCTCTTCGAGTTGTTGATGCAGAAGAAACACGTCGTTATCCATGTAAGCGTGTGGTGGGAAGAGACACAAGACGCGTTGTTTATGGTGCACGTGCTATCAATTCAAGCGCGATACTTTATTCGTGGAATAAATTCTAGGCCTTATGGGAACCGGTAAGCAATAAACTACTCAGATTAAACTGTATGCCGGCACGTTTGGGACCCCTCCGTTAAGCTCGAGAATAAAAAATGCCTTATGGAAAGTCAACCACTATGAGAAATCTTCATCATAAATTTCAACACTTTTATGTTGAACTTCAAGTTTCATGATGTTTCGTCACAACAGCCATCCTGAATTTCAATGTACATTTCATGACCTATATTCTGCAGTTTTCTATCTTGGAGCCTTACCATTCATCATGAAACATTGTGTTGAAAAAGGCCATGGATTTGCTCCAAGATTTGGCCAAGCTTCTCCAAAAGTGTGATGTCATTACTCCACTGGTTTGATATATGATCCCACATCACTCCACAGCACCTCCCATACTCTCTTGTACTTAAACTACCACCTAAGGTTGCCCTTACAGTCATGATGTTTCATTGTAAATACACAATAAACCAGGCTGCTCAAGTTATGAAAGGCATGTCAGTGTAAAGGCAACCTTAAGCTTGGTGCAGGGCATGGAAACTAGGGGGGGGGATCTGAAGTATAAATATAGGTACTAGAATACAGGAGCGGAAATACTATGCACCTAGCAGGGGAATCCGAAGAGAAGAAAGGATGAGGATTCCCATGGTAGGCGAAACCTTGTATACAGTTCAGTAACTACCCAGTAGCATGTGTCCATAGGTATCTACAATGATCCCAGGCCTGATCACATAGCACGTGCCAGCAGGAGCGGACAGATGTCCTGGATGGTTCCATGGATGGAGCAGATGGAAAAGGGGCTGGAGCAGCAGACACGGAAGTGGCTGGAGGGGGGGGGGGGTTCCCCTAACAGTCAGTGTAAAATATACATAGAGAATAGGAAGAGACAGTGTAGATGGCTCAGATTGAGCTTTATTTGAAGTGTTGTGGTGAAGTTCTGGCCAGATGGTGTTTTGAATCATAACCACTATATGGAACTAAAGTTCTCAAATTCATATCTTGAGAAACAGCATTCAGCCAAAACCTGATCAAAACACTTCAAAATTTCACACTCAGTGGTCCCCTTGGTGCCCAATTCACAAAATAACCAAAAGTGTCAGACTGTCAGTTGAGATATTTTGAGTTTATGCTGATTACTCTGGTTCCTGGCTGAGAGCTCTTTATGTGTCCTGGAATATCTACTAGAAGCCTTAAGCAGAGTCTCCGTGATCCTGGGGCATGCTGAATAGGGTCAACAACAATATAACATATGATCACCTCAAATCATGGGGTATGTGTTGACCTTGACATAAATTGCCTGCTTTCCTAATATAAATAATCAGGGCCCAATTTTTTTTTTTTTTGTGTGTGATAAAGAATACTAGTGGCCACCCAGTTATATGGATTAAAAACATTGAAAGAGTATTGGAAACCAATACCAGTTGTTATCCAGCTAGTATGCAGCAATTACTCACCAGAACTGTGAAGAAAGCCAGAAAATAGACCTCAAATTACTTATCAAATTTCTAATTTAATTGTTGTGTCACAGTGTCACAGCTAAGGTTAGCAATTGATCAACTGATTGGTAGAATGATGATCAAAACTTGACTGTTTTCCTCAGCTCTCAAGTCTCGCCCTCAACCTCAACCCTCGTTCTAAACCACCGCATACCATCAGGAAAATGTAATCTGTCTGGGACTAGGTGGCAGATCTGGTGTGATGGCCGGTATGGCGCCAGACCGCCAGACCTGCCAGAATTTTACCAGAATGTACCTATCAGCAAAAGCAAGCCTTTTGCTCTGGGGCTCACAGAGTAGGTGTTTCTATGTCTTGGCTTGCCCACACCGTCTTGAGGGCCACCAGTGTACCCGATCCAAGGGCTGAAAGTCAATTGAAAAACAGTCAAGTCCGGCATCACGCCTTGGCGATGATGCCATCACTGTGTCAGGTCCGTGCACATCATCTATTACGGCTCAGTTTTCGCTGGCACTGATGGCCCTCTTTTCTTCTCCCCCCATCTCCCACCACCCTCACCGCTTCCTCTGGTCGTTCCCCCACATCCTCTGGCTACCGGAGCATCAATATCGACACAAGATGCCTCCAAGCCGGCTTTTTACCCCCAAACTCAGCTCCCGGTGCTCTTTGGCTTCGCACATAATTACCGGCGGCAGCGGCGACAGCCCATCCAAGTCCCCAAGATATTTCCACAAAAGCTCGTCCCCTTGTTGTCCTCCCACCCCCTTGGTCCTCCCCAGCTGTCTCTCATGCCCCTTTGGACCTGCGCGGCACGTTAGCCCTCAAGATTGTCAATCAACTCAAGCATCAACGGATCCCGGTGTTCAGACTTCCAAGTCGTCCAAGCCTCCAGTCTTTGTCTTCAAGTCTTCAAGGTTTCTTGTGTTCAACATGGGCCTCATTCGGATTCAAGCATGCCGCAAGTGGGTCGCCGAGCAAGGTGTGGACATCAGCCTCATCTACCGGGAATCAAAAACAACGGTACGTCAATACCAACCTCGATGATTTTAGCCAAGCTAATGACGAACATCGATCCCCGCCCCCTCATTGTGTCCATAACCAGGCTTGAGAGCCAGGGGCCGGTATGTCCCAGATTATTCAAACCGCTGCTACGGTTTCTGTGGTTTCTGTACCTGTACTTGTACACGCCCACACTACCTTGAATAAAAATGTGATTTTGGGAGGAATAAATTGATACATTTAAAATACTGGAACGGAATGGCACAGAACTGGCAGATCTCCTGGGATCAGTAAGTATAATGGCGCCAGAATATATTCTGGCAGATTGTGGCATTATGAAGCCGAAAATGTACCCACATGATCTTCTGGCGTGATGGCGGCGTTGGCCGGTCTGGCGCCAGATGCGCCAGACCGAAAACATTTTCCTGATGACAACCTCGTGTCTCGTACTCAACCTTAGAGTTATTTGCTCGTCCTATGAAAACTCGTACTCAACCTACCCCTTGTCCTCAACCTCAACCTGGAATAGCACAAAAACCTTACACCTTGTTCTCTACAATACTGTCCTCAAACCCTGTTTCTCACCTGCATATTTTTCAATGATAAAAAAGGTCATATTCAGCGGCTGGAAATGGAGGCCAAGCTGCTCCCCAAGAGCGAGTGGTTAGCGGGATGTTCGGGGCGAAGACTTTCAGGAGGTCATCGAGGTAGTGCCGGATGCATGCTGGTAAGTGGTGTTGTAATATCCAATGGAGGGCCTCAGTGAAGAGGTTAAAAATGTACAGCGCAGATCGGCAGCCAAAGCCGAGCACGACGTTGTAGTAGAATCAGTGTTCCTAGATGAAACCGAGGAGGTGCCAGTCCTCGGGGCATACCGGGACGTGATGGAAGGCTGATTCGGGGTCGAGCTTGACAAGGTTGGAGCCGCAGCCAGCGAGAAGGATGTTGTTGATTGCGTGATCAATCATGTTGTATTGGATGCAGGCTTCCGCGTTGGGAATGCCGTCGTTAATGGAGGCATTGTGCAGCCACGAGAGGTGGTGGATGCGCCACACCTTTGAGGATCGTTATCGGGTTACCGCGCCCAGCGGCGAGCAGTGGAAGTTCTCGAATGGGGATTTGAGAAACGGACCAGCAGTGCGCCCATTGGCAACTTGCGCCATGATGTCAGCTGACAGGGCGGTGATGGTTGCAGTGGACTGGAAGGTGGACATGAGGTTTGTGCACAACTGAGTGGCAGACTTATCACCCGTAAAACCGAGGTTAGCACCATGCCAAATTATATTAATTATGGTGGATACAAAGTGCTTGTCTGGGTAATCGCATAGGTAGAAAGCTCATGCATCCTCATTGAGGATAGATGATATGGTAGGAGAGGGGTTGCTGACAGCGGGGGCGGCATTGACCCGTGGATCGGTATTGGGATGGGGAGGGGGGGGTACACGTTCAGAGAAAGAGGACACGTGGAGGAGCGGGGGTGGGCAGTAAACAGGTACAATAGGTGTGATGGAGACGGTTACGTCAACGGGGCGGCTGTGACGTGGTAGCATTGACGTGGGGGTGCTGCACGTCCGGGCGGCGCCCTACTTGTGCTCTGTGAGTGGGTGCTCCTTGCCACAGCCAGGCGACAAACATATGTGTGGGTGCTTCCAGGCACATGGGCTGCTGCATGTCCCAGCATTGAATTTGCGGCATGGTTTGGTGGCGGGCGAGGTGGCTTTCTTCGACAACTTTGATAACATGATGTTAGGTGCCTTACGGTGGGGGTAGACGTAAGAGCTGAGCAGCCTGATGTCCAAGGTGGCCCAGCCCTCGTATGAGCCCGTGAGCATGTCATTGCAGCGCCGGTTGAAGAAGGGGGTGTGGTACTCAATCACCACCGGCCACTTGTACTCTGTGACAAGTGTCGTGAGGTGGCTGAGGTAGTGGTAGAAGTACATGGTCGCTGCTGTGCGGGAGGGGAGGTGCGCGGTGAGGATGGCAAAATAAGTGTGGTGGGGGAGAGTGATGGAGTTGAAATTCTTGTGTGATTTGTGCTTCAACATGTCCATCTCCAGTATGCCGGACACGTTGAAGCTGTACGTCGTGTTTGAGTCCTTGACACGGACATCCAACTTGTAGAGATCCAATGCCTCGAGCTCATGGGTGATCACCACTGTGATGCATGCTGGCTTGATGTTGGGGAAGAGGGATCGGAGGGACAGCAATGCACCTGTGAGGGAGCCGAGAGGTGCGATGGGTGCAACGAACTGCCCCAGATTCGTAGTCCCGGCGCTGGCCACGGGTGGTGGTAGAGGAGGCGGCACAGTGATGATGGGTGGCAGGGCCACGGCATCGGCAGCAGAAGCGTTGTGGGCGGCATTCTGGAGCATCTGAACAAGGCTGGCGACCTCGTTCCTTAGCTCGGCAACCTGGGTCTCGATAGGGGTGGCTGGGACGTTGGAGGAGCCAGTGGGTGGCGCGGGTTGTCTGTCGGTCATGTCTTCTGGTGGAGCGGAGGGTTCAGGGTGACGATGGGGGCTCAGAGAGAATTGAGGACACCAATGAGATCGTGAGCGAGGTTGTATGCAGGGTGGCAGGGTTAACAGCGCGTTGAGCGGTGAAACGGTGATTATGGGGCTGGCAGTGAAATAACCACAAACCAAACCTTGTAAATGAATACGCAGTTCGATAAATGCGACTACAACAACTCTAACACTATAATCCTCGTGCAAGTTCGGGGTTCCAATCCAGTATAGATTGTGGCAATTTGAACTTTAGTTCTCTTTGGGAAGCAAGACTTTATAGGTCTACAAGTTGTATAGATAAACTGCTCGAATCCGTTCTAGGTGCAATCACAAATAGACAGACGAAATTTTATGTTCAACAGTTTTGTATGATGTGGGTCTAGGTTTGGAGATAGTACTCCGAGGCGTAGCACAAGTGATTCTTTATGAATCCCGATTTCAATAGTATCCGCGATTGCTAATCCTTGTGAGATTACAACCAATTGTCAAGTCCAATCTGTTTCCTCATATTCCATGTGTCCGTTCCATTTATCCAATATGTCCACACACCGTTTATAAAGATCCAAATCCAACACAGATAATATTCAAACAGGGAAAACAAACAAAACTTGGTATAGCTTCTGGGTGTCTCCGAATGAATGCCTACTCGACTGGTTAAGCATGAAGTCTAGTAACTTTGCATCCAACAGGTGGGGTGAGATTCACTGGTGTTCCTCCAATAACCATCCACTTAAATACTTTACAGGATTCTAAATATAAACGAGACAGATACAAATGTGCGGCAGGGTTCAGGGTATATGACTAGTGGTATGGCAGCTAGCCGACAAACTCCTGTCAGATATCAAGTGATTAGTTTTATAAGGAACATCAACAAGCCAAGCTTAACGATGAGTCAAGATCTACATCACTTAGAATGATTGTGATGGGATATTGTTGATATGTCAACTTTTAGCCGACTTCCTTGTCAGCCCACCGTTACCCTCCTTGGTAACCATCCGCTTCAACTGGTTCCGCTTTGAACCACTTAAGTGATTTGTCTGAAAACCATGATAGCTGTCTGTTATATCCGTGTCGGAAAAGGCCGGAAGGACGGAAGACCGGAAAGACGTAAAGGCCGGAAAGACGGATAGGGCCGTAAGTGATACCACGTAGAAGATCGGGTACACCACTAACTTGGCTCGACGACGAAGAGAGCAGAAGTCAGACCACGGAGCAATGCGGAGGCAAAGCACGTTAATTTTCAACTAAAGATACAGTAGAACATAATACGTATTTATACTAAATACGGAGATAAGTCTAATGCGGAAAGAAGTATATAAAAGACAATAAGAACAATAAGAACAATAAGAGAGAAGCATAATTGCATAAGTCATATGTTTGATTTGGGGAACGCTCAGAAGACCTTCATTGCGAAAACCCCAAAGGTTGTGCGTCAACGGAACTAGCCGGAGCATCGGAAAGTTGGTTGGACCGTAATGGCCGTAACCGTAACCGGAAAGGCCGTAAACGGCCGGAAAGTGCATGATCGTAACACTGTTGCTTCCCAGTACCCGAGTATGGTTTCTTAGTCAATCAGTAGTTCAACCAAGTCCAGCCTTCTCTTGGCAGTTCTGAAGACGTCAGATGATGCCCAACAATGATCCCTCTAGTTCAGAAGGATAATCCCTCGTAATATGCCCTTAGTCAGGGATGTGCAGTAGCCCCAATCCGTTCCAGGATGGTAAGGCACTTTCCGCGGTCGCTCCATTAGTGACTTCTCATGTCAACCCTTTACCAGGACCGTTGTCCAGCGTCTTTCTAATGGTCCGAGACACATTATATCCCTTTTAGCTAACTTCCCAGGCCAGCATTAGCCCTTGTGAGATGATGTTGTAATGTAGTGTAACACATTATAGTATGTTGCAACTCGAGCAGATTCGAATAAATGCCCAGGTGCCCCAATACCAGGTCTGTCAGCGATGTAAGAAGGCGGGGGTTGTGCTGGCCTGAAGCAAACCTGCCTTTGACTCAGTACAATTAGGAAGCCGTTGTGCAAACAGCGGAGAGGTGAAAATATATGGAGTGACGATGAGGCAATCTATGGTAACTGCGAGCACATGTGAGACAATGTAGAGTATAGTATGAAAAGGGGAGGCTTACCTGCGAGCGCAGTGTGAGACAATAAGTCTGTACTGCACTCGCGGGCACTATATATACGGTACTGTATCAAAGTGGTGCCTGAAAGAGATGAAAGAAGGAAAGAAAGAAAGAATGGCTTTGACGCGCGTGCACACGTGTCAAAGCCAAAGTGAGAAACGTGCCGTCTTGTTCACTAACCATGGGCAATCACAACACCTCCCACATATTGCCCGTCCATGTAGACTAGTGTTACGGATACAAGATCATGTCTAAAAAAAGTCTGATACAAACACGCACCTAGATTGTATGAAGCTCTGCCCATGCAATCGCGGTAGCAGCAGTTATGCAATGGTGTCGCAGTGGGGCGCTGTCAACACGTACACAGTGGAGGGCATGGCAAAGGTGAGGGCACCAAATCTGCAAAATGGAGGCTGTTAGCTAGTGAGGACAGATCGCTCGGAAAAGGGAGGTACTGTACAGTGTAAGGGGGATGTAGTAGACAGGGGAAGGAATCAGAGGTGAAGGCAAAGAACACCCCTTCGCCTCCCCCTCCAATGACACATCACATAATCTTGATGGCGCATGGGTTTGAGTCAGGGCAGTGGGATTATTTTTCACCCTGGATTTCCATGTTGTCCATGAGTTATTATCCTTGTAAATGCAACAAAAAATACCTCATAAATACTTCTTTCACAATAGATACCTTACCCTCACCCTTACTGTAGATGAACTTGGCAACGGCTTTCGCCGTGAGTTCCTTGAGAGTGTGCGCTTCGGGCCACAGAATGGTTGGTTCAATAGCTTGGACGATGTAGTTGAGCCCTCGCTCGCCCGTGGTCATGTGAATACTGTCAATATTAAAATGACGGAGGATGGGAGCTTGCCACGATTCGTTATACGGAATTACAGGAATCCTCTTGATGGATTTCTGACATTCGATGCAAGAACAGACGAATTACGCGACGTCGGCGTACATGTTGGGCCAATGGAATCGATCCTGGAGTTGTTGGTAGACGGCGTCGCTCATGAGCCATGATCCCTTGGCGCTTGGATTTGTCTTCGATAACGAGTTTCAGTAGGTGGGGCGAGTTCTTCTTGGGTGCGAGCCATAACCTGCCTTGATGTAGCATGTATCTCCTGGAAGACTTGAGAAAACTCAGCTTTTGATGATCCGTGACAAGAAGCGATGGATAGAGTCCGTTCTCCAGAAAGGCGCAGATCTCTTGCCAGAAATCAGAGCCGTCCCGGTCGCGAATGCCATGTTTATGACCAACAAACCCTTGGCCAAGATTGCCGAGGGGGATACTTAGAGAGTAATTATCGGCTTCGATAAACTCAAAAAGGTGTAACTCATCTCCTAGCAGGAACTCTTCCACTTGCATTGAGTAGGACTTTCAATGGTGGAAATCCGGTAGAAGTCGCGTTTGCAGAGCTTGTTCTGGTTGGAATGAGGTCGGACTCAGCTTAGGGATATTGACGAAGGCCTTGCTCGAGTGGAAGACAGGAATCAGTATGTTCTTGTGTGTCCAGGAGTCTGTGAAGGGGGAGAGACGAGAATGAACAGAGGAGAGGAGGAACTTAAAGGATGATGTGACGGTTGCGTCAGGAGGAGGTGATGAACCAGAATAAACTAAGTCGTTGTAGGCATTCAGGAATTCTTCAGGATCCGTATTGTGGTAGATTAGGACCGTTGATACTGGTGGTCTCCTGGAAAGCACATCCTCAGCTTTGAATGATTCTGCACGCATATGCTTCATCTCAAAGTCAAACAGCATGATCCAAGATACCCAGCGCAGAAGCGGCACGTTGGGTACATTGTCTGGGAGCTTAATCATTTTAGCGAGCGATATGGTGTCGTGTTCAAGACGGAAGTGTACTCCCCAAATGCGATGGTGTAATTCTTTGAATGCACAGAAGACTCCGTAGACTTCAGTCTTGGGCTGGCCATAGTTTTGCTCGGTGGAGTTGAAGGTGCAGGAACCATATATCGCGGCACGTTTGATGCCTTCGCGTATTTGGTATACAACCCAACCACTGCCTATCCAGGACGAATCGACTCCTACGACCATGAGGCCTTCATCAGATGCTCGGGGAGGTAAACAAATCAACATAGCTTGTTCGTAGTGAATTCGAATGAGCACTTCGGGAGAAACCAGGCGATCTTTGAGGGTCTGAACCGCCTCAACAGCTTCAGTTGTGATCTTGAACTCAACAGTAATGTTACGGAGGAGGGAAGTGAGTGGCTTAGCTATGATAGCGAAACACCAGATCCAACGACGTGCTCCTCCATCGAGGCCGAGGAAGCTACGCACTTCAGAAACGGACAATGGGATAGGCCAATCCAAAATACGTTGAATCAGGCTGGGGGAGATCTTCCAGCCTTCGTATGAAACAACCGAACCTACAATGTGAAGGTCAAAAGCAGCCATAGTTGTTTTCACACCTGAAGCAGTGATTCCGTTCGCAATCAGAGTTCCCAGGAACTCGTCGTAATTCTGGGTGTACTCAAATACAAACCTGCGGATGTTAGGGTTCTGAGGATAGGTTCGTTATTATACCTGGATTGCAGGCCTTTCACCCCGCAATTGTTGATGAAATTGTCAGCTTTGACCGGTGCAACGGGTTTGAGAGAATGTCGAACTCGGGCTGAGAAAGCTTGCATGGCGTTGGAGTAACCCTGGCCCATGGTGGCTTGTTGTTTTGGGCCAGCAGGGGAGTGAAAAGCTTGAAGGGGGCGGGAGTCAGGATGAATCCAGATAGCGTCGAATCCAGAAAAGAGGTCCGTGAGTCCGTACATGGAATAACCCATGAAGGATTCTGTGAATTCATTGACGTTTGGAATAATTGAAGTGTCCTGTATAGTGACTGCATTCAACGGCTCTAAATTCAAGATAATTCTCACTGGGGGATCTGAACCAGGCTTCTTCATCACAGGAAACATAGTGCAGCGGTAGCTTGAGACAGTAGGCTCGAAGCATCCACCACGTTCGTTGTCTAAGACAACCTTGCGCACAACTTCTCGAAGCGCGGCAGGAATGGGAATGGGAGGCCTTTGCCAGGGCGTGTGCTCGATAACGGCGAACTTGTAGCCGGGGTAAAGTTCCTTGCAAAACAAGCCTTTCTCAGCATACTCAAAGGCGAAAGCGGACTCACAGAGCACAGTGATATACGCCAGGAGATTCGTTTCATCTTTGGACAGGATCCCTGGTTAGATCTTCGCGAGCATTGCTTTGAGCCTCTCGAGGGTAACATGTTTGCCGAACTTGAGCGAGCAATAGTCTGGAGGGTGGACAGGTAGGTCAGTAAGAGTGGTAGCGGGAGCGTCTATGAAGACAGAAAACTGGTGGTGAGGATTGTAAGTCGGCACTGGGCGGACTTTGCGGTCGATGGGCTTGTATTTCTTCTTAGTGACTGGAGCTTTCGCTGCAGCAAGAAGCGATGGTGTGATAATGTGAGTCGAACGTAAAACATCTCGACTTGGGATGCCTGGGTACCTAGATAAAGTCAGATTAGAAACAGCTCGAACGGTCCAGGGAGAGGAAATAAGAGAATTCAAATCGCAGCCAGTAGCAAGATGGTAATCTCGTATTAAATGGTCAAACTCAGGAGGGGGAGAGACATGGAGAAGGGAATCAAAATCAGAAAACTCAGTGTTCCCCATCAGGGCTTCAAACAATATTCCAAGGGTATTGTTGGGGGAGGGGAGAGAGATCGCAACTGCACTCCCCTGGATTAAAAATCCTCTTCGTCGGTGACGTCCTCGACATAGGCCGCGCGAGTGTTCCGGTTGATGGAAGTAGTGTTGCGAGAATCGTCAGGGTTAGCAATGGGAATACCAATAGTAGGTGGGCCTTTCCTTATGCCGTCCTTTCACAGGAATAAACTGACATGTCCTCCACGCTCGTATTCCAGTCGAGAGCCGAACCATTGCAAGAACGGCTGGCCGAGTATCAGGTCTTGTGCACCGAGTTCCTGGTGAGAAATAAAGAGGTGGTGGGGAAACACGTGTCCCCCAATACGAATTGGCACATCAGTGGTGCACCCGTGGAGTTGCTCAGGTTCGCCATGGATGCCTTTCAGCACCCATCACATCCCTTCGAAATCTACTGCAAGATTGCACCTGGGCACAACCGATGCGGACGCGAGGTTGAGTTTGGAGCCCGTATCGATCATGGCCTTGAGTTGTACATTTCCTATGTTAATCAGCATGGTACCAGTCGCCATAGCAAAGAAGCGCTTAGCAGGGACTTGGGAGATCGTGTTTCCGTACGCGACGAAGAACAAAGCTAGATCGTCCTCGGAGGTATCTCCGACATGTAGGTGTCAAGCTTGTCCAGTGTGCATATTAAGCTTGATCTGTGGGGTGAAGATCTCTTCCGAGTAAGTGTCTTCGTCAGGGTGGATGTAGTACTCAGTGTTCTTGTTACTGGTGTACTCGCGTCGGGAGCGAGTAGAGTCCTTGATGATCTTCTGTAAAGAAGGGCTAGCACCAAGGATGTCAATCAGGGGCAGTGTAATCTGCGTCTGAAAGATCCGCTCGACTAAGGCTTTCTGGTCAGTGCGTTCTTGAACGTCGGATGTGATGTGGAACTTATCTCCAGTAGATCTCTTTACATCTCTCATAACTACGTTGTTGTCGGTCTTCTGGTTGTTGGATGGGCGTGAGTTCTTCCAACCATCAAGTTGGTTGATCGGGTTCGTAGGTGGAGGTATGTTGACATTTTTAGCCGGCGGCACGGGATTACTGGATGCGGATGGACCAGGAACTGGTTGAGTTGCTGGGGGGTCGATCTTGTGCAGGCGGAGCAGACTCGGGCTCCATGCCTTTGGGTTCTGGACGCTTGGTGGGAGCGAACCTCACACCAGTATCTTTTCCTGACCATGTAACAGGATCAGCATTACTCGTCCAATGACCGAGGGAAGATACCACAAAGATATTGTTGTTGGCAAAAACTTGGGAAGAGCTGTAAGTTAAACCAAGCGACTGATGCACATGCCATCTCGCATTGAGAGTGTATATACGCTGCAACGCTGACAGACCTGGTATTGGGGCACCTGGGCATTTATTCAAATCTGCTCGAGTTGCAACATACTATAATGTACTTCATTACATTACAACTGTCATCTCACAAGGGCTATTGCTGGCCTGAGCAGTTAGCTAAAAGGGATATAATGTGTCACAAACCATTAGAAAGGCGCTGGACGACAATCCTGGTAAAGGGTTGAAGTGGGAAGTCGCTAATGGAGCAATCACGGAAAGTGCCTTACCATCCTGGAAACGGATTGAGGGCTACTGCACATCCCTGACTAAGGGCATATTACGAGGGAACATCCTTCTGAACCAGAGGGATCATTGTTGGGCATCATCTGACGTCCCCAGAACTGCCAAGAGAGGACTGGACTTGGTCGATCCACCAATTGACTAAGAAACCTGTACTCGGGTACTGAGAAGCGGCGGCTATCACGATTTTCAGACAAATCACTTAAAAGCGGTTCGAGGCGGAACCATTTGAGCGGATGGTTACCAAGGAGGGTAACAGAGTGCTGACGAGGAGGTCAGCTAAAAGTTGACATATCAACAATATCCCATCACGATCGTTCTAAGCGATGTAGATCTTGACTCATCATTAAGCTCAGCTCGTTGATGTTTCTTATAAATCTCTCTCAATTTTACTAATCACTTGATATCTGACAGGAGTTCATCGGCTAGCTGCCATACCACTAGTCATATACCCTGAACCCTATTGCTCGTTTGTATCAGTCTCGTTTATATTTAGAATCCTGTAACGTATTTAAGTGGATGGTTATGGGAGGAACACCAGTGAATCTCACCCCACCTGTTGGACGCGAAGTTACTAGACTTCACAGCTTAACCGGTAGAGTAGTCATTCATTCGGAGACACCCAGAAGCTATACCAAGTTTCGTTTGTTTTCCCTGTTTGAATATTATCTGTGTTGGATTTGGATCTTTATAAACGACGCGTGGACATATTGGATAAACGGAACGGACACAGTGGAATATAAGGAAACAGATCAGACTTGACAATTGGTTGTAATCTCGCAAGGATTAGCAATCGCGGATACTATTTGGAATCGGGATTCATAAGAATCACTTGCTTTACGCATCGGAGTACTATCTCCAAACCTAGACCCACATCATACAAAACCATTGAACATAAAATCTTGTCTGTCTATCGCGATTGCACCTAGAACGGATTTGAGCAAGTTTTATCTATACGACTTGTAGACCTGTAAAGTCTTGCTTCCCAAAGAGAACTAAAGTTCAAATTGCCACAATCTATACTGGATTGGAACCCGGAACTTGCACGAAGACTATAGTGTTTAAGTTGTTGTAGTTGCATTATCGAATCGCGTATTCATTTACAAGGTTTGTGTTGTGGTTATTTCACCGCCAGCCCCATAGTCAGTGTTTCAACGCCTCCTCTGAAACCGTTGGGGGTCCTAGGTAAGTCAGTACCGTTCATGAGGACATATCTTTGATTATTTGTGTCGAACTTGATGAGGTTCTCGTCCAGAAGCGAACGAGTCTCAGGACAATGGCGCAGTCCCAACGGATGCGTGCCCACTTTGAAGCACATAAAGCATTTATGCTGCTCGGCTTGTTGGGAGTTGAGGCGAGCCAAGTTGAGGGATAATTCCTCAAGACGCTGTGTAATAAGATCTAGGTTAGTCTTTTTCACATCATTTCCAGCTGGGGACTTAGCTTCGGTTGGTTCAGATGGCCGGGTTGCCTCGTCGAGTACGTTTGGCTCAACTCGGTTGTTCCACGCCTCATAGGAGATGGACTCTTCGTCGAAACACTTGTAGAGTATCTTGATAGACTGAGCAATGGTGGGTGGATCCGCACGAGTACGTTTGTCCGAGGGAACCTCACCAGTAAACCAATCTTTTAAGCACTTCGGAATACCAGCAATAAAATAAAATTGACTCTCCTCTTTCGTGATCTTCTGCTTCTTGAGAAGCAGGCACTGAGATGCATAAGAAATCCCTATAATAGTCGGATATATCAGCTTTATCTGTGAAAGAAGACATAGTGGAATGGTCTTCAATGAACCTCTTGAGCTGGGCGATAGAATAATCGGGTACGTGGTCGCGTTGGCCGTACAGCAAGGTAAGCTGGGCTGTAGCATCCTTCCAATTGAGTCCCGTCACATCGTCCATATCGACGTCGAATTCCTCCATGTTTCAGATGATGGCCTTGACTGATGGAGCCAAATAGGAGAGAATATAGGAGACGAGTAAATCCTTGTTAGCGATGCCAGCATTTGCGCCATGTTGGACCAGGCTAGCCAGGGAGTCACGAAGATTGTTGCCATCGAACTTGGGAGTGTTGTTGGAGGTAGGAGTGGGTATAGGAACCCGCAGGACATTCGGAGTAGGGGTTGTATCAGACATGGTGCTATGCTAGATCAAAAGCGTAGTCAGTGTTAAAATAGGGGTAAGACAGACGAAGCAGCTTTGTGAGGCAACGGTAAACCAATCCCCCTTGCGGTGGGCTCCACTGTCGAAGTAACAGGTTTTCCTAAGGTGGACTGAGGTCGAGGGAAGGTTGTGCTTGACTTCGCTGCAAAGCTGTAGTAGACAGGAGACTAATAGAATATAACTTGGACTCAGCTCGTTGGACTCTTCGCCTATACTCAAGGTGCTCGGTAACTCGCTCAGAATCAACCCAAGAAGTCCTAACTCGAAGGATCTTGAGGAAGATGAAGGTAGAAGCCAGAAGGAAAAAAGTCCCTGTTTCATGTACATTTCAATCTTAAATAGTGGATTGGGGTGGTCGTCACATGTGCTCTCGCGTCACCAGAGCCCTGCACAACGTTCAATCACAATATAAAATGTAACTAAGTGTCCATGGGCATAGAGAGCTCGGAATAACCATACCAACTGCTCACACAACTCCAGTGTAGCACCAACCGGGACACGTGCAAAGACGGTATAGGGAGACATGCTGCCGCCTCAGCACTTGTCCAGAGGGTGCCCAACCTTGGACACGTCAATCCCAAGCGCAAGCCGAGAAGGTAGGAACACCAGAGCTGCGCTTCACAGAAGCTGGCCCAGGTACAAGGGAGAGGGGAAGAAAAATAAGAGATGAGGTGAGTAACGTACTAGGAAAATGGTAGAGTCCACACGATCCAGCCCAACCCTCTAATCCATTGAAGCGGCACGTATGAACATTGCGCAACGAAACCAACAGGGTCAGGTGACCTCTTGATGCGTGGTTGAAAGTCGTAGATGTGAGTGATTTGTTGTGTATGCGCTGATAATGTGTCTCAGGACGGTACAGTTGAAGTACCTGTGCAGTAGGGGAATATGATAAAAATAGAGGGTAAGTAGAAATGAGGTGGCTGATAACGCTAGATGAGGAACTCGTGTGCATCACGCATATATGCATGAGCAACGAGCGAGCCGGAAGGCACTTCCACACCAGAAGCAGCTTCCAAGCGAGACCAACACTCTCCCCACTATCTGCATCGTCTCCCCCGCCATTCGAGCTTGCTCCTGCGCCATCGTCACCCAGATACGACCGTTGCCCACGATCCGGGACTCTTGACCCCTTCCTACGACACGTCGGGTGACCCTCCGTATACACATCCCCAACGAACGAGACCGGCGCTCCCCAGCACACGTCACCACGCGGCATCCAGTAATCATTGATACGACCGATCCTCTCCCATGGCGCGCGTGGACAACCTCCCTTATTTTCCGTTCTCGGACGATCTCTCGCACTGGACGGACCTACCCCATGCCTGACACCGAACCATCGGACGAGGCAGAGGGTATCCTGACTAGTGTTGCCGCGAACTTCCGACTCCAGCCCGCTAAGTCAACTTCATGAAGTCGACTCAAGTCAAGTCGAGTCGAGTCATGCGCACGACTCCGGCCGACTTCGGAGTCGAACCCAAGTCGACTTGAGTCGACTTGAGTCACGTGAGTCAACATTAGTATATACTAGACGGCTCTTGACTTATTTGCATAGTCACGCCGCCTTCTATCCAGTATGTCTAACCAATCCCGTCCCATTATCCTTGCATTATCGTTTAAATTTTGCAGCATCATGAACACAGACAGTATTTGCTCACGCTGCTTGCACCCAAACCAAAGATGCAAGCATAGTGATGGTAATGCAGTTTCATTCATTCTTTTGTAAACTTTGAATACCATTTGATTTGCTTTTCATTCAGCCCTTACGCCTGAGTGAAGCGATGGCATGTTTTATTAATACTGTATAGTGAATGAGGACAACTTGCTGCAGCTTATTGTCCGTTCTTATTCGGACTCGAGTGAGTTGGTGACTTGTTTGATAGAGTCACTAGCTCTCATATTCTTACTCTGTTTGGAATTGGAGCAGAAATCGCAATTCACCCGATAGCTATGTCACGCAGCGCCGTCAGAACCAAGGTAGATAGGTGTAGTTGATGTTCGAATCGCAGTGTGCGGGGCATGTCCTGTGCGTCGATTACCTTAGAGTTTCTAGGGCCGTATGAACCACCCTCTACCAGACGGGTGTGATCAAAGGTGATCTGAACTGGGCTTCCAGCTCCAGGAAGCTCAAGAATCATTTATTAACCGTGACAACCTTGAAAGCATGCAGAAGTTCAAGAGTCAACTACACAGGTAGGACAGTGACCGATTGGCAGAGTGTCAGTCCAACTAGAATACAAACATTTAGGTAAGATTGAAACTTGGAACAGGTGGCATCCTTACCTGGTGAGAAGCTAAGCGGAAAATGGACCGGGGCTATCAGTCTTCGGAATGAAAAAACGGAGAGGATGTACTGACGTCCCGCAGCCTCCAATCAGCCCAACACTGGTCACGATGCCGGACTGTATGGTAAAATCAGCAATGTTGATGGAGCTCTTCAATATACAGAATGGTCCTGTATCTCCTGGGAAGCTGTACAGATAGTAAACATACACCACACAGGAATTGTTTTAGGGCAACTTGAGTGATGATCTACTTCGATATTTATGGGGATATTTATGGTGTACTTTGACGGTGTCGAGCAGACTCCAGCCACGGTAGACAGCAAAAATGTTTCCAATCTCAGGTTTGAGAGTTCAAATATTAGTTGCAGCAGCAACAGCGAGTGCGCTGCAAGCGAGGAGAGCAATGGGTTTCAGTTGCATGAGCATTGTATGAGGAGTAGGAAGGCTGGTGGGTCACAAAAGGATATTGAGCTTATATACATTTCTGCAACAGGCTTCATTCTTTCACACGTGCATATTTAAGTTTGAATCTCCAGATCGCCAAGCTCACTGCACTTTGGCAGGTTCTGTGCGCAAACTAGCCGAGGTTTGCGCATGGACGCCCGGCAGATTTGGCAAGATTCGGCAAGGTCTGACCTTGTGTGAACCTCGGCAAACCTCGGTCAATGAGGGCCAGGCTCGGCTCGAGGACCTGTCAAAATGCAGTGAAGGAATTGGTCTGGTGTGCTCTGTGTAAAACAGGCTGGGATAAATAGCCAGTTTACCACGGGAGGGATACTAGTAGAACAATTGAATGTGGCAGGTATGCAAAAAACCCTGGGAAAGGTTGGCAGATTGCAAGATTCATCTCAAGTACCGGTTCCTGGGAGTTCTTATTCCTATGTTGGTAACCTTCGAAATGAAGACCCCACTGTAAAGTCGCACCACCTCACTGACCCGTGAGCTAGTCCATCATAGGTGGACACTTGGATAACTCTCTATGTGAATCGGCTTCAGTCAGCAACCGGTGCATGCATTGATGCGGAAAGGATTGGCGACTCGACACACCCCGGTAGGGCGGAGACATGAGATCATTGGCTTCTGTGTACCCATATCTTGTCCCTCGATCCCAGTCCGAAATAGATGCCAAGCAACAGAGAGCTGAGGAAGACAGCGAAGAACTAATTAAGAATGAGAAAGTGTCGACACACGGAGCACGAGGTGAGTGTTCGAGGCAATTGCGATTAGATGGCGGAGACACGAGGCGGGCCATCGGTCTGGGTGGGCTCGGACAGTGTCAGATGGGAGCACGTCGGATGGGGATTGAGTGGGTGTCAACTGAGGAGATGACGGCGAAATGACGATTGGATACTGGGTGGCCAGTTGAAGGAGGATGGCCAGTGCGAGGTGGTGGAAAGAGGCAGCGACAAAGCGGAGACGCGGCATTGATCCGCTCGCAGATAAGCGGCAGTGATACAGGGTCAAAGAGTCGCGCCGTGTCGAGTGGTCTGGAGCATCGCCTAAAATTCCCTGAGACTAGTTAGAGGAGCTCCATCAGAGACAAAAAATATATCGGACTCTGCGAGAGTTTGGTGAATTAGTGGACGAAGAGGTTTTCTCAAACTGGATGATTCCACGTATAATTTTGAGTTTGATGTTGATTAGATCCCAGAAACCTCCCCGAGATTCCCTGAGGGTGTGAGGTGGGTGAGAAATACCCACTAGGAGTCTGCGAGAGGGTTTTATCACAGCTTTCGGCGGTTTGGGACTGGTTGGTGACAGTCATTTTTTGGGAGTTTAATTGAACTAGTGACCTGCTTATATTCCACAAAAATTGCGTGCAGGGCCAGCCATCCACTATTGGATCTAAAATACAAGGAATTTACAGTGGAAATGAGGCAAAACACAACAGGTAAGATCAAGGACTCATGGTGAGTATAAGGCTTGCCCTGAGTCGGATGCCCAGAAAGCGAATGACGCAGTATGACCCCAAATGCAAGGGAAAGATGAAGGCCATTCCATTACCTCAACCTGTCACGGATGGGAGACTGTAAATACCAAGTTTTTTGAATCCTGGGGAATTGCACGGGAGTGAGAGGAGTTGGTTAACCAATGACTGGACGAATCCTGAGAGATTGAAGATTCCTGAAAAGAATCAGACAAACAAAATATTCCATGTGCAGGAAAACGACTCAAACTCGAGTCAAACGGGTGACGTGCTTGTATAAGAGTTTAACCCCACAGGTAGAAAAGGTGTAAGAACAGGCAGAGCGAGGAACAATGTGTCATAGCTGGCACTCCTCCCGCTCTTGTTCACTGTGCCGTAGGCTCTAGGGACCACTGCAAGGGTGGCGAGGAAGGATGCAAGGGGTTATTAACAACCAAAGAACATAATACTGTGACTCAAAACAGGAGTGTGAGGAGAACAGACTGCAGCGATATGGACTACAGGCACCGTGTATGTCAGGAGTTTGTGGCTGGTGCCGGACAGAATACCGGTTTAGATATTCAACCTTTCCCGATCAATCTCGATGATTCCTGGTGTTTCATCAACAATCCTTATGCTGATGCATCCCTCCACATCGAACGGAAGCAGGGCACCTCTCCTCACGTACATCACATCAAAATCAATGCCCTGGAGCGGGAGACAAAGGGCTTCAACAGCAGCCATCCGCAAAACAGGGCTTACCTTATGCAGAGAATTTCTCAGCTGCATCATCCCTGGCAGGTACGGAATTTATTTTCCTATCTGAAGTATTTGTCGTGCAAACATGCGCAAATTGTTCTCATACGTTCGTCCAGGGTTTGAGCTTAGAGACACCATGTAGTAGTCTCGGAGGCCTCTATGTCATGAAAAGCACTGTTCTGCACGCTCAGAATTCCTTAGCCGCATTATCCTGGCAGGTACGGAATATATTTTCCTACCTGAAGTGTTGTGCAAACCTGTGCAAGTTGTTCCCAGGTGTTCCTACCATTTAGCAGTCTCAGAAGCTTCTCTGGCATGTAAAGAAATATTCTGCACACTCAGAATTCCTTGGCCGCACAATCCCTGTAGGTACAGAATTTATTTTCCTCTCCAAAGCCTGATGCAAACCACGTATAAGGTAGGCAAAAATGCAGAGTTTGAATTTTTGTGCTCATGATTCGAAACAAAAGACTTACCACAGAACATCAGTCTCAACCATCGGAGTACGAGAGCCCAAATTCAGTTGTAAAGGTACATATAAATGAACCAACACTAGCACACAGTGAAGTGCTGGTCCTTGGGATGAGCGGTTAACTACTTATACCCAACATGAACAGCTTGTCCTTCTATTAATTCATAAATGTCCCAAAAAACTGCCGACTCCACTGACTCAAGTCGACTCAAGTCGACTTCGAGTGACTCAACTCATCACAAGTCAAGTCGAGTCGAGTCAATTGCCATTTCAAGTCGACTTATGAAGTTGTGACTCGACTTTTCGAGTCACAGCAACACTAATCCCAACACAGCCCATCCCCCACTTCACATGACACATTGACTAGCCGAGGGAGACCGTCCGTCTCTCCTCCTTCCTGAATGTTCCAGCACCTACCAACGCGACCACCAGGCCGTGCCTGAAGCTCCAAACATATTCCAAGGTTGTTCGGCCTTGCTGTGCCTCGTGCGCACCCAAAGCCGATTGGACTCCTCAGCAGAGGCACCGAGTCTCCTGCCGTATATGCACCCCGAAATGCCTCATGATGTTCCTTGCCCCCTGAAAACACCTGTGACCCGCATGGTACCTCTGGAAACATGGGAAGTCGTTGAGGAGGTATAAAAGGGAGCACATTTAGTAGGAGTAGTCAGTACCTTCCGGCCCGCAGAAGTAGCTTCCAAGGTGTTTTCCCCCACTTACTGTACCACTCTCACTCAATCTAAAGGGGTACTCCCAGCCTTCCCGGACCTCATACCTCTTGTGCACCCTTCTCCTTGCCCCACAGCCAGAGACAGGCCACACTTCATACATTCACTCGTTCATCGGCGTCTCACCTCCCACACCTCTATCAGCAGGGTCCCTCCTCACCGAACCTGGTGTCACAATTCCAAGCTTCCTCAATTAGGATCACCGTTCTTGCGAGCATCGCTCTGTAGAAAACAGGCCCAGAGAGAAGCCATCACATTCAAATCGCTGTTTGCAGCCAACGAGACCGATTGTCTCACCGTCGACCAAACAACGTCGTCTGTGCGACACTCATCGCATCTCCAGCGCTGGTTCTAAGGGGAAGAGCACACCAAGGAAATCAGACAGGGCAACACATTTAGGGTTCCAGTACACTTGTATGGGGAACCAGGTCTAGTGATTCACATCTTCTCTACCGTTTTCACTGACAACAGGTCCGCCACACACGTCTACAACTAGGAGATGAACGGTCTCCACGAATAACCATTCACACACACACACACACACACACACCGCTCACACAAGGCCGATTCACGCACCGACCTTCCGCTCTATCATTCAACTGTACCTTCCCCTCTAGAGGATGAACGTAGTCAAATTCGAATCATATACCTTTCGATACCAACACCGCGGTCCTTATCACAATGGGGATGGAGGTGGGGTGCCCAGCACTGGGCCAGAAGGATTGGAAGGGGGACACTGGGGAGGTGTCAGAAGAGGAAGAAGCAATGGAGTGAGGAGGAGAGGGGGAGAGAATAGAAGAGGAAGTAGGGAAAACACAAGGTATTGCAGGGGAAGAATACCAGTTCCCCGGCAAGCCAAAAGATTGAGACCGAAACAGCAGGATTAGACCAGGAAAAACTCGCACCATGCACACCTTTCCCGATCATCATTCCGCTTTCCTTGTCCTCATCTGTATACAAGACAAAATGTACAGTGTGCATACGTGTAGCGCACCAATTCATCTTGAATTCCCCATGGATAAGCATTTCAGAAGACAATCGCAGCGCACAGACGCTGAAACGGTGCACTTCTTATATGACTAGGAATAGCTAATTGATAGGTAATGCGAACAAACACCCAAAACAACCACAACCAATCTACCTCCAAAGATCTAAGTGCTTCTCTTTGTGAGTTCGGGTCTGGGCTGTAGTATGCGACCAGCAGGTTTGAACAAACACAAGTTTGGTTTATAGGCTTCTAACAACACACTCTACAACATACTAGCAATATTCAACCACCAACAACAACACTGCTAGGAACCTAGGGATGGTCCAGGGGTGTGTTTATATGGGGTAGATACAAGATGGCTGGACTGTTAGGTCGAGAACACCAGGGCAGAGGTTTGTAGGTTTGTAAAAATCCTTGCCTTAGGCAACCTAAGGACTACTGAGGCTAACTCCAAATGACTTCAAATCTCAAACGGCAAGACTCTCCTTGACCGCCAACCTATTCCTTAGCCAAGAACAGGAACCTTTCCGCTTTTAGTCGGCACTAGCTCACTACAAGTGTCCAGCTAGCGACCCAACACACTACGACAGAGCTTCTGTCTATATTGGGGTGAAGGCAAAGTAACTGACAAGTTATAGCCAAACTAGAGGTGGGGGCACCTAGTCCATCTTCTTCTTAGTGGGCTCAAGCCAACACACAATCCACCTAGCAAGTGATCCAACACACTACGGCAGAGTTTCCGTCTTGTCAGGGTGAAGGCAAAGTCACTAGCGCAAACTGCAGCTGGGTCTCGAAGAGAACACCCTTGTTTTATATGTGGAGGTCTAGGACCAACAACACGAAATCCTCAACTTAGTCACTCAATGTTTCCAGAGTCCACAGTCTACTGATTCCAATATAAAGACTACTACAAGTGAAGTTCGGTATCAACCTCCACTAGGAGTCCACTAACACCAGCTTTGTCCAAAGTCTGGGGCATAATGTTCCTCTACCATAGTCTGTTCTTTGCTCCCTTTGATACTGCTAGGTTCGAGTTACATGTGAAAAGAGAGCTGAATAATACAATAAGCAATATTAGATGATAAGAAATATGGTCAGCCAATGAGATGACTGCTGTTTGGTTTTGGGACTGGTGTGGTATATGCCAGGATCAGCCTCGCTGACTGGCTAGTGTTCAACTGTGGGTATATCCATTGATCCTCAGCCCTCCGTCTATGCCGAGCACCACTTCCGGACCAACCAACAATGTAGCCAGTGGTCTAGGTCATCTCTACTCTGTCAGAACACCGATCTATTATATCGAGGGGACGCAGTGTTGCGACTGACATCAAATAGTCATAGCTCATTGGTCAGAACATCAGATCAGCCCTCCAGTCATTGGTACAGGCTGTACAATCATCCCTAGCTCCATTCCAATAGCCTGCTTGCTATTCTGTTCGCCCTAGCTGCCCAGATTGGGCACTAGCCTCGTGTTGCTTCATCTCTTATGTTGTGGTATGTCTTTGTCAAAGCCCTAGCTGGTCGCTAGTCGGGTTGTTCCACCTATCACCGCCTAGTCGCTTATCTAGAGATTAGATAGTGCTGCCGGTTACCGCGCTGAACTTCCTAGCTCAAGGTGTTGTCCCCTAGCTGCACTTCCATCGTAGATATCCATCTGCTAGACCCTTGCTAGCTCTCACAAGTCATCTCTGGACTACTAGAGTCTCCTAGGTCATGTCTCATGAATGTATAGGCAGTGGTTTAATCCCTGGTTGTTTGTACACTCAGCTAGCAGCTAGCGCATCACACTAGTGTAGCCTTGTGCTACAGTCAGCAGTTAGGGCTCGCTCTGACTCTCCTTTGTATCACTTAACAAGTGGTCTGCATACTAGCTAGGATGCTAGTAACAACAGAAGTGCTAGTTGCTTCCTGTTGTATGAATACTGGTCATAGGAAATCGCAAAATTAGCCCTAGATGCTGCGCATTTATGATATGCCGTTTCAACGCCATCACAAGAGCCTGTGAACAGAAACGGCCCCAACACGTCAGGCGAGAATTGAATTGTGTATGCGCAGCCCAAGGATGCCATGCACACCCAAAGCCCAGAACCGAGAAAAATAGCAGATCCATCTCAGACGGGATACCCAGCCCAGCCCAGGCCAGCGGATATGAGCATTGAGTGCAGAACTGCATCGCATGTTGCTGCAAGAGCTTGTGATCAGAATGGCCCTGGCCCCAAACCCAATCTCGGGGATCAGATCGAACACAGAGCTAATAATCCAGAAAAGACTGCAAAAGAACACTCCCAGAAAGAAAGAGACCCGTAGATCTCGCCAGCCAAAGGGTCGTAGAAACACTCCATCAATTGGATCCTGAGGACCCATAAGCTTTTTGTGAACAAATAAAATTAACAGCATCGGCACTTACACGGTACTCTTGCCACACCTACTGGCGCCGATGAGGGCGATGTAGGTTCCAGGCTCGGCTTGGATGGACAAGTCATGGAGGACACGCACACCAGGACAGGTGGGGTACCAGAAGTGGATATCATCCAGGCAAATATGGCCCTTGGGCGCTGCACGGTGTGAGGTCTCCGAGCGTGCTACGCATCGCTCGTCACCTCATGGCCCCTGTGAACCATCTGCACGAGGACGAGTTCGGACGTACAGCGACGGATCTTCCTAAATGGGATTCCACGTTACCTGGAACCAGCTTCCGAGCGAGACCAACTGTTCTCCCCACATCTGCATTGTCTCCCCCACCATTCGGGCTCGCTCCTGCACCATCGTCACACGGATACGACCCGTACACCATGACCCACGGGTTCTCGACGCCTACAACGCGACCTTCTGCATCCAACGAACCGGCGCTCCTGCGGACTGCGTTTCGTCGCTACTCAGTGTCCACCAACAATAGTCCCCCGGCGCGTACGACCTTCCCTTGTTTCCGTACTCGGACACTCTCCCACACCGGACGGACCTACCGCGTGCTTGACACCGACCCATCGGACGAGGCAGAGGATATCCCGACACAGCCCTTCCCCCACTTCACACGACACATTGACTAGCCGAGAGGAGACCATCCGTCTCTCCCCCTTCCTGAGCACTCGAGCACCCACCGACGCAACTACCATCCGTGCCTGGAGCTCCAGATGTATTCCGAGGTCGTTTGGCCTCGCCGCGCACCCAGAGACTGATCGGTCTCCTCAGCAGAGGTGTCCGTTCTCCTGTCATACACGCACCCCGAAATGCCTCATGACGTCCCCTGCCCCCTGGAAACTCCTGCGACCCTGCATGGCACCTCTGGAAACGTGGGAAGTCGTCGAGGAGGTATAAAAGGGAGCACATGAAGTAGGAGTAGTCGGTACCTTCCGGCCTGCAGAAGTAGCTTTCGGGGTGTTTTCCCCACTCTCTGTACCGTTCTCAGCTCAATCTAAGGGGTACTCCCAGCCTTCCCCGACCTCATACCTCTCGTGCACCCTCCTCCTTGCCCACTGCCAGAGGCAGGCCACACATCTTACATTTGCTCGTTCTTCGGCTGTCTCACCTCTCACACCTCCGTCAGCAGGGTCCCTCCTCACTGGGCCCGGTGTCACCATCCCAGGCTTCCTCGATTAGGATCACCGTTCTCACGAGCCTCGTTTTATAGAAAACAGGCCTGGAGAGAAGCCATCACATACAAATCGCCGTCCATAGCCAACGGGACCAACTGTCTCGCCATTGACCGAACGACGTCAGTGTCATCATCTGTGCGACACACATTGCATCTCCAGCGCTGGTTCTAAGGGGAAGAGCGCATGAAGGAAAGCAGGCAGGGCAACGCATTTAGGGTTCCAGTACTCTCGTACGGGGAGCCAGGTTAAGGCATTCACACCTTCTTTACCGCTTTCACTAACAACAGGTCTGCCGCACACGTCCACACCTAGGAGACGAACGGTCTCCACGATCCCCCGTTCACACATACACACACACCTATCACTCATACAAGGCCGATTCGCGCACCGACCTTCCACTCTATCATTCGACTATATGGATCTGAAATTGTCAACGGTGTTCAATCCTTCCTCATCCTACCCTCAACAACCATCCAGTTTGTCATATCTGTTCAGTATGACTGTCAAATAGGACACTGCCAGCCCGCAGTTGTTGGGAAGGAACGACAGGAATACGAGGACACAAGCCAGGACAAAAGCTTGATCAAACACATGGATGACGACCACTTCCTCATTAATATGGGTGCTCTTCACAATTTTACTGAAACTCTGTCGTGTCCTTCCACACGAATTGACCCGGCTCAAACCACTGTTCCCCGACCGCATTGAATTCCACAAAAAGGTCGCGCAGCAGGTGAAGCTGGGAAGAGATGCACAACGGAAAAAGACAGCTGCTAAGCGCCATCAAAATGCAGAGGCAAAAAGGCAGGAGGCGGAAGATGCAGAGCGGGTTGCCAAGGAAGCGGAGCAGGCAGCAAGGGACAGGAGAAACCTCAAGGATGATGCCAATGAAAGTGACCCCGATAACAGCAAGAAGGAAGATTCTGATGGACCGGAATCAGAAGATGAGCCAGAGCATGAGGATGCTGAAATAGAAGATGGGGAAAAGCAGCCAGAACCACAGAGGGGACGGAAGCACAGATGGATTGGGAGATGACACAGACAAGACGCGGACGTGTGAAGTGGGAAAGAAATCACATGGTCCGCGGAACGGCGGTACAACTCGCTGTTAGCAGCTGTACACACTGTAAGCCATGAATTACACCAGTGTCTACCCTATTTTTTGCTTATTTTATTGAAACCTCCTCTTCTCGATGTGACATTAGGCCTGTGGGTTGGAGGTGGCCATGTTTGGCTACAGCTTTACAAAGCCGTTGTTCGCCGTTCAAAAGGCTCATCTATAAACAGTAAAAATATTCCCCAGTTTGATCTCAATTGAAGGACTGAGACTGAGGTCACTTTAGGTCCCAATATGATCCAAATTTAAGGTCACAATGAGGTCTGCAGCTTGACTTCAGACCGCCATCGAATTGAGATCAGATTGATTTCAGCAGCTGAAACTATTTTGACCTACTGCCTTGAGATCACGGTGAAGTTGAGCTGGATCAGTGGTGTAGCCCAGGTTCCAACTTGGAATTGGACTAATATCACTGCCAGGAGTCTATGGTATGATTTTATGAAGTCCTGTGGACTCAAAATATGGTTGTCTGTTTGTGTTCGAGCATAAACTCTGTGAGTGTAAATGTCGCAAAAATCGCTTTTGAGTTATAAGCCAGGATAAGGGCTTTTTGAGCCTTATACAATAGCCTCAACTCAACCTGTGTGTACATTACCAATATTGGATTTGGAATGCAGCCTGAGGGGGGTCCCTTTGAATCATAAGCGAATATAGGTACTTATAACCCCTTATAAGCCTTTATAAGCATGCCGGCTTGCCTACAGTCACGGCGAAAAATGATGTCCCTTCCCGATATAGTAATTTCTTGATGGCCATCTAATCGAGCCACCAAAATGCACACAGCTTGCAAACCAAGAAGTATTTCGGGCATATACAACATCCAGACTGTGTTTTAGGTCAAGATATAACTAGTAGTCAATCCAAATAAAATTATTCTCCTTCAGTGCCTCCAAACGACGGGGAAAAGAATTGTAACATTTGATTGCATATGCCTTCAATTCCGGCGACGACCAGATCTCCTGCGCCAAACAGAAGAGCGCTTCTGCAGACTGGACATCAGCATAGCGTGGATGCATGTGAATTTCCCGCTTCAGCTGTGCCCAGGCATTCTCAATTGGAGACAGGTCTGGAGACTTGGCAGGCCATGGGAACACAGTGATGTCTTGATCACGGAACCATGCCTTTGCAAGTCGCAATGTGTGCTTAGGAATCATTGTCCTGTTGTAAGTACAGGAAGGTGCGTGCCCGATTTTTGTAGTGGTCATACAGCGGGACCAATGCACAACTGAGGATATCAACATACTGCACAGCAGTCAGATTTCCTTCAACCTGCACCAGCTCGCTGACACCCTTGGGGTGGATGGCACCCCAAACATTGATTTTTATCCCTCTAACCCCATGGGCCTCGCAAGGCTGGACAGTTTCCATGGTGAGAACGCGCTCTCCACGACGTCGGCAACACCAATGACGGCCAGTCCCAGTTTTGAGCTTGATCTTCAATTCATCTGAGTTGATGAAGACTCCCGCAGCGAAAACTGTGGGGTCTGTCCACCGCTGAAATTTATTGTACATCTGCTTGCGCTGCTCAATGTGGCTAGGCTGCAGGTTGGGCTTTACATGCTGAACATGTCCATCCAAACCGGCACGGGATAGTGTATCTCAGACCTGAAATGATGCATTATTAGGGAGCAAAATGGTGTCAGCAATGTCGCGCACCATACGCGACAGGACATCAGGTAACATCTCACGTTGAACATCCTCCCCGTCAATCAATTCCCCGGTGTCGATCCAGCAAACTGCTTCTTCCAGGTCCTCATCCGAGATTGCCTTTGGACGGCCCGCATGGCCCTTCCGGTTATTGAAATAGAGGTCGCCATTGTGATCTTTCGCCTGCTCATAGTTCCGCTTCAATGTCTTCGGATGAAGCGAGGTGTGTTTAAAAGGCGAGATCTCGGTCATCTTTTTGAAAGAATAGTGGAATTGGTCGCGAAGAGTGACCACAACTGCTCGTTTGGTTGGGGTACACGTAGTTACGATGTGTTTAGCTCACGGAGAGGTAGGTGAACGCGTTGGGGGCATCGTAGAATGTGTTGAATAGTCGTAAACAAAGAGATTGATTACAGTGATGCAGTAGTTACATCATACATCAGGCGGTTACTATATCGGGGAGGGACATCATTTTTCGCCGTGACTGTATAAGGTTCAGAAAGCCCTATCTTGGCTTATAACTCAAAACAGATTTTTGCGACAATTTACACTTGGAAATGATCTTTTCGAGGTATTTACCATGTCTTTGACGTGTTTTTCTTTAGATATCAAGTAAACACATGAAATAGCAATGTATAGTCAGCTTTGAAGCTCAAAAAACTTCAGTATGCTGCACTTGGGGTTTTGGCAAGTGCTGGCCAAAGCGCGTCGCGACACGTACCACGTGATCCAAGCCTGAGAAAGTGTTTTCGCTCACTCTCATCGGCCTTCTTTGGCTTCACAACCTCGCACTTCCCATGCAGCTACTGGTTTGGATCGGCAATATTGTCTAGGATGACCCGTCAATCGCCTCCGGCACCATTTCACGCTCCCAACTCAATTGCTTCACTCGACTCGTCACTTCACTCTCTCGTCATTGCTCACAAAATTCAGTTTGCCCCCGAATCCAAGCACCAAACCACTGCTTGCCCAGTGACACATCCAATGTTTCGGTTGCCACCAGGGTGCACTGACGTGCGTCCCGGGGCCCGTACATTGTGCGGCTGAGCAAGCCCCAACCAAACCTCGTCTAGGAAGGTGAGTTTTTACCGAAATACCTTGGAATCAAGTGGTAACAGTATCTCTAGGATGCCCCCTTGGCGATGAACGTGTCGCTGGGGTCGCCCGATGCCGCACGTGCGAACACCGAGTGCGTCAATCCCGCCCCCTGCCAAATTAGGCCCCACACAAGGTCCTGTCTAGAAAGGTGAGTTCTGACCACAATCACTCGAAATAAATTGCTCACACTATCTCAGGGCCGCCCGACGCCGAACGCGTGAACATCGAGCGCCTCAATCCCGCCCCTTGCCAAATTAGGCCCCACACAAAGTCATGTCTAGGAAGGTGAGTTCTGACCGCAATCACTCGAAGTAAATTGCTCACACTATCTCTAGGATGCCTTCTGGATGATGGAGGTATCTTGTACGCCGCCCGACGCCGAACGCGTGAACATCGAGTTCATCAGTCTCCAGCCTTCAAGGTAGGCTAATGATATTTTTCTTCTATTTACACATTCGCCATGTTTCTCTTGCGGCCCGACTCTGATATTGGAGCAAGACAGGGCTTCCTTTCCCTCCATTTTCCCTCTCCACCCCTCCTCCTGCTGATTGGTCCCCCTTTCCATTACTCCCTCGCTTCACAAAGCAAACTCATCCCCCGCCCGCATTACCTGCGCAATCGACAACAATATTTTTTCGATGTCGCCGCCACCCCACCACCGCAAACGGACGTCACGACACGCGACTCGCGGCTGTTGCCCAACCTGCCAACGCGGGCGAGGGAACGGCGATCGCGCTGCGCGGGTGGGCGTTACGTCGAGCGAGACTGCATGCCAAGTTGGTCCGTGGGGACACGCGAGTACCCACGATGTCGCCTCGCCTGACCCCAATCTCCGTCCACGACGTCAGTTTGCCGGCGACATCCACTGCTATGCGTGTGCCCGCTGTCTTGTGCTCCCCGCATCCGCATGCGCTTCGTCAACGCCGTCCCGCCCCACCACCACGTCGCCGCTACACCCGCTTTCCTCCTGTAACTTTCCGGTATTGGACTGGGCTTGCTTCTCACTCTCTGCATCCTCCGCACCGCACCAAAGGTAAGCATCTGCTTTAACTCTTTTTTTTTCATTCTAATTTATTCCCAGCCCCCCTCCACTTCCCACCCTCGCTTCCCTGCTCAATCAACACCCTCTCTCCCTTGCGGCCTGCCACCAATGCTGCGTACTCGCTGCCGCAATGTACTGAGCCCAACGTGTCACTGGGGCAGCGCGCGCTCGTGTCACCTGGGGGTGTAAGCTTCCACTGCCTGTGGGGCACAGACGCGCCGCGTTTCTGCGGTGCACGGAGTATCTGGTCTCGGGCGAGGTGGTAGAACTCTTCTACTGTCCCGCCCTATACAGCGGCGGTTCCCTTCCCATGCCGGCCCTCTGTGTACGCCAGCACCACCTACGTCTCTCACCTACCGCCCTCTTCCCAGGACGCGTCACCGCCGCATCATCCCTCCTCCCCGCACCTGTGTCGCCGCAAGGCCCTCGCGCCTCCGACTTCCTATCCACGGCTTCCCTCCCTATACCCGCGACTCTCCTGCTCTGCCCCGCGGCCGTGTCACCACGCGCCACTCTTATTCATTTGCCACGGGCTCGTTGCCTTATGCTCCCCGCATTTGCATGCGTTGTTGTAGCCCCCTGCTCGAGGCGCGTGAAGCGTGCGACGGCGCGACGGCACGGAATGGGGGGGCATTGTCGGCCGGATTGCTATCGCGGTGCGTCGAACTCGAATCCCTTTCGATACAAGAGGGCTGATTGGGGGCGATCAGATTACACGCACTATAGAGCGAATTTTGGGTGGGAACAAGCGCTGAAGGTCATTCAAAACGAGATGGTACGTAGGGATTCCTTACATCTTCTGGATCGGAGCTGATTGACTTGCGATGAAAGGACATGCTGAACCTCATGGAAGAGATCATCGCCAAAGAAGGCATCGACTGCGATTTCTGGAGAGGCTTTACTTACGCGGTGCGTAGCTCACCTTTTTTCCCCTGGTCTCTTGTCCCCTTATCGATGAGTGATTAATTTGGCTACAGACATCGCGATGGACCAGCCTGCTGCGGACTCCCTCGCGGCCTCCTGCGCCGACTTCGTCGCTGACGGCGGCCCCGTGGAGGGCCTCGTGACGCCGATTCTCGACTCTGTAGAGGCACGCAAGACAACGCGGTGCCCGGCCGCGACCGCCGCGTATAAGTCCCCCGCGGGCTCGCTCTTTCCACGCAAGCTCGTGCTGCACCTGTTCACGTGGAGACATGGGCTGAATCTGCAGATGCGGACGCCTGTGCGGCGGGTGGTGCCCTGCACCAACAACATCGGAGATACATGGGAGAGTGGCGTGCGTGCGGGCGGATGGCGCGTGGAGACGGATTGCTGGGGCAGTGGAGACAGAGACGGTGGTGTACGCGACCAACGCGTATACGGCTACGCTCCTCCCTGAATTTGTGGGGCACATCTGGCCCTTCAAGGGCCAGTGCGCCGCCGCCGTGCCCCCGGAGGCGTATGTGAGGCCGAACATGCTCCGCGAGACGTATGTGTTGGTGCGCCGTCCTCACCCTCTCACCGACGCTGACACTGACTTATATTTGTTGCGACAAACAGACACCCAGCGACTACCTCATCTAGCAGCCCACAGACGGCGTGATCATATTCGGCGGCCAGCGGAAGAGCGTGCCCGTCGAGCGGCTCCTCGGGAATACGGACGACACGCAAGTGGACCTGGAGATGGTGGCGGCGCTACGGGAGGCGCTGCTGCGCCACTTTGAGGGATGGGGAGAGAACTCGACGAAATCAGCTTATCCAGCCCCGCGCGCGCGCCTGCTACCCACATGCGCGCCCCGAGCCATACCTGCGGAGCACCACAAGCGCAAAGCGGGCAAATCTGGAAGAGAGTAGGCCTTGTTTTTACCATCCGTCCTGCAGCAAATTTAACGAGCTTGCCTTCATTTCAGAGCAGCAACGCTGGCGAGGAAGGGACCTCAGCTCAGCTCCTCCCTCGTTGTGCAACACTTTCGCTGGCGCTGCTCGTGCGAGTCGACAGCTCTGTACAAGGCAGGAGCCCTGCCGCCGCTCAACCCGCACACCATAACTCCTGGATGCCGCCCAATCCACACTCGTGTCCATGGCTCAGCGGGTCCGCGCCCATGGTGGCGACTCTTGCTTTGTGCACGCTCACAGCCCTCACGGGCAGAGCCTACTTCATGCATACAGCCATCGTCCTCCTTCACGTCCCACCGAAATCCACGGCAGCCCGGATTTGCGCACAGGTCGCATCACCAAGAGTCAGGGTCAGCACATTGATGCCGCCCACTTCACCCCGCACCCCCGTGCACCTTGCATTGTAAGGCCCTCAGGCCTCCGACTTCCCACCCGGCCTCCCTCCACACCCGCGCTGGATTCCTGTTGCCGCACCCCTCTTGCCCCACGATTGTGTCACTGCTGTGCCCCCTCCGCGCCCTCGCTGCTGCACCTCTTGTCCCACCCGTAGCCGCACCGTACGCCGCCGCGCTGCTTGCTCCTTGACAGCCGCCGGACCCGTGTACCACTGCTAGATGCTCATCCCAACCTGCTGTCCCCCCGCCGCGCGTGCGCCCCACCTCCTCTGCACACCGGTCCGCATCTGTATGCGTTGACACCAACGCTTAACTCACCGCGTTATGACCGTCGTGACAGATGTATGTGTCGTATATGGCGCGACAGTCAATGCTCATACTCTCTAGTTAAATTAGCCTCAGCGAAGCGCAAGAGCACTAGACTACGCAGATGTATAAACCCTATGTAGAAATTGATGATCGTTGCTTCAATTGGTCTGAAATTCTGAGGACAGGGGCATCCTCCCTCTCTTCAAACGACCATGGGTGTATCAGGACTTTTCGAGGTAAAGTTAATGTTTTCTTATTTATAAACTTCAATTGACTTGCATAACAGATTATTGAGCCCGCCACTGAGACACGCTCTTTTCGACAGCCCACCTTGACCGAGGGATTTGAGCAAAAGCGTCATAGCTTTGGTGCTCTGAAGGTCGGAATAGATGCCAGGTGAGATGAAAGGAAGTCTTCCTAGACATTGCTCATACTTTCGTTATCAGCATTTGGTTGTTTGAATGTACAACAGTGTTCCAGCAAGCTTATAGATCGGAACGCTATCCCGCGCTGGCAGCTTTGTTTTATAAGCTCTGTGAACTTCTGCGGTACTCTGTAGTTCCCGTATTTGTTTTCGATGGGCCCAACCGTCCTGATTTTAAACGGGGCAAACCGGTGGACAAGAAAGCTCATCCACTCGCAGGCTGAAAGGTTTCAGTCAATGATCTCTGCCTTTGGATTTTACTTCTACACTGTGAGTTGTGCATTGGCCATTCTAATTCTCTGTTAATATCGGCCTACAGGCACCCGGCGAGTCAGAGGCAGAGCTAGCTCGGCTGAGCCAGATGAAGGCCATTGATGCCGTAATTACCACTGATAGCTTGATAGCGATGTCTTTGTTTTTGGCGCTACCCATGTAATTTATAGGCAAGACCGCTATCTTCTCTGGGCTAAAAGCAACTGGTACCCCGACATTAATTTAAATCCTGATATTCAAGCTGTTCGTTCACACCGATTCAGAGGTTTCTGTGAATATCGCGCAGATTATTTGCGTTCCAGAATTTTCAACTTAGACCTGGGACAAGTTTGACACCGATTGGACTCGTTGGCCCGAAAATCATAGTCGAACGAACGCGAATTGTTCGCGCTACAGAAGTGGTCCGTGTTTTTTAATTCCTCTGGCGCCACAGCGAGATCACTAGCCCTGATTCGCCGTAGGAGATAACTGTTGTTCGGAATTATCCCCCAAAAAAGAGGGGTCGTTGAAGGGTCGGCCTTAACGACGGTTAAGTATAAACATGAACGAACACGCGGGCAGGCGGGGTCTGGAATTTCAGTTCGAAAACGGGCAACCAGGCTCCTCGATGTCCTCGCGTCACTTTTGGCCCAATCGTAGCTTGGAGTGCCGGTTTCCAACTCGGAGCTTACCTTCCAGCATGCAATTGCATCACGATGGAGACGTGAAACAAATCCACGCCGCGGAGCGTTTCAATTGAGTATACGATTTGGGTGTCATCTGGTGCCGTACCCGTATGTGCCGTGCCGCGCTCCGCCACTGGTATACACCCAAGTCTTCTCTGCATAATCTTCCCAGCGCTAGCATCTTCCTTCCTTCCGGCAGTAAATGGTTTCAGGTAGTTGTGACGAGTTTATTAGAATACACTTACCGAGGCCAGAAATATGGGACCGAACGAAAATTGTGCTTGATTTTTTTCGAAAGAACTTGAGAGCCTTTTCTGGTATGTCGAGCATTGGCGAGCCAATAAACAAAATGTAAGTGGAAGTTTTGGTCAATGAAAACGGGGGTGGTTCGGGCATCTCGGCGTTGTTCAAATGCACAAAATTATAGACGGGCTTTCAACTGCACATACAGCTCCCTCTCGAGCGCGTCATACATCTTCTCGCGAGTAACGTCGCCCGTGGGCAATATTTGCGTTGCAAAAACCACCGCAACGCCAGTCGTGGGATCCACGAAGAACCTTGTTGTCGCGTAGCCGTCCCCTGCGCGGTTCAATTCGTCAGCTGTCAGTGTAAACTATGAACACTCACACCCCCCGGAGCCAGCCCTGCGCCTTCCCGGCACATCCTCCGTGTTCACTAATAGCCCAAGGATAGCCCAAGGCTGAGCTGCGCGGCTCCCGCGGGGATCTTGAGGAGAGGGTGGATGAAGCGCACGAAACTGCGCAGGCCCGCGGTGCCTGTCTGCGGAGGTGTAGGATAAAATGGGGTTGGTCACGCGGCCGGCTGCAATCCCAGAGGCACAGGCAGCATCGTGAAAGAGCTGTGTGCAGACCCCCAAACCTTGGATTTGGAGGAGATGATGCAGGACCGCGAGGTAGTCCTTCTGAGACGCATATAAACCCACTCCACCGAAGTGTACTCGTACTATGGATGCAAGTTGATTTCCTCGATTCCATTGAATTACCAAAATTACTTACCATGCGCAGGGTCCTGCTCAATGACCGAGGGCTCCTTCCATAGTTTGATAACACCGCTCTCGCTGCGGAAGGAGAGGGGAAGGAGGCGATTCTTCAACGGCGGTGTGAGGTAGAACGACGCAGAGGTGATCCCTAGAGGCGCAAATATGTGGTCTTGGCTAGACACATGAACTGCAATCCATTCAATCATGTAGGACAGAATGTGCTCACAAATACTGCTCCAGCGACTTTCCCGAGAGCCGCTCAACGATGAAGCCCACACAGTCGGTAGAGAACCCGTACCCAACTGATGCGACGTCGCAAGGCATTTCGAATGCGTTCAGGGCACTCACAATCAGTCCCGGGTTCAAACTTAAGACGCACAGCGATAAGCGAACCCTGCGGGATTCCGATATAAAAACATTCATTCGCAAGAACTCATGACCAACCCTTCAGTAACTTGAAAAACGTTAACACACCCTCCCCATCCTTGTATCTGTGCGTATATACTAGCGATAGGTCTAGTAAAGAGGTTTGATCAGAGTTGCCTGTTTCAAGTTTCTTTGACAACGCACCATTGGACGGCGTTTTCCTGTCCGCCCAGTAATCGAGCCCGCTGCAAGCGTTATCTCACCCTTTGCTGGCGTTGTCGCGCACACGCAACCTGCCCCATCGTAGTCTGTCACCACCACCGGATTTACAAGCTCGGGGAGTATCGTCTCGACGAGCGTGTCGAGCCTGATCCCGCCGCACTCGATGAGTTGCAGGGCAGCGATCTTAAAATTTAGGCCAATAAATGGCATGAAAATAAAACGCCAGTACTCACAGTCGTGATTAATTTTGTCTGGCTGCATACCCAGAAAATTGTATCCTCGTTGATCGAACCACTTGGAAGGTCGCCCACGACTCGGAGTCGTGGGCCGGGGCCACGAGCTTCGTGCCCGCCGTACGCATGTAGACTGGACCATCGGCGGTTTGTGACGCCGAAGAGTAGCGCAGCAGTGGATTTACTCGCAACCGCGTCGGACTGACAGAAACATCAACTTGACCATTCCGGCGGGCCCATCCGAGGGACCCACAAGAATACGGTCGAAGAGATTCTTTTGTGCAGCTGAGAGACTCAGATGCCCCATGGTCAATGGTAAATATCTCAGCCGATTCGGTATTGGGATCGAAGTTCCAGTCACAGAGCCGCTGAGATGTAGACTGTAGAGCGTGAAACAGGCGCCTATTGGGGCGATATCCTATTGATGCCGCGATTTTCGCGCCCACAAGTATCATCTCATCTTTCGGTGACTGTGTTTCCGGAATACTTGCCAAAATATCGTCATGTCGTTCCCAGCCAATAACCCGAGGTCATGCCCGAGCGTGCTGTTCATCAATGGCTTCCCTGGTGTCGGGAAACTCTCCGTCGCGCGAGAAGTGCAGAAACAACTGACGGCCTCTCGGTTGCTGGATAACCACCTCTTAATCGATGTTGCACAAGCCATAGAACCCAACCGCGGTCCAGCGCACTATGCTCTGCGCACGGTTCTTCGTCGCGCGGCATTCGACGGGCTCAAGGCGGTTGAGGACGAATCCGTCACACTCATTTTGACGTCATGCTCCGCGTCTACCTTGCCTCACGACGTGGAGGTGTTTTCTGAATTCGTGGACATTGCACGCGCGCGTGGGGTGCCCTTCGTGTCGGTGAACCTTGTGTGCGACGAGAGGGAAAATGTCGAACGCGCGACCAACGAAGAACGGGGAAAGGACAAGGGCAAGCTGATGGATGGACAAGCGATTGTAGATATGCGGACGAAGCACAGGTTGCTGGACGCGAGCGTGTGCGAGGAGGAGACGGCTGGAGTTGAGGTATACCATTTGGAAGTTGACAGCACGAATATTTCGGTTCAGCAGTCCGCCGACAAGGTGATGGACTTCCTGCTGAAGAATTGCTGCTGATGAAGACGCCATTCTTGCGCCATTGCACCCCCACGCTTCTTCGTCTTAACGTCCACAGTCGACTCTCGCATTTGCTCGTTTGTCTATTCGAAACCCTCTTTATCGACATGTTTAGCTTCGTCAGTGTCTTGGAGTTTACACTTGTCCGTGCCAACGTTCATCCTTGACTTGAAAATTGAAAATCCTTGGCTTGAAAGCTTGTTTGGCCGTTCACAGAGTCACACTCGAAGAGTCTCCTGGCAGACATAGACGACATTCCGAAACGACACGCTGACGATGGCCCAATCCTAGGTTCGCGAAAGTCTTCGAAGTCAACACATTGGTCTAGTCTGCCGTGACGCACCTTTACCGCAGCAGGTTGTTTCGACTGCCGTTCGTCTCTCGCTGCACTTCACAGATGGGAGGAACCCTAACAACCGCTCCACACGTTGCGCAGCAGCCATCTCTTACCAAACAGCTTCAATTCATTCATTCCTATCATAAGCTAGCGCTCCGCAGACTCTTGACGACCACAAGTCATGCGGTATTGAAGGACCGGACTCGGGTAGTTGGTGTTCGCCGTGGCCTGTCTAGCTTTGTCGACCGGTCGCAGGCCGCCTGAAGTCTTTGGAGCAAGGAAGGTAGGGTCGCAATAGCCACTAACCAGGTCTTGCTGAGCGGCGCCAGCATCATTGGCAGGTTTACGGCGTAAACGCATGTTGCATCTATCAACATCTCGTACTCCCGGGCGCCGTCGTTTCGAACCTCGTGCTTCTTTCTAGGCGGTCTCTCCTACCGGACTTTGCAACGTTACAAGGCATCAAGTTCACTGTTCTAGTTGCTCCACTGAGATCGTTCTCACGATTCCTACAACATTTCTCCAACCCAATTGCCTTGAGGTTTAACTACGAGGCTGCTCCATGTCGCGTTGCTTCACTCGCAGAACTTGGAGCGCTTGTCGACCAGCGGCAGCAGCGGCACTTTTCCGCGTCGATATCCGCCGGGACCGACGCAGGCAAACCTGAAGGCTTGACACAACCACCATCGCTAAGCGGCTAAACTTCCTGAAAACCCTCAAAAAATGATATTTCCGCTACCCCACAACACTCCATAGCAACACGCCTGCTTAATTCGCATAAAAGGCGGCCCCTCTGAGACGCTGCTACATCACCTCAGGCTTGCCTTCATTCACAACCACTACTTGCCATATTCTTCAAGTTCTTTATCGAATCCTCTTTTAAATGCGTTTCGCTGTCATTACCGCTGTTATCGCCCTTTTCGCGACCGCCGTTGCGGGATCGAGCATCCAGGCCAGGTGCTTCCCCGATACCTGCGTATGTCGTCTTGCTCGCCTCCAGCGTCCCGAAGCTTACTTACTTATCATGCAGGACTGCAACGAGGACGGCTGCACGGCGAGCAGCCCCGCCTGCTGTGCAGTAAGTTTCTTGCAGAAAATCATTTTATCTTCTTTGCGCCTTGGCTGACTTGAGGCCTAGAACGGAAGCTGCCCATGCTAAATAAGAGCACCTGCTAAACAAGAGCACCTGTCGATGGTTGCAAGAAAGTTGTAGAATAGATGAATATAAATCGTATTGCCTGCTTTGAAGTTTGTTGAGCTTTTTCATTTGAGACACCGACTTGGCCGCGGGAGTTAAATGAGATCCAATCCTCTGTCAACCTTCCCCCATGTGATTTGCCGCTCAAAAGCAGTGCGTCGCTACAAATCCAGTAATAGATTTAGCAATGAGCATAATCCACTATTCCAGTGGTGTACATAAGATAAGATAGATAGACCTCCTCCGTCCCATTCCTATCCCTAAATCGTATACCTGGACGTCCTCCGTCAGTCCGCGCTCACTGTACGGCCACAGATAACTACTGTACACACCTGAACAACGGGCTCTCGCTCCCCAAGTCCCGGAACTCCGCCCGGCGGCTCGCATCGATGCCCTCGCGCGCACAGTACTCGTCCCGCTGCTTGTTGATACGTTTATAATCCCACATCGCAAAGAAGCTAAGGATGATCGAGAGACTGAGCCAGCCCATAATGGTGCCGTGCCCGATGTGGAAGTACGGTGGCGTGATATAGATGTAGGAGAAGCAGATGCTGCAGCGCCGGTGTGAGTCGAGTGATGTAGAACGAGAAAGAGGACCCACCCCCCGAGGTTTCCTAGTCCGATAACCATTGCGATGACGACCCCTTTTTTCATAGAGTGAGAGCAGGAAGAAGAAAGAGCGACAAGGCAAACCTCTTCGGACGTCGCCTCCCGCAATACTCCCAGCCCAAGCAAGATCTTGACGCATCACATAAGTCTCATTCCACTCTTAAAGCAATTTAAAAGACTCACCAACCGCGATGGTCGGGTACACCCCGACCGCAGACAGAATAGCGCCAGCATACCCCGCTCCGGGCGACTTTGTCGTGTACAAAACGATGTACCCAATCAGCGCAACAAAGGACGAACCAATGATGAACGGGCCGCGGAGGTTGTACTTGTCTGAGAGCAGTCCAATGGCGATGGTCGCGATGCAGCCGCAGGCGAACGGCGGAATGGTGAGGAGTTGCGCTTGGGCGGCGGTGAAGCCGAGCTCTTGGACGATGGTCGGCGTGAAGAGCTGGTCGGGTCAGCTGCAAGCAAGGGAGGATAAGGCAATGCTTACTGCGATCGCATACACAGGAATGAGCAGCCTGAATGAGGGGTGTCAGATATGGTTAAAAAAAATAACAAGTAGAAATACCCAATGTAGATCCCAACCTGGACGTAGGTCTTGTAATCTGTCATTGCCTGCCAGACGAACTTGCGATCATAGTGCGTCGCGAGGTCTTGCGAATCCTCTTTCAGCATGTACACGATCTGCTCGCGTTCCGTGTCTGTAAGGAATGTCGCCGTTTGGGGGTACTGCTGCAGTGAGACCAGGTCCAGAGGATAAGAGAAGGAAGCGACGTACGTCGTACATGAAGAAATAGGACGCCGCGGCCACTGTTATTCGAGGGTTGGTTGGCTGTGTTGCGATAATCTGGATACATACCGAGGACAGTGACGATACCCTCCAGGCAGAACTGCGATTCGCTCTCAGCAGCACAACAAAATATGCTTCCATTAAAACTCACGATCCATTGCCAGCCGTGGAGGCCAGCGATCCCCTCCATCTTTTCAATGGCGTACCTGAAAGAGCGGACGTGAGATAACGTCACATACAGATATTGCAGAACCGAGCGTACGCGAGGATGCCGCCGAATGCACCCGCGACAGTGGCAGCAGAAAAAAAGATGGCGACGCGACCCGCTACATCGCGTCTCCGATACCACAGAGACAGATAGAAAGTGATCTGTGTAGTGCAGTTAGACACAACGGTGAGGGGATTTAGATGGCTTACACCAGGGAACAGACCGGCCTCTGCTAAGCCCAGGAAAATTCGGGCGCTAGATTTTTATCAGCATGGGCGGGACAATAGATTGGGCGAGTCATACATTATGAGGTCGTGGTACGTGTTGCACAGGCACATCAAAGTCATGACGAGCCCTAGTTTGGGGTAAGGCTAGCAAACGCAAAATAATTCAAGCACAAACCCCAGGCGAGCATAATAGAAGGAACTTGGGACAAGTCAGCCAGTGAAGAAAGAACAGGAGCATAACTCACTCCATCGTGAAGGGCGGACGAGCTTCAAGGCGATATTTCTACGATTTTGTGAGAATTGTTTCATGGTTGATGGGCTAGTGAGCGCACGAAGGCACCTCCGCCAAAGCATAGGGGATGAAGAACACGGCCGCAATAGTGTTGTCTGGACGCCGATTGAATTTAACGCGACCGAATGAAATAAATGTACGGACAGCGCAGTCCCGTCAACTTAGCATCCTTAGCCATGCCTATATCGGGGTCAGAGCGATCCACACGCTTAAAAGCCGCGAGCGGCACCTACCCGCAATCTTGGCATTTCCCTAGGGCTCGATGTCAGAACAACAGCGTTTTCACAAGGAACCAAGAAGCGCGCAAGATCCTGGCGTGGTCAGCCTTGGAGGAGCTCGACCGGCTTTTCGTTGGTCGCGGTATCCTCATCGTAAGACGCCTTTTCGGTCTTTTCTGTAGCCGACATGGCGGTGGAGAGCCAGGTACGATGCGCGCGGAAGCGCGGTTTATATAGTTGATGCGGCTATATTTGACATTTTGCTTGACGCGTTCGTCCAGCTGTTCAGCTATCCGGGCATGAAAGGGGTGGGTGAACATTTGGGGTAAGCGGGGTTCGGTCCCGGATCCGACGCGAGTGGTCAACGTTTCTCTAGCGTTGCCCTGGTTTATTTCGCACAAAATTCATGCGAGAAAATTGGCAGAATATCTTCAAAACCATGGTCTTGGCCCCGCAAGGCTGGCCCCAATTTTGCTCCAGCCCCGCTCGCATTTGCAAAAAAAAAAAAAAGCCCCTGGATACCCCAAGGTTTCGGAAAGCTTTGAAAGCGATCTACGTTCCAATGCTTTGGGGTATGAAGCAGAATAATAGTCAGTGAACGAACTTGCTGTGAAGAGTGCTCGATGTACACCGCCAAAGTGCCATCAGGTCAACACCAGCTTGAAAGTCCAGCAGGCTATCACATTTTTCGATGCCTGGTGGCAGGCTGTCATCAGCTGGATACCAGGCGTGCGTTCCAGCCGCAATTTCCAGCTGCTCACCAGATGCAGCACACGTTGTCCCAACTAGGTATCACCAGGTGTTGGCCATGATTTTCAAGTGTTCTTTTAAATGCTGTAGGCCCTGCCATAAGTGGGTATTGTACTTTTATTTTTGCCGATCCCAAACTTGGTCGAGACTCAGTAGAACAGATGAGAATCACCAATTATTCAAATCTCTTACCTCTTGCTACGCATGGAGAAGTTTTGACGTGATTTTGGCGCCCCGGTGCAATTCTTCAAACCCTTTTGTGACCTCTGGTTCAATTTTACACTCCTCGTCGTCGCCGACACGGTCACGGTGGGCACTGCGTGTTGCGGGACCAATGAATTGATTGCAAGAGTAGAGCACAGGATTGGAACAGGGAGTTATGTTTCGAGTCCCGTGAGCACCGGTATTAAACCATATACTATACCGATACTAGTTGAGTTGGACTGCAGTGGACTGAGGTCCGTGCATTTGTCAATGTTTGACAGGCATCAAACATTCACGTTACCATCACGTGCATGTTGGCCGCGTCCCAGTGGCGTCCAAGTGGCGTCCCACCTTCTCCCCTCCCTCAGTCATTGGTCACCTCCTGCGCAGGACCCTCCAAGCTCAACTCATACTCTGACCACTGTCACACTCCTCGAGGCTCTGAATACACCATGCTCGGAACTCACGTCCACCATCAAGCTGGTTCTCTCAATACATGGCAAGGGATAGCAGCCAGATGAAGAGTGCCATATCGATGAACAAGGCCCTCTTATTTATGTTCAAGCTCTCGATGAGACACATGTAGCCTGCGCGATATCAACAACTTTCCTCCGGGGCGTATCTTTTTCTTCAATCCTAGCTTCCAACTCAAAATGCGGGCGTCATTCGACCTCAAGCCATTTTTGAAAGTACCCCGGAATTCATCTGCTAGTGTTTTCGTTCGTTCAAGACCTCACAGCATCAAGTACCCTCAAACCGCTTCGCTTCAAACCTTCAAACCGTGTCAAGCCTTCAAGCCGCTCTCAAGAGTTCAAGACGTCACAAGCCCCTCAATTATTTCAAGAATTCAAGCTCCCTGAACCCACTGTCCAATCTTTCAACTTCAATTCCTTTCCCACATTGCTGGTATGTCTTGTCTATTTTATTATTCATCTCTTTCTGACCCGAGCACCCCGGTGTCAAGTTCTGGGATAAGCTTGACAAATGTCTTGCCAAGATCCGCGCTGAGGCCAAGGGTGACATGAAACAAGTCACCAAGTATCGTTGAATTTTGATTCCAATTCATCTACTGATGTTTCTTTGGTGAGTAGAGCATTCCGCCACATCCTTACAGAGGATCAAGATACACACGGCGCGAAGACCTACGAGCTGGACGACAACACTGTGGACACGTTCCAGGAGGCAGTCGACGCTCTCATCGAGGCCGGCACGAAGGATACATTGGGGATGCGCGATGACACGTAGATGCTATGCCTTAGTACTAAGAAATGTAGAAGAATGTGAATCTATCGTGGATCAAGTGAATCGGCGGCGGGTGTACAATGTATTAAATGTCTATGACAGCCAGCGCACATGTCCTAATACACCGGCATACCACCTTTCGTTGACTGCTGGCCGCCAGCCAGGCCTGGTCCCACGGTGTGTCTATCCATAATAGTCCTGACCTCTACCTGGACTGCACCTAACCATCAGCTAGCGGCGACATCTAGCACACATATCGGGAGCAGGTGGCGGGCACCTGCTGCCCCAGTGCCGGTGTAGGACTCTTGCCGTCCAAGTCGGCGTAGTCTACAGCAAGGGGAACTCGGGATTAAAATTTCGTACGTGGGGAGGGGGGGGGGGGGGGTCCCAGGGGAGGCTGAAAAAACTTTTTGATACTTTTGTTAGAAGGGGTTGAAAACCCTCAATTTACCGTTTGGACAATGCCAGAGGTGTCAGGTAGGGTTTGTACGATGCCCGAACCATCTTGGAGGTCAGCTTCCTAATATGGAATGTCGGATCACGTACGACGCGTAGATTTTGCTTTCCGTTGGCTCAACTACCTTACCCGATGTTCAAAAAAAATAACTTGACACTCACTATCATGGATATACAGTCCCACTATTTTTCCCTGCCAATATACCACTAGGTTAGTGTAAACCCGCTGGCTTTACTTACGCATCACGGACTCTTACAGATCACATGATCAGGCTCCTTCTTACTCTCGTACTTTATCCTGTCTCTTACCGACGACCTTCTGGATATATACGCCGGTCTATTTCCTTGTGTTCTCTCTTAGTGTTTCTCTACCTTCTTAGCAGAAGGTGAGTTTCCACTTTTTTTTGAAATCCGACCGTCTGCAACCGTCGGCAACGAGGACGGAGATCTACCATCCCTGATCCCCGTTTGCCTCCGTTCTGTCTCCGTATTACATCCGTCCGCTTGAACTCGCTTAGCGAGTCTCCCGCCGTACTCGCCGTTGCTGTTTTCCGTGCCGTTCTGTGCTGTCGCCGATAACTGGGCTTACCCCAGTCTTTCGTTCTGTAGGCCACGTCACCCACGTGATCTTCCCCAAAGTTTTCTGCCCCCAATCCTGTCTCGCCAACCGTCCGTCCCGCTCGCGGTCCAGACCCGTAGCGCAGCGAAGTCCGCACGCGACGACGCTCAGCCCACCTCCGCCGTCACGACGTTTGCCTCTCTCTTCGCTGCCCGACGAACCCCCCGGTCCGCTGTCCTTCCGACCTCAGACTCAGACTCCTCCGATAGCTCTATTTCCCCGTCTCTTGCCACCGTCCAATGTCGACCCACGGTACCGTCTACGCCGAGGTGGAGGCGCACACGTCGCGTCCCCTGTCCTCACCAAGGGCGACATCACCCCGCTCGTCATCCGCGACTTCGAGAATGCTGCCCTGAACTGGTTCGCGTTGAAGGCTGTAGCTCCCGGATCGCAGGTCTCGAACATTCTGGGCAGCTTCCGCGATCCACGCTACGTCGCCTGGCTCCGTCCCAACGCCGAACGCAGTCGCGTGATGAAACTGAGCTTCGACGGCTTCATGTCGGAGCTTCGCCAGAAATACCTGCCCGTGGATTGGCAAGCTGTTACCCGGAACGAAATTCTCAGCAGCCGTATGAAAGATACCCAATCATTTGATGAATTTTACACTGAAGTGATTGGCCTCGGCTCGCTGCTGGAGGGCACCGACGCCGAGCTCTCCGCGACCCGCATCCGTCACACCCTCGAAGCTGGCATGTGCGCTGACCTCGAGGTGGAATACCGCGAAGAGTTGACGATCAAAGCCATCGCCATCGACGAGATGGACAAGTGGTCGAAAGAGGTGCGACGCATCGACGAGAAGCGTATGCGCAACCTCGCGACCCAACGCCGCATCGCCGCGGAGATCCACAAAGCTGAAAAACGCAAGGCCGGAAACCGACGGCGAACGCAACTCGAAGAAGCCCTTCGGCTCGTCGTCGAAACCAAACACCTCCCTCGCTGCTGCCTCCGGCCCCTCCCACTCCGTCCGCCGCGTCTTCGACGCGAAAGGCTGCCCGAAGCTCACCGACAGCGAACGCGCCCTGCTGAGCGAACACGAAGGCTGCTATAAATGCAGGCGCTTTTACGCTGGCCACCGTTCCAACAACTGCAGTAACGATTTCCCCGACCCCTCGACGTATCGCACGCTGACCGCCGACGACGCCGCCGCCGCCGCGAAGAAGGGGTAAAGGGAAGACCGCTTCTGCCGTCGCCGTCGTAATGGACCCGATCAACGACCGCGATGACAGCAGTGACTCGGAGGATTCGGTAAGAGGTTCTGAGCCTCCCCCTTCCCTCTCCGTGCCACATTTCTACTGGGAATGTTTGGTCGACGGCCCGTCTACCATTTCCTCTGTCAAGACCTTCGGCCTTATTGATGACGGTGCCCATTTAGCTTTGATCGACCGTAAACTCGTCTCCAAGCTCGGCCTACAGACGTCGAAATTGCACAAGCCTATCCCGATCTCATTCGCACTGTCCGACTCCGAAGAAGAAACGTCTCTCACCGAGTACGTTAAGCTCCGTCCCACGTCCCTTGATCAAGCGTGGACTTCGTCATCCGTCCGTTTTCTTGTAACAGACAATTTATGTGCGCCCTTACTGTTGGGGCTTCCGTGGCTTACTAGAAATCATATTGTAATCGACCATCGCGATCGTACAGTAGTAGATAAACGCTGCGCATTTGACCTTTTGAACCCACCCGAGCCCCAGAAGCCCACGCCGCCCAAAATGAAGCTGAGAGATAAATTTAAGAAAACTGTGGCGGACCGCAAGTCGATGGTCCGCGAGCTCGACGCAGTATGCAAGCTGCGCCGGGAAATGATGGAACGAGACAGCTTGTTTGAAGAAGTCAAGCCCGTCGACGTCGTCGCCGCCGTGCGCGAGTGGGTGGAGGTCCTCGCCCACTGGACAGATTTGGAAGCCAGGGGACAGAAGCTCAAGTCGGAATTCAAATGTCTCTTCGAGCCAATGCCCCACGTCGACAAGCTGCCGACCGACGTCTTATGTCACATTAAATTAAAGGAAGCCGACAAGACTTTTCAGTCGCGCTCGTATCAGAGCCCCAGGAAGTATAAAGACGCGTGGCGGATTCTCATCCAACAGCACCTAGACGCGGGTCGTATCCGACCCTCCTCATCGCCGTACGCGTCCCCTGCCTTCCTGATCCCAAAGGCAGACAAATCTGCACTACCGCGCTGGGTGAACGACTATCGCCCGCTGAACGCAAACACGGAACACGACCGTTTTCCCTTACGAAGAATCGATGATATATTGGCAGACTGTGCTAAGGGAAAGATTTGGTCGACAATAGACTTTACTGATAGTTTCTTTCAAACTCGCATGCACCCAGACTCGGTACCGTTCACCGCGGTCAATACGCCAATGGGCCTTTACGAATGGCTCGTGATGCCGCAGGGGTTGCGGAACGCACCCTCGATACAACAGCGCCGTGTTACGGCTGCGCTGCGACATCTCATCGGCAAGATCTGCCACGTTTACCTGGATGATATTATTATTTGGTCGAATTCTGTGGAGGAACATGAAGGGCACATACGTCAGGTTTTTGAGGCTCTGAAGGCGGCGAGCCTTACTGTAACCCTAAGAAGACGAAATTATTTCAGTACGAGGTGGATTTCCTCGGCCACCACATCTCCCAACGTGGCGTCGAGGCAGACACGAGGAAAGTCGAACGAATCACACACTGGCCGACTCCCAAGTCGGCGACGAACGTCCGCGCTTTCCTCGGCCTCGTTCGATACATATCTGGTTTCCTGCACAACCTGGCTGACCACACATCGGTATTGGAAAAGCTTACGACGAAGGCCTGCGATAAATCGTTCCCGGAGTGGTCCGACGAGGCACAGGCCGCCTTTGACGCGATCAAGGCCATCGTGGTGTCCCGGGACTGCCTAACAACAATCGACCACGATGACCGCGGCGTCAATAAAATCTTTGTGACGACGGACGCGAGCGACAAACGTACCGGGGCGATCCTGTCCTACGGCCCGACTTGGGAAACGGCTCGCCCGGTAGCCTTCGACTCAATGAGTTTGAAGGCCGCACAGCTGAATTACCCGGTACACGAGAAGGAAATGTTGGGGATTATACGGGCCCTCCAAAAATGGCGCGTGGACCTGCTAGGGTCCGAATTCTTTGTATACACGGACCACAGGACGCTAGAGAATTTCGACAGGCAGAAGGACCTGTCGAGGCGACAGGCGCGTTGGATGGAATTTTTGAGCCAATACGAATGCAAGATCGTCTATGTAAAGGGTGAGGATAACACCGTCGCGGATGCGCTGTCGCGCACAGAATTCGCGGACTCCGGTAGTGCCCAAGCAGCAGCGGTGGAACCATGGGACGAGGACGATCCGAGCGTGGATCGTAGTACAATTGCGTCCGTGGTCGTCCCGAAAGGGAAGTCGCCGCTGCACGCGACGCAGTGCCTCGCACGAACACAGATCAAGACCCGTGAGTCGGCTAGCATTGCCTCCGTCTTGACGATCTCCACGGACACAAAAACTGCTCCAACAAATCCGCGATGGGTACGACACTGACCCCTGGTGCAAGAAACTTGAATCCGTCAGCAAGGGGATGCCGGGATTGGAATTCAGGGAACCTGAAAAATTGTGGTACGTTGCTGACCGGCTGATAATCCCAAGGATCCCCGAGATTCGGGAATCGCTATTTCGACTTGCGCACGACACTCTGGGCCATTTCGGCTTCGACAAGTCGTACAAAGGTCTCCGCGACGCATATTACTGGCCGAACATGCGTCGCGACCTGGAAGGTGCTTATATCCCGGCGTGCGCGGACTGCCAGCGGAACAAGTCGAGGACGACGCGGAAGGCAGGCCCTCTACACCCCTTGCCTATACCGGAGCAGCGGGGCGACTCTGTCGCTATCGATTTCATCGGCCCCCTGCCCCCAGACCAAGGCTACAACTATCTGATAATGTTCACCTGCCGCCTCGGCTCGGACATACGCCTCGTCCCGACGAAAACTAATGTTACGGCGCCCGAGCTCGCGCTTCTATTCTTTGACCACTGGTACTGCGACAACGGCCTGCCACTGGATATAGTATGTGACCGCGACAAACTATTTGTGTCTACCTTCTGGAAATCTCTGCACAAGCTTACTGGGGTAAAAATCAAAATGTCGACCGCCTGGCACCCGGAAACCGATGGCTCCAGCGAGCGCACGAACAAGACCGTTAACCAAGCGCTACGCTTCCACGTCGCGAGGAACCAGACGGGCTGGGTACGAGCTCTTCCCCGGGTACGTTTCGATATGATGAATACCGTGAACGCATCCACTGGCTTCTCTGGTTTCCAGCTACGCATGGGACGCTCTCCGCGTATTATTCCTCCGTTAATCGCTACCCCCGCTCGCGACGCCCCAGACGAGGAGAAGCTAGCCGCCGAAATTATCCAGCGCCTGCAAGACGACGTAATTGAGGCGCAGGAAAATCTATTGACCGCGAAGATATCCCAGGCAGAGCAGGCTAACAAGACGCGTCGCCCGGACCACGACATCAAGGTTGGCGACCGCGTCAAGCTATCAACAGCTCACCGTCGCGTCGAGTACCTCAAGAAGGGGGAGAAACGCGTCGCCAAGTACATGTGCCGTTTCGACGGACCATACACAGTCACGGCGACGCACCCCGAGTGCTCAACATACACGCTAAGCCTTCCCAACCAACCAAACATTTTTCCCGTTTTTCATTCCTCCGAATTAGAACCGTACATTGAGAACGACGACGAACTATTCCCCTCGCGCAAACTGGACGAGCCCGCGCCGATCGTGAACGACTACGGCGACGAAGAATGGTTCATCGACGAACGGAATCGCGGACGCGGGAAGCAATATCTCGTAACGTTCACGGGGTACGGCCCAGAGGGCAACCGCTGGCTCCCTGGACGCGAATTAGCCGAAGCAGAAGCGCTCGACCGATGGCTCGCACGGAAGGATGGTGGATCGGCTTAGGCGCGCATGTCCATTTCCAATTCTTTTTGTGCCTGCCCCGGTAGCTTTCCCACTGGGTTTGACGCACCCGGGAGCAGTTTTTAGTTAGACGCTCCCCTCCATTTACTTATACCTTCCTCATTTTCTCTCTTTCTGGTTGACATGGCGGGTGGAAATTTTTCAGGGAGGGGGAGGGGTGTAAACCCGCTGGCTTTACTTACGCATCACGGACTCTTACAGATCACATGATCAGGCTCCTTCTTACTCTCGTACTTTATCCTGTCTCTTACCGACGACCTTCTGGATATATACGCCGGTCTATTTCCTTGTGTTCTCTCTTAGTGTTTCTCTACCTTCTTAGCAGAAGGTGAGTTTCCAGTTAGACTATCATGGATATACAGTCCCACTATTTTTCCCTGCCAATATACCACTAGGTTATGATAATTTGGTGCCCAGTGTAAAGTGGGGGTGATAGACCAGTATAGTACAGGGGTATAAGGAAGAGCACACTAGAGGTATATTAGATGGACAGGAAGCTGTTACTACACTGTAAGATAGTCAAACTGCCTGTCAAGCCCGCCCCCAGTACTGTCCCAAGCTGCGGCCCTAAGCGGAGGCGACGGCCCGGCGCTAGGGGTGGGAAACTCCTTCCCTATATGGAAGGAGGGGGGGGGGGGAGGGGGGGTCCGCCGAGGGTCGAAAAAAACTTTTCGACCCTATGTACTTATTTCAAATCCCGAGTTCCCCTTGGTCTACAGAAATGTAATTTAATTCGCAGCATGGTCGTCGGAAGAGACTTCAGCATGAAACGATTCAAACGAACCTCAGCACTGCAAAAATCTGCAAGACAATCACAGAGAAAGGCTACGAACTGCGGAGGGACATCTTTCGGTGTCGCCAGCTTCCAAGTTCATGGGAATTGTGTGGGAGAGGATTACTGGGACTGGAAGTGGCGCGCAACCGAAAACCTATCGCTGATCAAGTTTCCCAGGTGGAAGAAATAGAAAACACGACAGAAAGAACGCGATGTGACCTAGTAAAATAAATTGACATGGGTTGAGAGTTGCTTCAGAAATTAATGGCCCACAAGCAAAGTTTCACCGGTTCGGGATGATGAAACGTGCGCACCGGGAATACATACGAGATTATACAAAGTGCGTTACGTTGGGCGGGAGAATGCCGACTCGGAGTCTCGGAGGGCAAAGTGGGTTACATCGGCTCCAACACTGGGCGGCAGCACTGTATTTGGCCAGGACTCAATGATAACGAGACGTCTGGCCAGATAGCTAGCGCTGCCACCGCCCCTAAGTTCCTCCGAGTACGACTACACGAAAGTTTGTGAGGTCAAAAGTCGATTTTCCGATGTGCAGCGGTAGTTACAAGTCGTGCATAGTTGCAAGCAGGCAAGAACATTGAGCCTCAGGTGGTTGACAGCAGCAGGTTTAAGGATGGTTGTAGTTGACATTCACGGCACTGGGGGCAGCCAACGATGCATGTGAAACCCACATGCACTACACACATGTGGTTCGCACATGGAAGAAAGGATACAAAGCCGCCTTTACCAGACTAAGGGCAGCTTTGTTGCATGCTTTGTTCTCTGGTGCAGGGGAATAAAGCATGCAACAAAGCCCCCCTTTGCTTGTTAAAAGCACCTTTGTGGGCTTTGTTTCAACTGTGAGCCACACGGGGGGGCTGCACGCCCCCCACGGGCCAGTGCAACTTGGCCCGGTCCGTATGGACGAAACCGCTGCAAGCGGATTCCGCACTGCAAGTGCGATGACCGACCCCACAGGGGAAGGTACTCCTGGCGAGACCAGTATAGGTGCTGCAAGCACCTCGCATGCGTATAACGCGAACAGCGCATATAGGAATGGCGGTGCCATGCTCTCCCCAGTCCGGGGATCCCAAGCAGTAAGCAGCGAGTTGCGCCAGGGCTCGGCACCGGAAGACGACCCGCCTACATTCATGTTAATGGATGCTCAGGACGAAAGCTGGAGGAACACACCTCTTCCTCCCCCCCCGCAGCCTAATACACCAGACACAGAACCGGCGCGGATAGCAGTAAGCAACCCGGCAACCCACCAGCGGAAAGGGAAGAAGACAACTAAAGCCTCAATTAAACTTGCGGCGCTGAACATACGAGGCAACGGCAACGTAAATATTAACCACAACGACAACAAATGGTGGAGACTAAACCAAATAATAAGCCATGAAAGAATAGGCATCCTCATAGTGGGGGAGGCACACCTGGACGACGAACAACTTGAGAGCATAAACAGTGTCTACAAAAGACAGCTACAGGTGCACTTCTCCCGGGACCCAAACACCCCGAATGCGAACGGTGTTGCAATAGTCGTTAGTAAAGGACAGCTGAAGACGGACAATATTACAACGCGGGAGATAATACCCGGGAGTGCAATGATACTTGAGACAACACAACACGATGGGACCCCGCTGTCCATCCTAGGTGTGTATGCACCCAACGCCCCCGGAGAGAACTCAGACTTCTGGACGGCGATACAGCAATGGTTTGAGTCCCACCTGAGGACCAGAAAACCGGATGTACTGGGCGGTGACACAAATTTTGTGGAAGATGCCCTCGACCGACTCCCGGCACACGAAGACCCAGACAGCGCCGTCTCCGCTTTTGATAGCCTTAAAGAATACCTTAGCCTCACAGATGGCTGGAGAGATATGTACCCAACAACCAAAGCGTATACATACCACCAGGTACACACGGGCTCCCAGTCCAGGATAGACCGCATATACATAAAGCGCGGCTTAATGGAGCACGCATACGAGTGGGAAATAGAATCTGTAGGGATCAGAACGGACCATAGAATGGTTACGTGTCAGTTACAGCAATAACCACTCAACCAGTCTGGTTGAGTGGTTATTGCTGTAACTGACAAATGCCAACCCCGGGTGTCAAGGACCCCGGGAATTTAAACACCGCGCTGCTTGCTCTCTAAGCTAAGCCCGCTGGCCAGCTGTTACTGTGGTTATGCACCGACATAATAGGACCCGGGTGTCTGAGGGACCTGCGTGGGAAACCGGAAGGGAATATTTCCGGGCCAGAGACAGGATCGAACTCGCGACCACCACACGGGGTTGGCATTTTGTCAGTTACAGCAATAACCACTCAACCAGACTGGTTGAGTGGTTATTGCTGTAACTGACATTACGGTGAAACTGACCACCGAGAAAGCCCCAACGCTGGGGCACGGGAGATGGGTATGCCCACTATACATAATACAGCACCCGGCCTTCAAAAAATTCGTCCATGAGACAGGTCTAGTGCTGGTGCAAAGACTCGAGACGGTTGCTGTCTGGGAGATCCGCGACGAAGGACAGAATGCGCAGACCATCTGGAAAAGGTGGAAAGACCAGGTGTACGATGAGGCCCGTCACCTAGCCAAGATTGTAATGCCCAAGATGAACAAAGAAATCTCCGAAACGGAGGCAAAGCTGAAAATAATTCTGGAGGACACCGCACTGTCAGAGGAAGAAATCAAACTATCCGGGGCAGTACTCACAGAAAAACTGGCTGCCCTGCACAGGAAATGGTTCCGAGAAGCCAGGATGACAGCCCAAGTGCGCAACAGACTCGAAGGCGAAGTCATCGGGAAATATTGGTCGATGATAAACAGACCGAGGAAACCGAGAGATATTATACACCGACTACTCAAGAGCTCGGCTGGCCTAGAACCAGCGCAATACACTTACGAGACGAATTCCAAGAAAATGGCAACACTAGCAAGGAATTACCATAATAAGATACAGAAAGACAGGAGAGAGACCGCGCCTGACATTCGAGACCACACAATAGAGGTAGTGTTGGAAAGAACCGCTCGCCGAGTCACCGCATCTCAGAAACAGACCCTCAGCAGAAGGCTGACCCGCAGTGATGTAAAGCAAGCACTTAAACTATCCGCTAATAACAAAGCCCCCGGCCTCAACGGGTTCACGTACGAGTTCTGGAAAACCCTTGATGCAAGATACGAAACCGCAATGTCACTAGAAAAACCCGGGTTCGACATCCTGAGAGCGCTCCAGCTAGTGTACAATGATATTGAAGTTCATGGTATGATGCAGGGTACCGCATTTTCCGAGAGCTGGATGTGCCCTCTATATAAGAAGAACGATAAAGCTGACATCGCGAACTACCGGCCTATATCGCTACTCAACACGGACTATAAAATTTTTACAAAGGCTCTCACCGTTAAACTGGCAGAATCTGCGCTGGACCTAATACACCCGAACCAGGCTGGATTCGTGCCTGGACGCCACATCTACGACCAGATCTGGCTCACAAAACGAGTTATCGAACTGGCCGAGGCCACGGAAACTGATGGCCTGATTGTGGCACTGGACCAAGAGAAGGCCTATGATAAAATTGAGCACGACTATCTGTGGAAGGCGCTCAAATGCTACGACATACCAGATGAGTTTATCAACACAGTCAAAGCCCTCTACAGCGACGCCTTCACATACGTGATGGTGAACGGCGAGAAAAGCCAACACCCCTTCCGTGTTTCACGAGGAGTACGGCAGGGAGACCCGTTGTCTTGCCTGTTGTTTGACCTAGCCATTTGAACCGTTGGCGGAATCCCTGCGCAAATCAAACCTCAATGGAATTAAAATTAAAGGCAAGAATGAACCATTGATTGCGACGTTGTTTGCAGACGACACCATGGTGTACTTGGATTCCAATGACGATTTCGGAACACTGACCGATGTGCTCGACGAATGGTGCATTGCATCGGGAGCTAGGTTTAACATTGGAAAGACGGAAATGATTCCAATAGGTTCGATCACTCACCACGATAGAGTCCGAGCGAACCGATTCGTCAACGGGACCGATGGCACAGCCATACCTGGACACATAAAAATTGCAGCGGAAAAAAGAGCCAATACGAACCCTAGGAGCCTGGGTCGGCAACGGAGTAGACCAAGTTGGAACTTGGGCACGCACGATTGAAAAAATAGACGCCTCCCTGGAACAATGGGAACAAGGGAGCCCGACAATGGAGGGCCGACGCCTCATCATCCTTATGGTGGTAGGCGGCATGACCCAATATATGGCCAAAGTCCAAGGGATGCCGAAAGAGGTGGAGACCAGACTAGAAAAGAGGATCCGAAAGTTCCTGTGGGCAGAAAAGACCAGTGTCACCGTAAATCAGGAAACTGTCTACGCACCTATGGACCAAGGCGGAAAAGGCCTGTTGGATATTGTCGCGAGGAACGAAGCGATAGCAGTAACATGGCTAAAATCATACCTGAGTTTTGGAGATGAAAGACCGCTGTGGGCGTTTGTAGCGGACGAGCTTCTGGCCAGAAAAGCACAAGAGGTGGACTCAAACGTCGACTTAGACATAAGAGTCAACACATACCTGCAAACCTGGGACACAAAAGTGACGGAACTGAAACCCGACCTAGCAGCGATGGTCAAGGTGGCCACCAACCACGCACTAAGGTTGGACGGGCTCGCCATTGCTCGTAACATCCAACGAGAAATGCCGATCTGGTTTCACCAGAAGTCGACGGCGTCAAGAACACTGTTCACCGGTGGTCAACACCATAAAGACGTGATACGATGCCTAAAAAAGACTCACAAAATGCATACCACCGGAGACGCGGAGAACCTCGCACTAAAACTGAGAACAGCGAGGCATAAAGATGGAAAAAACTGCCGTTGCACGACATGTATGGAATTCCGGAGCATCGGCTGCCGGGACCCAAACCGATGCATGCGGCGAGCCAGGGACATGCTCAACTCCCTCCTCCCTAAATGGAACCCGCTGCTCCCCCAACCGGAGGACTGGGAGGCGGAGATGGAAGACGTACCTCCGCCGGACGAAGACACGAAAGTCTTCGACAGTCGCGTAACAACCAACGGGTCGCTAGCAGACGTGTTCCGCATATTCACCGATAAAGCGTCAAGCGGGGACGAGGCACCAGACAACCAACTGGAGCCAGAGCCTGACGAGGAGGAGATTATAGCATACACGGACGGCTCGGCCACGGATAACGGTATGGAAGATGCCCGAGCTGAAAGCGGAGTCTTCTTCGGCGCAGGAGACGTCCGTAACATAGAATTACGGATACCGGATGAACTAGGGCCATCAAACCAATCGGCCGAAATATTAGCAATTAAAGCCTGCATCGAGAAGTGCCCGAACGACGTACCTCTCACAATTAAAAGTGATTCACTGACGATGATCGAGGGCCTCACAACCAATCTCAGCAGATGGGAAGACGAAGGCTACATGACAATAGCAAACGGTGACCTAATCAAAACAACCACTGCATTTTGACGGCTCCTGGAGCCACGTGAGTTCAGCTTTGGCGAGCCTTAGCCGAGATCGGTTGAGACGCCTCGGCAGGGTCTGCCCGTGGTCTGCCGGGCAAGGCTGTGCCCAGCGATGACGAGGTGCGTGCGAGGCGGCCTCGAACCACCTAGCACAACCTCTCTCGAGGTGCGCCGAGTCCCTCAGCGGACTGTGTCCTTCTGTAGTCACCTTCCTCAGTACTTGACTCAAATCCAAGCCCTCGTTGCCCATTTTGTCGCATCAATCAGATCAAAAGGCCGGTGGGAAACGGCCTCGGAAACCCGCGACCCGCGGGTTTCCCACGGATCCGGACATGATCCAGTGTCCTCGTAATTTCTGTCAGAGAGAATTACACGGGAAATATGGGACCTAATACTTGGGGATGTATCCATTTCACCTAAAGATGAGAGGTATTTGATAGGAGCATCAGCGAGCTGAAAGATTCGAAGTCGCAACACCATTTTGTCACCGTGATGTCACGGTCATGTCCTTCCCACGTCAACTTGAGATGTGTTGTGATCACTTACAGGTTGCGTACTTAGCATGGTCGAGTCCAAGAGCCCAAGTGATCCTCTGCATACCTTGAGCAAACCTCGGCAGGGTCTGCCAAGGTCCAAGTGTGTCCAGGTGTGCCGAGCAACCTCGGCGCAGGCTTGGGTTGAGGAGCCATCAAAATGCAGTGAACGGTAGCAAAACTACGAGAACGTAAAGCGCAGACGAACCTTGGCTGGGTAAAGGGTCACGCCGGCGACATAGGAAATGAAGCTGCGGACAAGCTCGCAGACGGGGGCAATTGAGAACCTCCCCGGACATGATTGACATGACCATCAGAGAAGATTTAGTCCTACCGGGTGCAAAGCTTCAAGTAATGACTCAGTCCCTGGCATATAAAATAATCAGACAGAGGAGAGCGGAAACTATGGCGTACCAGGAGGCACTAGACAGACCCGCTACGAGACAGAACATGGGTCTAGCTCAAGGGGCGGCCAGCGACTTCAACAACGAGTCAACACCGGCAACGGCAATCTGGAAAGCTTCAAAACATAAAGACTTCACCAGGAAAATACGTTACTTTATGTGGATGACTCTGCACAACGGCTACAAAGTGGGCGACCACTGGAAAAAGATAGAAGGCTTTGAAGACCGGGAGAACTGCAAAAAATGCGGGGTACTAGAAACGATGGAGCACATTTTAATAAAATGTGACGCACCAGGCCAATCCCAAATATGGGACCTCGCGAGCGAGGTATGGAAGATGAAAACGGGGAGTGAGATGAGACCGTCCTTTGGAGAAATAATGGCGTGCGGCGCCATCAAGAAGGGTGACACTGGATCGTCCAGGCTATACCGCATCCTCATGTCAGAGTCAGTGTACCTAATATGGAAATTGAGGAATGAAAGGGTTATCCGAGAGCAGGAAGGCGCGTCCGACAGGGGAATCCACAACCGATGGAGAAAAAACAATAAATAACAGGCTCGAATTAGACTGCCTACTCACAGACACGAGAAAATGGGGCAAGAAGTCCTTAAATAAATCATTAGTACTGACGACCTGGAAAGGAACGCTAATGAATGAAGACAGACACCCTGAGGATTTTACCGGGGTGACCGGGGTTCTAGTGGGTGTGGGTTGATTGTAATGAAGGCTGCCTGTGGGCCGGAATGATTAACTCAAGCCCCACACGGTGCACGGCGACTAGTTCGGGTGCATGTGCGTTTGCGCATTTCCCCGGGTGGCACTCTGTCGGCTAGGTTATACTTACTCCTAGCTACCATCTAATGGGGAGGACGGGTCAACTTGGTTGGTCCGATGACCGGGGTGGCGGGTTTCTGGAGACGTAGAAGCAGCCCGGTAGGAAAACGCAATGCGTTCCCCGCTCCTCCTAACAAACGTTCCACAAAAAAAAAAAAAAAAAAAAAAAATTGTGAGCCACATGCATGTAACGCACTTGGTGTTTGCATGCGTCGCTGGTTGCCCCCGGTGTCACGGAAGCCAAAGGTGGTTTGAACTTGAACAATGTACATGTGCTGCCGAGAATTGAGTAACAGCCACAAAGTGACGGCACGTGGCCAATGTTTCAGTTTGCCGATCGCGATCGTGATCAACTGTGATGATCGAGGACAAGTTTTTTTTCTCAAAAAATCTATCGATTTCAACTCCAAGGAAGGCAGAGAGTTCAGAAAGAAAAAGAATAAAAAATGATCCGACCCAGGTTCGAACTGAGGACCGCCTGTGCACATTACGTAACGCACGCAGATGTTAGACAGAAGTGATAACCAACTACACCATCGGACCGATGAGAGGTACGGAGGAGAGGTCGAGCCCATGTGCAAAGTATCTAGTCGGAGAATTTCAACCAGAGTTTGCTCAACCGTCACGCACAACTGAGCCATACATATACATAGAGCAAAGAACCAGTTGTAGCATTCGTGTTGATTGATTCGACGAATCATAGACAGACGTGATAACCAAGCACACCATCGGACCGGCGGTACTTGATGCATGAAGTCACAAGCTTGGGTAAGTTCAGGTTCAACTACGCGTCGATGCCCTTAAATGAGTCACCTGTTGCGGTCGCGCGCAAAGGGAGGCAGAGGGTAAATGGGCTTCTACATTATAATTTAATGGCATGCCAACGTTCAGAATTTGAACCAAGGTTACCCAACGACTGTGGGTCCAATACTCCCCTGAGCAGGCGAACCTCATTCAAGGCAATGTGAACCGGTGCCAAGTCTCCCAGTATTACTCACCTCCGCCCGTTTAAACCGCGACGCCACGATTCTTATAACCAAGTACACAATCGGCGATTCGGACAGTTGATTTGAACGATCATCAGTGGCTGTGCGCAGGTCCTATTATCATCGATCGGATGTGCCGACTTCGGACTTGTGCTTCTTGCTCTCAATGCACGCCATTACCGTCCGTCTGCCCATTCTTTTCCTATTTTTTGCTCACTTGTCCACAGCAACAATTCTGGTCTGTCCGGGAATACCTGAGCCCGGTAGGCAGCCCCAGGGGTGCTCCAATCGTCCGCTAATCGTCCCCAGGTTCTCAAGGAGAGCAAGTTTAAAGAACACGGCCGTATCACACCCGGTTCGTGCTGTAACCCAAGTATCACTTGTCTCTGACCGTCTGTAGAGGAGTTCCTTGCCGCAGGCGACTTTCTAGCGTACAAGTTCCCAGTATGGACGTGGTCAGTGGCACCTTGTCCGCAGCGGCTTATAATATCAATGCTATCTGCGCATCAGGGAAGCGGGCGACCCGTCTAAAACGAAGGACTACCTCCCCCCCGACAAGCAGTATCTCGTAACACGCGGGGTGCCGTGCCTCCGCCGCGCGACGTCGCTCGCGTACACGGACGCCGACGAGGACTCGGAGCGCCTGCTCTCGTTCGGCGGCGACGCCACCGGCGCGGACGAGTGGGTCGAGACGCACGCGGGGCGCAAGGCGAACCTGGACTCGGCCAACCCGGGCAGCATCGACGACATTCCCGACCTCGACGCCGCGCCGGAGGGCTCCCTCGCCCAGGGCGTCGGCAGCCTCGCGCTGGGCGGCGACGAGACGCCCGATTTGGACGATATTCCGGATATGGAGGAGGAGGGGCTGGAGGAGGAGGAGGACGAGGCGACCGCGGCGCCCAAGGCCGGCGTCATCGACGCTAGGTATGGTTAATTCGTCCCACCCTGCTCAATTTATTTATTCCGTCATCCCAGCCAGGTGGAGGTCGCGAACGGCAACCTGCTGCAGGTACGGACGTACGACGTCATGATAACCTACGACAAGTACTACCAGACTCCGCGCATCTGGCTGCTTGGCTACGATGAGGTTAGATTGTTCCCGTCCCCTCTCACTGACCCTGCCCCTGACTGTTTCTCTAACCGTGCAGAACCGCACGCCGCTGACGCCGCCGCAAATCTTCCAAGACGTCTCGGCCGACTACGCCTTCAAGACCGTCACGATCGAGCCCTTCCCGCACTCCGTCTCGCTGCAGGCCGCGTCCGTGCACCCCTGCAAGCACGCGAGCGTCATGAAGAAGGTCATCGAGCGCATGAACAGCAGCGTCGTCGCCGAGCAGCTCGCGCAGCGCAAGTCGGGCGGCTCTTCTTCGTCCGCGAAGGACAAGGACGGCAGCGGGAAGAAGAAGTGGTTCGGGCGCAAGGCGAGCGGGAACGGGAAGGACGACAAGGCGGCGGCGGCGGCGGGCGGGGCGGAGGGCGACGACGACGTCGAGGGCATGCGGGTCGATTTTTATCTCGTCGTGTTCCTCAAGTTCATCGCGTCCATCGTGCCGACCATCGAGGTCGACTCGACGACGTCGTTCTGAGTGCGCAAGCAACAATCAGGGCGTGGATTATACCCTCACTGAAACGAGAAGAGAATATATGTATCTGTACGAAGGCCCATTTACCTACCTAGAAACCATGCTGTGACAACTACTTTTTTCTTTCTCAGAGCAAACACGAGTTGAGGAGACCCAAAATGACTATAACGATAGCAGAAGTAAAGAAAAGAGTACAAAAATCAAGTCGCGACCTCCGCCGTCTTGGACTTTTTATCCTTCTTGTCTTTTCGCTTCTTCTCTACCGGCGCATCTGCGTCGGCCTCGTCCTTCGCCTTCTTGTCCTTTTTCCGCTTCTTCTCCACCGGCTCGTCGACGGGTATCGGATTCGACGGGGGTACATCGACATCGACATCCATCCCGTCCGCCTTCGCCTCGCCCCCGCTCTTGTCCCTCTTCCGCTTCTTCTCCGGTTTTGAAACTGGAGCCGCGTCCGCGTCCGCGTCGCCGTCGCCCTCTGCCTCGGCCGCTTTCGCCTTCTTCTCCTTTTTCTCCTTCCCCTCCTTATCCTTCTTGCGCTTCTTGCCGTCCGGTATCGATTTCTCCACCAAAACCATCTCGGTCCCAGTCTCGGTCTGGTCGCGTTTCCGCTTTTTCGGGGGTGTCCCAGACACGGACTCGTCCGGCGTCGCGGGGGGCTCGGGCGCGCCGTCGCTCCCGCTCCCGCTCCCACTAGCGAGCAGCCTCCCCGCGCTCTTTTGGGTTTTCTTGAGCGCCGAGGCTTCGGCGCGGAGCTCCTTGCGCGTTTTTGTCGGTTCGCCATCGGCGGCAGCACTTGGCTCGGTGGCGGGCTAAGCGTTGAGTGAGCATGTATAATATGCAGGGGAAAGCGCAAGACAAAACCTACCGTCTCCGCAGCAAGGGCGGCCTTTTTCTTCTCCCGCTTCTCCTTCTTGCGTTCCTCCTTTTCCTTCTCCTTCTCCGCCTTTTTCTCCTTCTTGTCTTTTTTCTCTTTCTCGGCGGGTGCTGGTGCGGCAGCTTTTGGTGCCGGTGTCGGCGTCGGGGGTAGCGGGACCGCAGCCGGCGTAACGGCCACCGGCGCAGGCGGCGACGTCCGCGTCGGCGTCCCTAGCGGCGTATCATTCGCGCCCGTCGCGCCCGTCCGCGGCGCGCCCCACCCGCCACCCCTCCCGAACCCCCCGCGCCCCCGCCCGCCCGACACCCAATTGCGCACCGTGCTCGGCGGCGCGGGCGGCGGCGGCGGGTACGTGCTCTTCCCTGTGGGCTTCAATGCTACATCAACCCCGGTCAGTTTATCTCAGAGCGGCAGACATACAGCGGTCTTAGGCCCCTTGTACACGCTCTTCTCGTACTTCTCCGCCTCGCTGATGCACTGCGTGTGACTCTTGTACTCGGCGGGGGAGTTGAACGTCGCGGAGCAGTCGATGCAGTCGAAGCCCGCGTAGCAGCGGTTGTAGTGCTGGTCGAGCTTGGGCTTTTTTACCGTGTCCTGGCAGGCATGGCATCTAGTAGAATTGGGATTCGTTAATGAGGGAAGGGGGAGCGTAGGGAGGTATTAATTAACTGGAAGGAAACCATGGTGGGCGCGAAGGCAAAAAAAGTTGAAGTGATCGGCGATCACCTATACATATACCACAACACGCTCTTTACAACTTGAACGGCTTTTATTCGATCCAGAGATACAGATACACAAGTTAGCATACATACTCACGAAGACCCAAGCCTAACTACCCAGGTCTCCGCACACGGCTCCGTCCCAGGCAATAACCTGAGCTCCGTGAACTCCTCCATCCTGTCCAGGCCCTTGAAGATCGTGTTGGCCCCCAACCAATCGATCCGCTTCAGCTTCGTGTCTCCGTCCGACTCGCCCCGCTTCCTGGCCGCCTTCTCGATCGTCTCGCGCAGCTTCTTGTCCCCGATGATAATCCCCCACTCCGAGTCGGCGATGTACTGCTGGAGCTGCAAACACTCAAATCAGCCACGGTCCCACAGGAAACAACGCAGGGAGGACGCAACGCACCGCGGCATGAAGCGCATTCCAGATGGCCTCCACCGTGACGGGCGAGCTCGACATGACGTCGATCGACCACGGGAACGCCTTGCATATGAGGCGGACGTGCGCCGCCGAGCTCGCGGTCGCGGGCAGCCCGCGGTTCGGCATGTACGTCGCGGGCGCGATCTCGTTCAGCGCCTTCCTGCGCACGTCGTACCGCACCTGCGTCGAGTCCGACGCGAGGATCGGGTGCAGCGTGGGGTACTTGGCCGAGTGGAACCCTGCATGCGGCACACGTCGTCAGTTCGGTGGGCGCGGGGAGGGGAGAAGGGAACGTCGCGCACCGGCACCAGGGTGCGGAGGCGCCCACCCGGGCTGGCCCCAAAACCCGGGAAACGCCTGCTGCGGCGGGGGGAACCCCGGCTGCTGGTAGAACGCTGCCGGTCCCCATGGATTCGCGCCCCAGTGGTTCATGTTGCTGCTCGTTCTAGTTCTGCGATGTGGAGGTTATCACCAAGCCAAGTTAAAGAAAGGCGCTGAAGCCCAGTGATTGATCTGCGATGTGGGAATGACTCAGCGTCTATTTCCAGGCTCGGGCGGTGAAAGCTGTGAAAGCTTAAGCGCCTACTTAAGCCCGTCGATAAGAACCCGATTAGCTTCGGGTGCTGTGCTGGGTCGGCTCCGAAGTATTGCAGGCGGAAATCCAGCGGCGTGATCGCCAGTAGGAAGAACAAACCAGCAAGAGGACGCACGCGCCCAGGATCGAGCCATCCGATGAGAAAGGATATTTGCTGATCCAGAACCCTAGACAAGCACCACAGGCGTCAATTTAGGCGCCTGCAACTTCCACGCTGTGCTGACTGCGCTCCCAAGATTGGCGGAGTCGGGGGATTGAACAAAGCCGCAGTCGGCGGACCGGACTAGGTGAGAGACGAATACGAGTCAACAATGTTAGCTGACTTCACCCGAGCTTGCGAGCGGCTGGAGTCAGTGTGAGATAAGGAGGATTAGATTACGGGATTACGGGATGTACCAAATCTTTGATCTACCATCAATTCGTCCTCGTCGCGTACTTCCAGACGCGTCGTCCTCAGCCTCTTTCGCTCATACCTTCGCTCTCTCACCTCTTCATATTTTGAGCCCCGCCGGCCCAACCCTTTTTTGGGCACTTCACGCTCGCATTGTTTTGGGTCTCTTCGCCCTAGACCTGCTTCGCACTGTGTACTGGTCCTGGGAGCCACTTTCTCCTTCCCGCCCGATTCACATCTTTTCCCCCTTCTCCAGGCGTGTTGGAAAGTATGGTGAATCAGCCGCAAAGCGGCCCAGACCTCCCGCACACCCCACTTCCCTCCTCCTCATCCTGCCTATCTTCCTTTCCTATTCCGTCTCTCTGAGCAGTCCGCAGGACCGCCATTCATCTTATCTCTGATTTCCAACATCGCGTGTGATAGTAATCGACATCTCACCTTATTAACAGGGAAGGCCGAGAGCCACTGTGACAAATCACTTTCAGACGTTTGAGACTTTTTGATCTAGTGGGGCTGGACTAAATTGATCTGAGTTGAACTCACGGAGGACTAAGAGACTAGCGAGTAATACTGTGTGCTGAAACTTCTTGGTGAATGCCTACGCAGACTTGGAGCGGGAAAACCAACAATCAATATACAAAGACAAACAAATGGAACTTGTTCCTGACCTTCACATATCACGGAAAGCGCACGATACAGATCAACCGCACGGGGGCGCTCGTCTGTTGGTAGGCCGATTGACGGAAAGACGGAAGTGAAAACACGAGAGGACTCTAGGCTACTCTAGGAGACCACACCAATTTCAAGCAACTGTTTCACTCTTGGGCACTTGATCCGCCTCCCGAGGCGCGATGCACGATGCCAAGACAATTTCGCATGCCAAGGTAGCGCTCGCGACAGGATCAACCAATTATTTGACCGAAAGGCGGAAGTGGAACACGAGAGGACTCTAGGCTACTCTAGGAGACCACACCAATTTCAAGCAACTGTTTCACTCTTGGGCGCTTGATCCACCTCCCGCGACAGTGGGAAAAAAAAAAAACCTATGCACGAACAGGTGTCGCTTGCAGAATCTAAACACCAAGACCGCCTTTGGGGACTTTGGGTTAAATAGGAAGGGTTCGGTCGTGGTATCTCAACATGCACCCTGATCTTTTTCTCCTTGCTGTAACGGTGCTGTTGGTTACCTGTGTTCAGAATGTGCACTCTCAAGTTGTCTTCGCCCATTACATGGTACTTCTCAACCTCACCTCCGAACCACATACATTCATTCACTCGTCTTAGCTTGGCAACATAAATGCTGACCACATCACAATAGATATCCACCAGGCTCAAATCACAGGGATTGACAGATTCTCCCTCAACATTAGTGATCCATCCCAGCTGTTTGTACTGCCAGTTCTCACAAACTTGTTTGCAGCAGCTCAGGCAGAAGTTGACTTCCACCTCCATATCAGTATGGATATCTGGGCATCTGGCGATGCTGCAGGCAGGCATCTAGGGCTCTACAACAGCCTCCTCAGGCAATTCATGTCCCACCCGAACTACTTCCACATGGGACCATGTATTTCTGCCCCAACTTTGACGGCACTCTGGGATACACCACCAGCGCTGATGCTTGGTGGTATGTCTTGATTTATTCTCAACTCAATCGTGTCTGACTGCGAGAATAGGGATTATTGGGGTCCTATTGTTGATTGTGTCTTCACCTGGGAGGCTGTGTGGCCGGCCCATCCAGGGGAAAAAGGCTCTGCATCGCAGGGGTCTGATGAGATTGACGTCGCTGCCTACAATTCTGCAAGCAAGCGGGGGAAGGCTTACAATATGCATGTGTTAGTTTCGAATTAGATTCTTCCTTCTTGGGCTCATTATTATTGCAGCCCTTAGTATGGTCCAGTACAAGAACTCTGTACGTATGCTGTTCCTTTTGTAAAACAAATAAAATCTAGTATGAGATCAGACATAGCTCGTATGAAGTTGTTCAAAAGCCAAATTAGAGAGGTTGCGGCGAGCCACCGGGAGCCACCCGGTGGCTCTGATGGCATGCGGTGCAGAGTGGCTACTGCCGGGCCGGTGGCTCCGTCACACATGTTTTCAGTGTGTTCTGTACACTACTCTCACCTTATCTCTCATGCAGCGAGCTCTCTTGGAGTTTTAAATACACTTCACAACTCTGCTCAAATGGTTTCGCGCTCCTCAGAAGGGTGTGGAGAATCTCTTTCGCTCGCCTACACCGGGTCTGCACTGGCATAGTTGTTAGATGAATGAAGATGAAGAGAAACAAGTTGTTTGATGTCATACCTTTAGCCACCAGCAGAGCCACCAAATGCAGTAGCCACTCCGCACCGCATGCCGTTAGAGCCACCGGGTGGCTCCTGGTGGCTCTGGTGGCTCACCGCAACCTCTCTATTGCACTTACTGTTGAGGGAGCTCATAGTATGAGATGTGAAAGGTTCATATATAATGTGGACTGGTTGTGTATAAAATGTGAGTCGCAATATAGTATGAGATGTGAGAACTTCATATATTATGACATGAAACTGACATTATATATTGTCTGAGGTTGGTCATATATCGACTGAGGTCAGGAACTGATGAACCGGTGCTGCCCCATCCAGCGAGCGGGAGTGCCCGCCCACCATCAAGCATAATGGTTGGACTGGCCCGCCTGCAGCGGCATTACATCAGATGCTGGTCAGTGCCCTGAGCTTGCTGTTCGGACTTTCAGACTTTTGGAATCTGGCCCAAAGTTTGGTGGTGCTTGGCTGATCCGCGGGTCCTCGACCTACTGACACCCAACCCTGTGGAACTCTCTGTTACTGTCTTTTGTTCATGTCTCTCTGACCAGCCGGGTCCCCACTTGCTGACCCTGGTACTTAGGGGCACAAATACATCTGCCACCTCGCTGCTGAGCTCAGAGACGAATACACATTCCGTGAGACGGAGGCGGACGCACTGACACCAGAAGTGGGCAAGGAGGAGGTATCACAGCTGAATTGGGATGGAAGAACATTCAATAGACTGTGGTACTAATACATACCACAGCGTGCTACTGCAGAATCCCATTCAGACATTGTGCTGCAAAAAAAAGAATGCATGGACCCCACAAGATAGAAGCTGGCGTGGTAGCCCTGTCCATCACAATTTTGGCCTACTTGGTTGATGCCAGCCACATGGGTGTCTGATACGTCTGGAACCCTGAGATTGTTCGCGGCTTCCCAGCCTGTCCCACCACGTTGAGTGCCTGCCAAAATCTGAGGATGATTGCATAATGATGACACCAAAATAGTCTGCTTATTTGTCCGACGCACACAGCGATCACGCTGTTGTTCAGCTCCCCGCCGACAGTGATCAAAAAGCGGGAGTACATTCCAGTGGTATTTGTCGAGGATGACTATCGTCTGCAACAAAGTCAGCTCAGGAACAGTTACAAATTGGGGACACTTACAGTGCTTGGCATTGATGGAGGCCGTCAGTGTCGGCAAGAAGCCAGCAATTGCTGGCCGACTCGTGATGCTCCGGGTGGAGAAGAAGGGTTCTGTGCAGCTGTGAGTAGCAGAGGTGAAAGAAAGGTGTAACACATACGTGCATTTTCAAGATGTGTCTTGTATACGTCCTCGAGGCTCTTGGGGTTGGTGATGCCGAGCTCCTTGCCAAAGTCACGGAAATGGCCGCTCATATGGTGTGTCCAGTTATCAGATGGGCCCCGCAGTCACTCAATGGGTGTCTGGGTGCATGCAAGAAGGAATGCTAACTGCCGTTTCATTAGTTTGTGAGATGGTCAGCTAATCATAATAGAATTTGATGTGAAACATACGGAATTCCAGGTCTTTGCCCACTTCCAGGGCGGGTGTTGTTGGTGTTGGCAGTCGCATCCACATCCGTCTCACAGAATGTGGATTTATTTTGACCTCGGCGGTGAGGCAGTGCATGCATTCATTAGCAAAAATACCAGGGTTTTGCGAGTGGGAAACCAGCTGGCCCAAGACACATACAAAAAGCAGAGGGATCCATGGGTCAGAGGAGGTCATAGTGAGAATCGAGCTCATCCTTCTAAAATCCTCCCAGAGAACCTTAACGGCAAAGTTTGCGGAGAATGGGGGGATTGAATTCCAGGCCGAGTGTGACAATATCCAGCAGATGCCGGGCGGCCCACACGGACAGAAGAACAAAGGATGGAAGGGAAGAGGAGGTGTGATTCCATGCCCGGATCAGCCAAACACCACCAAACTTCGGGCCAGATTCCGAAAGTCCGAAAGTCCGAACAGCGACTGACCAGCACCCAAGGCAATGCTGCTGCGGGGTGGGCCAGCCCGACCATTATACTTGATGGTGGGTGGGCACTCCCGCTCGCTGGATGGGGCGGCACCAGTTCATCAGTTCCTGACCTCAGTCGATATATGACCAACCTCAGACAATATATAATGTCAGTTTCATGTCATAATATATGAAGTTCTCGCATCTCATACTATATTGCGACTCACATTTTATACACAACCAGTCCACACATTATATATGAACCTTTCACATCTCATACTATATGAGCTCCCTCAACAGTAAGTGCAATTTGGCTTTGATCAACTTCATACGAGCTATGTCTGATCTCATACTAGATTTTATTTATTTTACAAAAGGAACAGCATATGTATGTTCATTTTCTTTTGTAAAATTTAGGCTCACTGTGGGCTCAGTATGGGACTAATATTTATCGGCCCAGTGACCTAAATCTCATCAAGCAGATGGAGAATATCCTGCATATTCAACTTGACTTTGTGACAATAATATCCTGGGTACGCATTGTGGTAGTGGGGTCGGAGGGGTGTTTGGTCGCATTGGCATTGGCATTAGAATAGATCACGGGCACTGTAGCTACAACGTTTCTGTATTGAATCACATCTTGCATCGTCTCATCTCGCCGGATCCGACTGCAGGACACCACCACATTGTGGTGATTGGAGTGGCATCCGAACCCACACAGCAGCAGAGACAGCAGAAGCAGAAACCGAGCGGCAGAACCCCAGGAGCAACACGACAGCAAGACAAAGAAAAGCAGAGCTGGCGAGGAAGAACAGGAGCGAACAGCAAAGAGACCAGAGAGGCAGATATAGGAGCCCGACCGATACTCTGGAAGCCACATCAGAGGAACCATCCCCGATAACGACCCCATTGAGCCTGTCGGCTTCCAGCAGCAACCGAAGCAGCCAGCTATTCGAGGACATCCGAGACCTCGACACACCGCCGACGTCGCCGTTCGTCCCCACAGTGCAGAAAACGCCCACACCACCACCCCCCGCAGCAGCAGCAGAAAAGAGAGGTGGTAAACACAGAAATAGTCCCAATGTTTTCAGGGGACCCAGAAACGGCCGCAGACCCCAACACGGTAACCCCCAGCACCTTCATAAAGAAGTTCAGGTCCCACATGCGCGACCTAGCAGTCGCGAGCGACGCGGATCGCATCGACGCGCTCCTGGACTACTTGGTGGAGGACTCGCCCGCCGAGAAATGGTACAAGGACCTCAAGGCGAGCGCGAACACGCCAGCGACGTGGGCCGCGTGGCAGGCAGTGTTTGCAACGAGGTTCCCGGGACCGCAGAAAGCCGAGAGAACGACGCAGGAGTGGGAGAGGGAGTTGATGGGGATGAAGCTCAAGGTCGAGGAGCTCGACACCACAGTCCAGGTGGGCGGTGCTCCCGTGTTCGTGCACGTTAACTTCGCCAGCAAGCTACTCGAGACGGCGAAGCTTGCGAAGATTGACACCACCACGAGCGGCATCTGGCAATTGCGCGACGCGTTACCAGATGTACTACGCGAAAAAGTTCCGCCGACCCAAACCAACTGGACCACCTACACGGATGCCATCAATGCAGTCGACCGCGTCCACATCCGTGAGGGCGTAGTGAAAGCGAAGAAGGTGCAGGAGATGGAGAGGGTGGTGCGCGACCTAGCCGCATGCGACAAAGGCCGCCAAGTATGCAATGAGCCCACTACCCCAATCAGCAAGATGTCGGCGCAGATGCAGCAGGCAGCGCTGAACACGCCGAAAGCACCCGCGAACCCGCCAGAGGCTAATCCATTCGGGAAAGGAGGGGGGAGCGGCAACCTGTTCGGCTAAGGGTCAGCGACAGAGTTGAGCGAAGAGGGACTGGCGAAACTCAGGATGATAGCGGAGAAGCTTGGACGGAGCCTCCTGCGCGATGACACCCCAGGCCGCGCGGAGTACCAAAGACGCGTCACGGTGTGGGAGAACACTTACACCGGCACCAGACCACGCCTCGAGACCATGGGGTACCCACTCGCCCCGGGGATGCTCGCACCAGGATCTGGCGAATGCTTTTCGTGCGGGAAGATCACCACCCCGAAGCACTGAAGCAGCGAGTGTCCAGGCCCCAAGGTACCGTGGAAGGAGTCCACATTCAGGAGCATAGTGAACAAGCATTTGCGGACGGCGCTGGTCCCGGTCAATGCGGTAGCGGATTGGATAGACTCGGAGACGCAGAGGAAGGGGATTTTGGGGCGGGGTCAACCGACTAAAGGCTCAGCGGCCGACCCGGGAATCAGGGCCAGTAGACAGCCCCGGTTACCCGCTCGTACAAAGCACGAATGTTTTCTTGGAATCCGAAATGGAAATCGTCGACTTGTACGAGGTGGGAACCGGGCAGAAGGGGAAGTGTGAGCTGTTCGTACATTGGGCGAGTATGCACGGACCAAAAGGGGAGCGGGTGCGGGTGAGAGGGTTGTTTGATGGCGGAGCAATGGCGAATGCGATGGACAAGAGGGTTTGGGAAAAAATCACGAGCACTTGGGGGGCGGGGGGAAACTGTGGAAAAAGCTGAGGATGGCGAGCAGCCAGGTGATGGAGTCAGAAGCTACGTGGGAGGGAACGGTGGAAGTGGAAGGCGTACGGGCTCAAGGCGTGTTTGAGGTGTTCGACAGTGGCGGAGGATGGGAGTTCCTCTTCGGGAAGCCACTGCAAACAACGTTCACGGCCGTGCATGACTACAAACAAGACACAGTGGAAATCGAGGCCGCGGGAAAATGGGCGACACTGACGAACCAGCGAGAAGATCCGTGGTGGAAGAAGTTCAAGCCGCCGGGCGTAAACAACACGCATGCGGCCTTCATGGGGGTTGTTTCGTTCGTGGACACCCCCGTGAGGCGAGTACATTCCACCGAAGTGATATGCCGTGAAAACTTTGACAAGCAACACATTCTAGAAACCATTCAAGAAGACAGCGAGGGAGGAGGCCGAGAGTTAGAAAGGGGAAAAACTGCCGCCAAGAAGACGGGCAACAATAGAGGAGGTGGAAGACAGAGAGGACGCACCGTCACCGCTCAAAACCGAGATGTACATACAACCAGAGGACACCTGGCCGCACACGTGCACAAACTCAAGGGGGGCTCGCGCGACCCCCTCGAGGGGAGTACTCGAACATCCGTTGCCGGCGCTAGAGAGCACAGCTGACCAACATAATCCAGAAGCGAACGAGGAAGGAGAAGGGGAGGGGCTAGGCACGTGGTGGGCAGAGGTGGAGAGCCAGGCGGCAAATGGGGAAGAGGCTTGCAAAATGAGCACGCGCAGAAACTCAGTGGGGATCGGCGCAACCCCCGCGAGGGGAGTACAAAACTGTTTACCGCCAAGAAACGCTGTCAGCTGACAGTCCGAACATGGAAACATCCAACGCAGATCCGAGTAAGCGGAGAACAACAGAGGGAGGCGATGGAAGTGAAGAAGTCGGTGAATCGCGGGAGGACGGAACCGTCCCGTGAACGTGCGCGATCTCAGTGGGGGCCAGCGCGACCCCCGCCAGGGGAGTACCACCCGAACTGGTTCTTCACGCTGAGAACACCACTGACACACGCACCAATGCAGCCAAGCAGGACAACCTGTATGACAACCGATGCCTACACGATGCACCTCGCGGAGTCAATATTTACGAGAGCATCGGATCCGTTCAACCCGAAACACGTCGAATGGATTGTGGAGGCCGTAACCATTGGTCCCGACCTCACAGAAGCGCAACGGCAAGAGGTGCGGGATTTGGTCGCTGAATATGCAGACGTGTTCGCGCTAGCAGTTAGCGAAGTCTTCCCGGTTGCCGGCGCGGTGTATGCTCCGAAAATACCACCTGAGAAAAATGTTCAGCACGAAGGTACAGCAGCGACTGCTATCAAGGCCGCAGACGGAATATCTGCACAAACAAGTAGACGTACTCGAGCGCACGGGGGTGATACGACCAATTCACCCCTGAGACATTAAATGTATGTCACCAATCAAGCTAGCTGAGAAGGAACACGATGGGGGCGGACTCACCCACAAAGAGCTGAAACACGCGCTCAACGACGAATGTGTGCGGGCGGGACTCCCACCAGTTTACGACCTACCACCGAGGAGCGCAAGTGAACCGATACCTGAGCCAACTAAAGCCCAAAAGTGGCAGATTTTCCAAAACTTTCACGAGCTGAATGAGTTGCTGAAGGTGGTCCTGTTTCTGCAGGGCGACATCAGGGATAAGCAGTGCAGGCTATCCGGCCACCAGTACATATCAATCTTCGACTTCGCTTCGGGGTTCTTCACACTCCATATCGACGAGGCGGTTCAGCCATACATCGTGATGTTCGTACCAGGCAAGGGCTACTACGCTTACCTGCGAATGCCATTCGGACTCACGGATGCACCAACCGAATTCGGCCACATGTGTGCAACACAATTACACGATCTTCTTGTTAAGGAGATATTGGAGCTCTTTGTGGATGATGGAGGTACCCGCGGCCAACGAATTCAGTGAGATGATGTGAAAGCTCAGAATAATATTCACCAGATTTTGCGAGGAGGGCATGTCGCTGTCGGCCCCCAAGACCAAGCTCTTTATGACCGAGGCGGTCTTCGCAGGCGCCACTGTAGGACCTAAAGGCGTTGCCCCCAACACATCGAAACTCATGGCGATAGTGAATTGGAAGCAGCCACCACACACCCTGAACCTGCATGCGTTCCTCGGTCTAACGTCGTACTTCCGGGACCTGGTCGAAAATTACGCGTGCCGCGAACAGCCATTGAGAGACTTGCTCAAAATGGTCGACATGCCAGCGGGAGCCAAGAAACTGATATGGAGAGCAGCAATGCGAGCCTTCAGACTGGAACCAGTATGGCGAGAGGAACACAGCAAGTGTTTTATCGAGCTCAAACGCACGCTCCTCTCCGAGCCTGTGCTAACGCGCGTCGCGGTATGACGAAGTGAAGGAGCACCCCTTCATTGTCACAACAGACAGAAGCAAAGATGTGTTCGCAGGCGTACTATCACAAAGAATGTGCACGGTCCTCCCGGGTGGCAAGGCAGCAGTACGACGACATCCCATCACATCCGCCTCGAAACACATATCACCGGCAGAGGAGAGGTACCCTCCCCACCTCCTGGAATTTGCAGCCCTGAAATACTCGCTCGACAAGTTCTCCAATATAATCTGGGGCCAGCCTGTGAAGCTTGAAATGGACTGTCAGGCATTTCAAGATATCATGGTGAACAACAAGCTCAACATAACCCACACGCGTTGGAGAGACGGCATCATGGGGTACCAGATAGTGGGGGCAGAACACATCAAAGGTACAACAAATGCGGTGGCGGACACATTAAGCCGAGCGAACGAAGGCACCCCGAAGGTGACGGGCGACGGGAGCGAGTGGACAGTGTCACCAGACTGGGAGGTGAGAGCGGGAATAGTCAACAACCTGTTCACAGTGGAGGAGGCGGGGGACACGTACTTGGTCATGGCAGTACCAGAGGGCACGATGCAGCTGCGTGAACGTTTCAAAGACGAGCCCATCTACCTGCAAATAATCGACGCGATCCTGGAGCTGGATTTCAGAACTGAGATGCGGGAACGCAAGTGCGTGCGCCACAGGGCAACGCAGTACTTCATCAATGACGGCAAGTTATGGAGGCTGGGTGGAGGGGTAGGGGTGCGTGCGAAGCCAAGGCGGGAGTGCCTTACCAAGGCGGAGGCGAAGGAGAAGGCGGCACAGGTCCACGCGGAGGGCGGCCACTTCCACAGGGACAGCATCAAGCTAACATTAATGGACAAATACCACAGTCCGAAGCTTGATGAATCCATCGTCAGCGCGATCATGGATTGTGCACGCTGCAAGGGGTTCGGGCCCGCGCACCTGCATTCTCTACTGGAACCGGTGGTACGACGACACCCATTTGAGCTGGTGGCAGGCGACTACTTGTCCATGCCGTTGGGAGTGGGCGGCTACAAAAACGCAGGACTGTACGCCAACACGTGTTCCCAGTACATATGGGGGTTCAAGTACGAGGAGCACGGCTCGGCGGACACAACGGAGGCGGCGTTGGAACACATATGCGACAACTTCCTCAAAATGGAAATGTTCATGGTCGACAATGGCAGACACTTCAAGAACAAGGCGGTCGAGGTGTTTTGTGACCAGTGCGGGATCAAATTCCACTGTGTCACAGCGTATTCCCCGTGGATTAATGGCCTGGTGGAGGGGGCGAATAACTGCTGATATACGTGCTGGCAAGGTTGTGCGTGCCGGACGTAGGCAAAGACGGCTGGAAATCAATGATGAAGGATGACCTGCCGAAGAATTGGCCATTGTTCTTGACCAAGCCATCCGGATCCTCAACGCGCGCCTACTACCAGCGGTAAAATTCGTTCGGACAGGTAATAAACACCACCGAAATGCCAATCGAAGTGGCGGTAACAGTGTTCACGGAAGGGGACGCGGCGGTGCACATGGCCTACGTGGACCAACAACGGCTGGACGCGTTCAACGGACAAGTTGCATACACCACAGCCCGAAAAAGCAGCCTTCGACCGCAAAGTTCTTGGGTCGACTGGGGGGCGAGGTCATTTTTAAGCCAGGAGAACTCGTTCAGGTGTTCTGGAGCGACCTCGTAAAGACGGTGAGCAACGAAAGGAAGCTCACTTGTCGGTGGTCGGAGCCCCACAGAATCCAACGGCGCTTACTCAACTTGTACATGCTGGAAACGGTTGAAGGATTGGATATGGACGGTACATTTAGCTCAAGGCATCTACGACACTACAGGCCCCGGGTGGACACACCGCTGGCGGCAGCGCAAGCCGAATTTATGGCAAGGATGGCCGAGTTGGAAGGCGAACGAGGAGCGGAGGAGGTGAAGGCGGTGGCAAAACTGAGAGCGGCGGAGGTAGCGGAGGCGGAGCAGAGTGGAGGCGGAGTGGATACGCGCAGAAGAGGTTGGGAGCGGACTCGAGGAGGTTACGCAAGCAGATGAGGGTAGGCGAAACCGGGACACAGGCGGCGGGGACGCCGCCATTTTGTGGTGGGCACATGTGGTAGTGGGGTCGGAGGGGTGTTTGGTCGCATTTGGCATTGGCATTAGAATAGATCACGGGCACTGTAGCTACAATGTTTCTGTATTGAATCACATCTTGCATCGTCTCATCTCGCCGGATCCGACCGCAGGACGCTACCATAGCATTCCACTCTCCTCCAGTGTCAAACTCACAGGTGTATTGGATAGAACAATGGCTCAGAGAGCCACTACATCAGCAACATTTGGCCAGAGCAGAACACTGACACAGAGCCTGCACGCTATGCCTGTGCTGGCACACAGTGGGAGCATGGTGGCCTGCTGTCATGAATCACCCGGGTTCTACTTTTTTTGCGCGACACATCCGTATGGATACAGACGCGTCTTAGTGGCACAGGACTCTCATGATGCCACCACGTGACCTTCTCACAGTTGAAACCTGGCCTTGGATTCTAAAGCCGTAGACTCGGGGAGTCTGGGCCACGGGATACAGAAGATGTTAGGGACTAGGAACCCGTACAGACAGATCCTAGTCCCCGGACACACCAATGGCTGACACAGAAGTGTACACAAAGTACATGACTGGTTGCAAACCGATCGGAGTTTGAACCATTGGATATAATGACACTCAGGATTAGGAAACCCGAACATCGGGTCTCCTAAGTCCTCCAACACCACGGAAACCAACACAGAGGAGTACAGGAGTATCAGCATTAACACTCCTTAATGCTACAGTACAGGAACTGATCGCGTTTGACCGCGATCACTTTAATTTATTAGAAGCCTATATAAGCTCGGTAGAATCTCCATGTACAGTAGATTCTACCTCGTCTAATCTCAGGCTTCTACCTTAGCTTGACATAGGCATTGTCTCCACCCTGCCCTGCTTCCTCCACATTGTACTACGGGTTATATCCACACCCCGGGTTATATACCTGAGTGGATATCACATCCTCTTTGACTCATTCTGGGTTCCGCCTCGCATCCCGACCTACGACATATGGCCTCCTAGAGAGGACGCCGTACGGTTGGTCCTACTGCTCGGGGAACACACCAGCTACTAGCGTCGATCGGGTTTGTCCTGGTTGGGGTTCTCGCAGGGTTACTCGCTGTTTAGCCGACCCAGGAGCCATTGCTGACACCTGCGGCCACTTATAAAGGATTTCATTGTCGCCTATGGGGCTCAGACAACTCCGTACATGGGGCTGGGGTCGATGCCGGTGTTGAACCCATCCTCCATGGAGGGCGCAATGTGGTATCGCACCATCACTGCTGACTCTATGTATGATGCCAGTACATATCTGTCCAATGCGGTGGCTGGCGTTGAGGTGGTGAACTGGGCTATCGTTGTTGGCGTGTCTTTGACAGCCATCTTGGTAACAATTACCAGCAGCAGCACAGTCAGTAACTACCCCAGTTGAGTACAGTGCACTTTGATCTGTGGTGAACTCACCATATTTTACCAGTTTCCGGCTTTGGGTTTCATTATGTGTAAGGGCAACCTTAAGCTTGGTGCAGGATGCGAAAACTAGCGGGGGAATCTGAAGAGAAGAAAGGATGGGGATTCCCATGCTAGGTGAAACCTTATATACTAATTAGTAACTACCCAGTAGCATGTGTCCGGAGGTATCTATAGTGATCCTGGGCCTGATCACACAGCACGTGCCAGCAAGAGCAGACGGATGGATGGGTGCAAGAGCATCCGGAGCAGTGGGGCAGAAAACTGTCTGGAGCATCGGACAGAAAAGCGTCTGAGCAGATCCGGCCAGAAGAGCGAAAGCGGGTCGGAGAAGTGGCCGGAATGGGGGTTCCCCTGACATCACCCCCCCTTGGAATATGGTGTCCCAACATATGAAGCGGATGGTCCTGTCATGCCTCCAGAAGGAGAGTGAGTCAAAGGTGGCTGAGGTGATCCGGCAGGGAGTGTTGGGGTGGCGGCAGTAGTAGGCATCAATGGTGTCCTTGGCGAAGACATCAGAGTGTTTTACCCACTTATTGTGCTCCAGCCCATAACCCTTCCACTGCACCATGTACCAGAGGCTGCTGTAGCAGACCCGCACTTCAAGGATCTCGGCGACTTCCCACCTCTCGTCCCGGTCTGTCTGGAGGACAGGTAGTGGTTCATCGTTCCAGGGGCGGCTGGGGAACGGGTCCAGCTTCGCAAGCTCAAGTTTCACCACCAGGAAGACCGGGTGGAGCTGGGAGTAGCGCGGTGGGAGCTCGAGCTTGTACACCCCGTTGCCTGCAATCTATACAACTTTGAAGGGTCTGGACTGCTTGTCCAGGAACTTGGGTGACGGACATGCTGTTTTGATGTTGAACACATCCACCCAGACTCGGTCGGCTACATTGATCTCTGGCGTGGGCACGTGTTGGCGATCGTAGTAGAGCTTGAACTCGTCCTTGGCTTTGACAAGCACAGCTTTGGTCTCGGAATCCCCAGCAGTGATCCGGTCCCAGAACTTGTTAACAGACTTGTTGATGGAGCGCATACCGTTCGGCTCAAAACCCATCCAAGGAAGGCGGCCAGTATCCATCATGAACAGAACCTGCTGCATTGAGGAGTGGATGTGGTTGTTGTAAGTGAACTCGGCTGCCGGCAGGAGCTCATCCCAGTCGTCCTGTTTGTAGCTTGTGAAGATACGGACAAACTGCTCGAGCTCCTGGTTGATGTGTTTGGTCTGGCCATCGGTCCTGCGGGTGGTAAGCAGTTGACATAGTGGGTTGATACCGATGAGGCGCCACAGCTCCTGAGTGAACTCAGCAACAAAGTCGAAGATATACTTCTGGGGGGTTCCGTGGTGCCTCCACATGGTCCGGTAGTACAACCGGGCAGCCCCAACAGCGCCCAGGCCAGTGTGGCACTTGTTGTGCTTACCAAGGACGTCTACCACAACCATGACTGTGTCAAATCTGTGCGCTTCTGAGAGCTCGACGATGAAGTCCACCAAGCCAATGTCCCAGCGCTTGTTCGGACTCTTGGTCGGATGAAGCTCACCGTGGGGAAGTCGCTGGAGCCTTTTTCCGGTTACATGTGTTGCAGGTTCCGATGTACTGGTCAACATGTCAGGACAACTGGGGCCACCAGTAGTTCCGGGAGATGAGCTTCAACGTCTTGAAGTGGCCAGCGTGTCTGGCGACCCGCATGTCATGGTGCTGCTCCATAATCCGGCAAAAGCAGGTCCTTATTCTGTGGCACAACAATCTTGCCACAAAACAGGAGGAGTCCATCCAAGATCTGCCATTCGGCTGAGCAGGGGGACAAGGCCTTCCGGTTTCTGAGGAGCTCCCAAGTGACAAGTGCAACGGGGTCCTCAAGCTCCGGCTCGGTCATGAACACCTTCCAGACGTGTTGTGCAGGAGGGGAACCTCAGGTCCGTCAGCTGTGATTCCCTCCATCGGACGGATCCGGAAGAGCTCCGGCTGAGGGAGCGTAACATCTGAGTTCTCAGAACTGACTCTGTGGTCGGGGTGGTGGGAGAGCACATTTGGACGACCTATGAGATGGCCTGGCTGATGGAACAGGGTGAAGTCAAACTGGGACAAGTACATGGACCACCTGGCCTGCTGCCGGTTCAGCTTCTGCGACTTCTGGAAGTACTCCAAGTTCTTGTGGTCCGTCCAGATCTCAACTGGGTGCTGTGCGCCTTCGAGGTAGTGCCGCCACTCCTCTAGGGCTTGGACGATCACAAGCATCTCCTTGTCGTGGATCATGTAGTTTCGTTGGACGTCGTTCAAGCTCTTGGAGTAGAAGGCAACAGGGTGCCACTTTCCATCTGTGCCCTGCTGCAACAGAACGGCTCTGGTTGCCCGGTGTGATAAGGACCGCAGTGTTGGTATCAAAAAGTGTGTGATTCAAATTCAACTGTGTTCATCCTCTAGAGGGGAAAGTATAGTCAAATGATAGGGGGGAAGGTTGGTGCGCGAATTGGCCTTGTGTGAGCAGTGTGTGTGTGTATATGTGTATGTGTGTATATGTGTATATATGTGTATATGTGTGTTGTGTATATGTGTATATATATATATATGTGTATGTGTATGTGTGTGAACAGTGATTCATGGAGACTGTTCGTCTCCTAGGTGTGGACCGGTGTAGTGGACCTGTTGTTAGTGAAAACAACAGAGGAGATGTGAATTACTAGACCTGGTTCCCCGTATGAGTGTACTGGAACCCTAAATGTGTTGCCCTGTCTGCTTCCCTTGGTGCTCTCTTCCCCTTAGAACCAGCACTGGAGATGCGATGAATGTCGCACAGATGATGACACCAACATTGTTCGGTCGACGGCGAGACAATCAGTCTCGTTGGCTACGGACAACAATTTGAATGTGGTGGCTTCTCTCCGGGCCTGTTTTCTACAGAGCGGTGCTCGTGAGAACGGTGATCCTAATTGAGGAAGCCTGAAAATGTGGCACTGGGTCCAGTGAGGAGGGACCCTGCTGATGGAGGTATGGGAGGTGAGACATCGATGAACGAGTGAATGTAAGAAGTGTGGCCTGTCTCCGGCCGTGGGGCGAGGAGAAAGGTGCACAAGAGGTACGAGGTCGGGGAAGGCTGGGAGTACCCCTTTAGATCAAGTGAGAGTGGTACAGTAAGTGGGGGAAAACACCCCAGAAGCTACTTCTGCAGGCCGGAAGGTACTGACTACTCCTACTAAATGTGCTCCCTTTTGTACCTCCTCGACGACTTCCCATGTTTCCAGAGGTACCATGCGGTCACAGGTGTTTCCAGGGGGCAGGGGACGTCATGAGGTGTTTCGGGGTGCATATATGGCAGGAGAACAGGCGACTCTGCTGAGGAGAACAGGCGACTCTGCTGAGGAGAACAGGCGACTCTGCTGAGGAGACTGATCGTCTCTGGGCGCGCGCGAGGCACAGCGAGGCCAAACAACCTTGGAATATGTTTGGAGCCTCAGGCACGGCCTGGTGGTTGCGTTGGTAGGCGCTCAAGCGTTCAGGGAGGAGGAGAGATGGACGGTCTCCCTCGGCTAGTCAATGCATCATGTGAAGTGGGAGACAGATAGTGTCAGGATATCCTCTGTCTCTTCCGATGGGTCAGTGTCAGGCATGGGGTAGGTCCGTCCAGTGCGAGAGATTGTCTGGAAACGGAAAATAGGGGAGGTCGTCCATGTGTTGCGCCACGGGAGGGGACCGGCCGTATCCTGTCGACGATTACTGGATGCCAAGTAGTGACAAGCACGATCCGTGTGGTAAGGGGAGCACTGGTCTCGTTTGTCGGAGATGCGTATATGGAGGGTCGCTCGCTGGCCACACATTGTAGGAAGGAGTTGAGAATCCAGGATCCTGGGGATCAGTTGTATCTGGGTGACGATGGTGTGGGAGCGAGTTCAAGTAGCGGGGGAGATGATGCGGATGGTGGGGAGAGTGTTGGTCTCAATCGGAAGCTGCTTCTGGTAACATAGAATCCCGTTTAGGAAGATCTATCACGTATATTGAAGCTCGTTCCGTCATGGTGCAGATGGTCCGCAGGGGCCATGAGGCGACAAGCAGTGCATAGCATGCTCAGAGATCTCACACCGGTCGGAACTGTCCGCCTCCAGCCGATATGGCTGGGACTCATCTGGAAGGACCAGGACAGGCTCCACAGTCACCGCGTCCTTAAGGGCTTGGAACATGGCGGCTGAGGCAGCGGTCCAGGTCCAGGCTACGCCCTTCTTTGTCAGGTCGAAAAGCGGCTGGGCGATGTCCAAGAACACCCGGATGAACCTCCGGTAGAAGTTTGTGAAGCCAAGGAACTGCTGCACGTCCTTCTTGTTCTTGGGCGTGGGCCAAGCAGCGACACCGGCGACCTTGACAAGGTCCATCTCGACGTGGTTGTGCAAGATGATGATGTCAGGGTACTCAATTGTCGACTTCTCGAACTTGCACTTCTCTGGACGGAGGAAGAGGGGATGCTCTTGGAGCTGGCAGAGCACCTCCCGGATGATTTCGCGATGACAGGTGAGGTTGGAATGCGCGATGAGGATGTCGTCGAGGTAGACCATGACATCTCCGGACAGGATGAGGTCCTGGAAGATGTTGTTCATCATCGTCTGGAAGGTGGCCGGGGAATTGGTAAGGCCAAAGTACATCACCAGCGGCTCAAAGAGTTCCCGGTTAGTACAGAATGTGGCCTTCCCGGATCTGGACATTGTTGAAACCCCACTGGACATTGAGTTTTGTGAAGAACCGGGCTCCCTTCAAACAGTTAATAAGATTGTTGATCAAAGGAAGCGGGTACCAATTTTTCACGGTCATTGTTAAGCACCCGGTAGTCCTGGACAAACTGGAGGGCACCATCCTTCTTCTTAACGAAGAAGACTGGTGATGCCATTGGAGACTTGGACAGACAGATGCGGCCGGTGCTCAATTCCTCCGTGATGAAGGCATTGAGCTCCTTCTGTTCGAGCGGAGAGATCGGGTAGACCTTGCAATTGGCCGGCTTTGCATCCGGGACAAGTTTGATGGTGTGGTCCCACATCCACCTTTCCAGCAGAGAGTCAAAAGACTTCCTGTTGAAGACGTCCGAGAAGTCTGCGGCCCAGGACGGAACCTCGGTTCTGACCGGTGGGGAATTCCACGCACAAGCCTCTGCGAGATGTTGTGAGATGGTGCTACTGGCACGAATCTCTTCAACTGGGGAGAACACAGTGTAGAGAATGTGATCGCCTTCCTCAAGCTCGTCCTCATCGCCATCATCATTGTCCGAGTCTGGGGACAGGTCCGGAAGGTCATCATCATCGGCCAGATCGTACCCATTGTCTTTGTGCCACTCCTCCAAGTTGATGGCACAGATAGATGGGGTCGGACCTTCACATAGCTGCCAGAGGATTGAGGCGATGAGCTTCTCATTCCTCCGGATGACCTGCAACTCATCCCGGCAGGTGCAGCATCCGATCAGGCAGTGTGTCATGCAAACCTCCTTGGTTTCCCAGTTGATTTCTGGATTGTGTTTCTGGAGCCAGGAGTAACCGAGAATGATGTGCTGCTTCCCGAGCCAAGTGACGACGAGCTGGATGCACTCAGCATGCCCTTTGTAGTTGACCACCATATCAACTACCCCGGTGATGCCGCCTGCTTGGTTCAGACTGTTGTCCACGTTGAGAACCGGGATGGGCTGTGAGAGATGCTGGACCGGAAGGTTGCGGGAGATGACATACTCCAAGTTGATGAAGTCTCCAGTCACTCTGCAGTCAACCAGAGCCTTCACTGACATCTGCACAGCGGTCTCGACAGACTCCAAGTCCAACAGGATGTGCAGGGAGTTCCGGCCCTCAACAGAGTCGATGATGTACTGGCGGGGGAGTCGCTGTTCCCACTTTGTGCAATGAACATGCTGGGGCAAGCCTGTCCTCATTCCTGACTCGGGGACGGTGCAGGTTTATGTCTCCAGGATGGAAGGGGGAGTCTCAGTCACCCGGACGGAGACTGGGACAGGGGGTGTGCCTTTCGCTACTACCTCGGAATCAAATGTATTGGCATTATCTGAATACAGGAGGGTGTAGTGATTAGGAGACGCGACCGAGGGCACACCGCTCACTCAGCCGAGGACAGAAAACCCACCGGGTCTGTGTCCTCGTCAATTGACTCTGCTGGAAGCAAGGCAGTGGTGGAGAGGCAGGCGAACAGCTCATCAAGGAGGGTCGTCGCCTTTTTGACGGACAACCTCGTTGAGAACATCTGTGTGCCAGATGTCAGACATAACGGGGACCTCGTGGGCGAGGTGTCTGGCAGCTCCGCATCAGAAGCAGGTACATGGGAACATGCGCGTCTGGGTCTGGTCGATGTTCATCAGAACAACCGCCAGGAGCACAAGTGCCGGAGCTTGCACGAATGAGACCAGGGCCTGTGCAGGCGCTGGAGTGGGGAACACACCCACTACATGTGGCTGAGGCAAAGTGGCCAGAAGCTGGGCCGGAGGGTTTCCGGTCCAGGCACGGCCGAACACTTTGTACTGCCGGAAGGTGCGCACGTGCCACCCATGGTAATTGGTGAGGTTGGGGACGGTTCCGGACGTCGTGATCGTGACATTGATCTGTGGATTGAGGCCGGAGTGATACTTAGTGACCCAGATGAGTGCATCTGTGTAACCAGCCGTTACAAGCCAGTTCCTTGAAGTCATCCGTGTACCGGTAGATGTCACGGAAGCCTTGGAAGTACGAGTGGGACTCAAGCTTGGCGAGGGCCTGGTCCTGCTCGTTCTCCTCTACGAACTGGAGGTGAAAATTGGCCTTGAATCTGGTCCAGGTAGGAAATGGGAATGGAATGGCCGATGAGCAGCGCTCGGCCCACCGAGCGGCTGCATCCTTCAACATGAAGGATATGGCGAACCGGACAAGCTTTTCCTGCGAGACGTTCCCGTCCACCATGAAGGCTTCCAGAACCAGCCAGTAGTAGGTAAGGATGGAGTGGAGAAACATCTGTCCTTGTGTCCAGTTGCCATCAGAGACGGCCAGAGGGTTCGGTTGGAGGACCGTTTTTTGAGCTGGGTGGGGGGCTAAGAAGTCTGGACCCAGTGCCAGAGCCAGAGGGGCAGGGGTGGGGGCAGGCAGTGGATTTTGGCTGTTCAGCAATAGCTGGCGGAGCATGAGCTAAATGTCCCCAAGGGAACCTTCGACAGCAGTGAGCCGGGCCATGGCATCAGAAGCCGGATCCGGAATGTGTACACTCGGGATCTCAGGTTGCGCAGTGACAGGGGCGGGCGACTGGTCCATCGGAACAGAGGAGGGGTCAAGATTTGAAGTGGGGGAGGATGGAGCACTGGAGTAGTGGTCTGAATCCGTACCTGCACCAAACTTCCCAATCTTGACCGGTTGATCCCTTAGATCCTTTCTTCTGCTGTAAGGGCAACCTTAAGCTCGGCGCAGGGCGTGGGAACTAGCAGGGGAATCCGAAGATAAATATGGGTACTAGAATACAGGAGCAGAAATACTACGCACCTAGCAGGGGAATCCAAGAGAAGAAAGGATGGGGATTCCCATGCTAGGCAAAACCTTATATACTAATTGGTAACTCAGTCTTCTTGAACTCTACCACTCAAGTCTTTGCTTCCATTGAACATGTTCACTCGCAGATATTATTATTCCTTGATCATCTTCAAGAACATTTAATCTTGGTTGAATATTGGCCCAACTCAGTCTTCTTGTTCATCATTGACTCGGTCTTCTTGGACTCTACCATTCAATTCATCACTTCCATTGAATGTGTTCGCTCACAGACATTGTCAAGAGCGTGTAATCTTGGTTGTCTATTGGCGCAGAGTACAAGAAGTTCTTGTTTAACATAGTTAATATTGGTTGAATATTGGTCTGTCAGCCCATACAACAACTTCGTGTTGGGATCCAAGTTCTCGGTATGTGATTTGGGGTATTTTGGTTCTATGCACACCATACTTAATTCCCACACACCAGTTTCGTCCTCTGTGCACCTTCCTACCTGAATGGTGCCCAGACGATGTCCAAACAGCCAAGGCCCTCCTGCACTGTCACTGAATGAGTCTGTGCAGCCACCGAGAGCTCAATCAACAAGGTCCACCTCCCTCAACACCATCAGCCCAGAGAGCACCTCCTGAGCCTCTGCAGCCCGCCACAGCGCAATCACATAGTGGTTCTGATCAGCAACTCGGGTTTTGCCCCACTTTCTGGTATGAACTTTGTGTTTCTGAGCCAGAAATTGACTCACCCCCTCTTTCAGGCTCACAGTCATGACAAAGCAGAACTACAAGTATGGGTTTCATTCAATTGTTCCTGATCCAACTCAACCAGTCACACTTTTGTCTGAAGGTCAACCACCAGGAAGAACGGGTGCAGCCCACCTGCCAGCGATCACTAGATGGTAATTATTTTTTTGCTACAAGCTCTATTGTAATTGAATTTTGCTGCAGGATTCACCGGCTCAACAACTGGGTGTAGAGTCCCCACCAATCACACCATCCAACCAGCCCCTCCCGACTCCTGGTCAAGCTGTTGCAGGCCGCCTTGCAGCACATTTCACTGAGCAGACAATGTTCGCTACTCTGGGACTCTGTTTGCATGTCCTATTGGCAGATAGTGACTCTTCCGACTCTGACGAACATTCTGTGCGGCGCTGAAACGGTGCACTTGATATACGACTAGAAATAGCTTAGATTCGTGCTTGCACAAAACAACCACAAAACCACCACTACAACAATCTATTCCTCCAAAGATGTAAGTGCTTCTCTTTGTGAGTTCGGGTCCGGGCCGTAGTATGCGACCAGCGGGTTTGGAACAAACACAATTCGACTGCTAGACTTCAACAAAGCCGTTCAACAACACGCTAGCACTACGCAGCTGCCAACAACAACACGCTAGCACTACGCAGCTGCCAACAACAATACCGCTAGCACCTGGGATGGGCAGGGGTTTATGGGTTGGATACAAGGTGGCTGGATCACTAGATTGAGGGCACCAGGGCAGAGTATGTAGGTTTGTGAAAATCCTCGCAATGGGATACCCAAAGACTATTGAGGCTAACAACAAGGGGACTTCAATCCTCAAGCGACAAGGCAGTCCTTAAGCCGCTGACCTATTCCTTAACCAAGAACAGGAACGTTTCCACTTTGTATTGGCAATAGACACTATAAGCGTCCAGCTAGCGACCCAACACACTATGACAGCGCTTCCATCAATATCAGGGTGAAGGCGAAGTAACTGACAAGTTACAGTCGGTCTAGAGGTGGGGGCACCTAGTCCGTCTTCTTCTTAGTGGGCTCGAGTCAACACACAATCACCTAGCAGGCGATCCAACACACTACAAATATATCGGGGTGAAGGCAAAGCTGCTAGCGCAACTGCTAGCTGGTTCTCAAAGAGAACACCCTTTGTTTTATACGTGAAGACTCCGCGAGCCAACAACTTAGAACCTCAACTTAAGATCTCGACGTGTCCAGAGTCAACAGTATTGATTCCAATAAAGCTACTACTTGTGAAGTGTGTGTACAATCTCCACTAGCAACCTGAGACCACCTGCACCAACTTCGTACAAAGTCGGGGTGTAATAATCTGAGGTTCTAGCCTGCTCTGTGCTCCCTTTATACTACTGAGGTCCATGGTACATGTGATAAACAGAATGAATAATATAAATGAGTGAAAATGATGTGATAGATACAACAGCCAATGAAACGACTGCCGTTTGGTTTTATGATGGGTCTATGCCAAGCAGAACAGCCACACTGATCCGCTAGCGTCCATTTATGGGTATTGTGAGTGATCCCTCAGCTTGCCATCAGCTGCTGGAATCGCTATCCTGACGAAGCAGAGTTGAATCCACCGCCTGGAGTCATCTAGCACTGGTCAGAGCACCGGCTAGCAGTCTGTTTATCTGTTACTGCATATGTGTTGACCCGCGCATCCGCACCAATAGCCTGTTAGCTATTCCTCTACTGTCTACTTGTCTCTGTTTGTGACTCGCGACCGCGTTGCAACCGTCACGTGCTCGCATCTGTGTTTCAGGTCTGGGGTCGATCACTAGTGGGTCACCGCATACTAGCGCCCTTGCTAGAAGGCTGCTAGCGCATAGTTTACTACCCTTCAGATCCCAGACTCGCCGCTCGCACCTCCAGCCAGCGTCCTCGCAATTCCACTCTCGTCTCGCTTCCTAGGTGCTAGCACCTTGACTGTGTAGGCTTATGGTTATTTCCCCATGGTTTGTGCCTTCAGACCGTACTAGCGTGTCACACTAGTCGTATCTGATGCTACAACCGGCAGCTTGGGCTCACTCCAGTTCTCCTTTATATCACCTAGCCAGAGTCCTGAGTGCTAGTAATAACACTTCAGAAGTGCTAGCGCTTTCCCGTTGTATAAATACTGGTCCTAGGAAATCGCAAAATAGCACTAGATGCCGCGCGCTCTTGTTACGGCGTTTCAGCGCCCTGCAGCTCGCCACACTACCACAGCAGCCAGGACCCCTTCCTTTAATGTTTTCACCCTTAATTCCGACGAGGAGGAACTTGATGAACCACCGGCCGTGGCTTGGACAGCACGTGCTGGCCGTGGGCAAGCCCGTGGATCTTTGAGTTCCACCCCAACTAGTGGTACTGATAAATTCACTGGCCACAGTATCAATGGGGAAGGCTTTGCATGGCTGGAACCCCAAACTTGTCAAGCAAATGCCAAGTCTGCTGATTCTCAGTACTTTTTTGGTGTGCACACCATCACCAGGAGTAAAAAATGTTGGATCTGCAAGTGAGTCCTAGTATAATATCATCGAGATCTGACTGACATGTGGCCAGACAATCTATGTGGCTGCATCCAGTCTTAGCATCTGCAGAGCGCATCTGGGGACTCACGAAAATGAATATCTCGATATTATCCAGAGATACGGCTGGGAGAATAAGCTTCCCAAAGAGCGCATCAAACAGCTCGCTAAACAGCACATAGAGAATCTGCAGTGAATTCCATTTTCCATTCTGGCCCTGACAGATCAGTTAGTGAAGATCATTGTATCAAATGATCTTGTTCGTCTGAATTCCTCTCTTTGTATTGGTGTTCACTCACTTGGCTCTATTTCTTCCAGTCAATCAACTTGGTTGAGAACCAAGACTTTCGTGATCTCTTGTTACTTTTGCGGGAGACCTTGAAGGACGAGGAAATTCCCCATTGAACCAAGCTTCGAAATCTTATCATTGATGCTTGGGTTTCGTATTTTTCCGAGCTCAAAGCAGAGCTGGGTGTGAGTTGATTATTCCACCTAAAAATGTGCAACATTTGACAAACTCCTTTCAGAGTGCACTCGGATTGATCAGTTTTACAGCTGACATCTGGATTAGCCAGAGCTTACACCTGTTTCTTGCCCTCACCACTCACTGGCTCAGCAACAGGGGTGAAGGGGATCAAATTAAAATGCGGCAACCCTTATTGGCCTTCTGCCGCATCCGGAGTGCCCATAGTGGCCAACGAATTGCATGAATTGTATTTAATATTCTTGAGCATGCTGAGATTCTGTCTAAGGTGATGTGAATCCACACTTTATGAGCATTGTGCTTACCATCTATTTCTAGACTGGACACTTCACTTTGGACAATGCATCGAACAATGGTTCATTTATAAACCACCTTGTGACTCTCTTGAACGCAAGAGGTATTCAATTTCATGGGAAGAAAAACTACATTTGGTGTTTCTCCCACATTATCAATCTGTGCTCTCAGGCTGTGATACACCAGATGGAACGAGACAACAACAACGACCTCCACCCCGACACAGACACAGAATCTGGAACAGAGACTGACACAGATGTCAATACCGATGTCCACATAACACAAAGGACACGCAAGACTGGGCCCATTCGCCGAGCCTGCAAAACGGTAGTCTTCATTCACAAATCTGGCCAGCATCGTGATCAGCTTCTTGACATAATCAAACATGGCAATAGCAGTTCACTATGGACAGAGATTACCGTCATTGGGAACCGGGTGGTCAAGAGACCGGTTGTGTTTGCCGTGGTGACAGTGTTGCTAGATGTCAAAACACGGTGGAACTCGGTATTTTATATGCTCCGCCAACTTCGATATTTGCAAGAGGTGAGCCTCTAAGCAGACTGCTAGCAGCAACTTTGACTGACACAACCATATAGCCTGTGAAACATTTCTTTACTTTGGACCACGATGCTCATCAATTTAACCACCCCCTGGAGAATCAACACTGGCAGCAGTTGGAGTTGATGGAGTTGATACTGCAGGTATTTGTGTTTTCTGGACTCGTCAATTATATATACTGAGTATTATCCAGCAACCTCACATCATCCAAACTGCCATGTCTGCAGAGAACACCCCAATTCTCGCTAGCACTATTCCGGCATTTGAGCTCTTCGTATCTTCATGGGAGTCAATGGTTGCTGATCCGGATTTGCAAGCTGAGAACATTGCACAATTCATTCAGCTGGGGCTGGCTATTGCTACCAAATATTAGAGTGTTTGCGGTGGAGCCACCAGATCAACTGGTGGCTTGTGTTTTAGATTAGTGTCAGGACTGTCTGGCATGTGCTAGCCACCATTTCATCCTCTCTATGGGGGCTATAAATGGTGGCTACGTTAGCCCCCAGGGATGGGGATTTCCTGAGAAAAATTAGCCACCAGTTGATCTGGTGGCTCCACCGCAAACACTCTATTACGACAAGTTCAGTGACACTGACACTTACATCATTGCCATGTGTAAGCAGAGTTCTTGCTGTCTTTCCTGCCCTTGAAGCACAACTCATGATTTTGCACAAGTTATCAATCCATCTATTCACTTCAAGTGGATAAAACAAAATTGGTCCTGAGAGGACCAAACAACTGTGAGACAAGTTATTCTTGACAAGGTTTGAATTCTCTATTCTTGTTTTGTTACAGGCTCAAAACTCCCAAGCTTGAAGCGTATGAAGTAGATGTCAGAAGCGAGCCGGATATCTCCGGGTCAAACTCTCCAGGCTCCGGATCAGATTCAAACTCAGGGCCTGCTCGCAGATCTGGTTCTGGTCCACCAGGTCGGTCTCGAGCTGGTGGGATTACATTACAAGCAGGAATTGCAAAAGTGGCGCAGCAGTATCGCAACTCTCATCAATCTCTCAATTTTACGGCAGGCGCCAGAACACTAGGCGGAAACCTTTCAATCGAAGAAGAGGCGAAAAACTACGAGATGAGTGGAGTTTCACTGTGCAGCTCAACTGATATGATTGGGTTTTGGGCAGTGCATCATTGTATGCACAGTTGTAGTGAACTTACATTGGACTCTGTAGAATTATGGGAAAACAACATGGCCCCGGATCTACCACCTCTTCACTGACTACGCACCAATTCAGGTGACATCCGTACCCTCTGAAAGAGTGTTTTTGTCCTCAGCTGAAATGGATATGAAGCAACATAACCGCATCAGTCCTGTGCTGTTTGAGGTACTGCAGATGTTGAAGTTCAACTTCAAGAAATTGCGGTTGAACTTCATGTCTGAATGGCAGCCTGTTGTTGTTGCAGATGAGGAAGAGGAAGAGGACTGGCTGCGTGTCTTGACATCCACAGATGACGATGATCACAGAATGGCTGTTCAGAGGGAGATTTCAGATAGCTGTGACCTGGCAGACATTCCATACATTGAAATGCCGGAGGAGGCTGCTGATTAACAGTGTTGCTGGCATCCCAAATAATATTAACGTGTTTCTGTATGTGTCTATATACACAGGTGACCATAGTATATTTATTTCTGTGTTCTTTACAAAAACCGGGCTTGACTTCTGACTTGAGTCGGCTTCGAGTGACTTGAGTGGATCCAAGTTGAGTTGAGTTGAGCCGAACCTGGTTCCAAGTCGACTTTTTGAGTTGTGACTCAACTTGATGAGTCAGGGCAACATTAGGGGATTCCCATGCTAGGCAAAACCTTATATACTAATTAGTAACTACCCAGCAGCACGTGTCCGGAGGTATCTACAGTGATCCCAGGCCTGATCAACACAGCACGTGCCAGCAAGAGCAGACAGATGGACAGGTGCAGGAGCATCCGGAGTGGTGGGTGGAAAACCGTCTGGAGCATTGGATGGAAAACTGTCCGGAGCAGATCCAGCTGGAAGAGCAAAAGCGGCTGGAGAAGCAGCCGGAGAAAGCACCTGGACAACAAAAAATTGAAGTGTTCAGTGGAGGGACACTCATTGCTGTCAGCCAGGGTGGATGATGTGTGTCGACACAGTGGTCCAGACGGGATCTACAACATGAATGCCATTGTTGTTGGAGTCATCAATCCCAGCTTGGCCCCTCCAGTTTCCTCCTGCACCACCGACATTGCATGTCCACTGCCCACACCGCCACACTGATAGGATGTCCAGCATTGCAGATGTCTGTAATTGTAAGAATTATTACTCGGCCGACAAAACAGACCACTGATCTTCATCTCCCTGTAGGACACTATGAATCAGCTCAAGGGGGAGTCCAACGGGTACTGGTACAGTCATGGTAAAATTGAGCAACAAATGGTTATCACAGACATTTTAACCGCCCTTACATTGTGACAGAGAGGGAACCTGCAGGCATTTCCAGACAAGTATAGCATCGTGTCATTCTCTGCCACAGAATGGACAAATGTGAACTCATTTGAAACGATATACAATGCCATACGGGCAAACGGGCATGGTATGAACTTCTTTGTTTGCAGATACATGCCATGGTTGACCTCTGCCTTGCAGACTAAATATAGTGACCTTAGTGAAGAGCAAACAATCATCGGGAATAGAGTTTACGGAACCCTCAACATTTTGGCAGTGACCAAGAGTTTTAGTCGGTGTTGGTTCTATCCAAATGAGTTAGTATGTGCTGAGACCCTCACCTATATAGCAACTCAAGATGGTATGTTCTCGCTTTTGTCAGCACAGAGCAGATTCCGGGTTCTGAGGTGACGAGGGCGACTGAAGCACGAAGAGTTCCAATGAATAAGCCTGGAGTTTAGACTAGAATAGTGTAAAGTACAGGAGAATAACTACGGTTTATATACTAAAGTCCCTAGGGGTTTGTAAATTAAGGTACAGTGTCCAATGACAACGGACAAGATTAATGCGAAGTAAATGAAGGGGTATAGGAACGTAGAGGGGTGATCGGGAAACCGATCATAACCGTTTGGGATCCTAAAACGGTATCCAAGTTCGATTGATCAGATAGTTGATCTGATCAATGATCGGGTTGTTCGGGTTGTTCGGGTTCTGGAAGTAAAATGAAAAGACGGTTCATGACATTACCCCCCCTCTAGGTGAAACCCGCCTTGGGTTTTCACGATCAACACCGCTTCTTGTTCCACAGGTCCTGGCCTGTGATAACCCACTTCCGTCCGTGTGCGGTCTCTCTTAGAGCCTCCGGGTACTTCTCGTAGAAGTCTTCAAGACATTCGGTAGAATCCCCCAAGTGTTCCAAGGGCTCCCAGGTATTATCCTCGGGTCCATAACCCTCCCATCGAATCAGGTATTGCAAGCGTTTCCGCTTTTTGTTGAGGCGTATCTTCAGCACCTCGGCAATCTCATAGAGATCAACCCCGTCCACCACGTCAGGCGGAGGGGATCATCATGATGCTGATGAGCCGCCACCAGTGGAACCCAGGGTCGAAGGAATACGGTGTTGAAGACTGGATGAACCTTCCAGGAGTCGGGAAGTTTAAGCTCATAGGAGATGGCTCCCACTTTACGGACGACCGTGAAAGGACCATAGCGCCGAGCTTCGAACTTCTTCGTCGGGCGATGTGTGACCAAATTTGCTCCAGAGAGGTACACCTTATCGCCGGGTTTGTAGTCGGGGTCTGCCTGTCGTTTGGCATCGTAGAACCTTTTCATCGTCTCCTGCGCTGCGCGCATGGCGGCTCCTGCTTCCTCTCGGACCTTCGACATCCGGGTTGCAAATTTCATCGCGTCCTCGGTCGGTACTTCAGACGTGGTTCCGTCCCCTTCCGCGGGTGGAACCCCATGGTCACGAAGAAGGGGCTAAAACCCGTAGTCTTGCTAACCTGGTCGTTGTGGTTGAATTCCGCCAGAGTCAACCAATCCGCCCAGTCGTCCTGCAGGAAGTTGGTGAAACCCGAAGGTATTGCTCGATGTTCTGGTTGACTCGTTCGGTTTGTCCATCGGTTTGCGGGTGATAGGCCGTCGAGGCGTTCGACTTTATGCCAAGGAGCTTCAACAGATCCCGCATGAAGTGCCCCACGAACTGCGTCCCACGGTCGCTAATCACCACCTCGGGCAACCCGAAGTCTTTCCACACATGGTCGCGGTAAATGCGCGCCATCCCCCTCTCCTCCCAGGTGCTCGGTGCAAGGCACCACCCGGATTCCTTTCCCTAGTCGATCCACGATTACCGCGATAGAGTCGTACCCATTACTGACAGGTAGTTTGGTGATTAGGTCCACTGAAACGTTCTGCCAAACCCTTTCCGGAACCGCGTTGGGGTGTAGTGGTCCTCGGAGCTTAGAGGGAAAGAGCTTCGTCCTCTGACACACGGGACAAGCCGAGACATATCGTTTAGCGTCCGATAGCAGAGAGGGCCAGTAGTAGTTCCGGGTTATTAATTCCGCCGTTCGGAATTGTCCCGGATGTCCGGAAATGTAGTCGTCATGGTGTGCTCGTAGAATCCGGTGTCGCAGATCTCCAGTCGGGGGAACATATACGGTTCGATACCGGGTTATGAACCCGTCCTCGTGTTCTTCCCAGCCCTCGGCCTTTTCTTCTAGCGCTTTCTTCACCACATCCTCCCAATCGGCTTTCCCACCTTTGATGTCCTCCATGAACTGATCGCCCGCCGTGTCGTTCAAGACCGCCGGCATGGCTTTCAAAAATTCCTCCCCGTCCATCCTCCGGAAGTACTGTTCCGGTAGCAGCACAAGATTCGAATTATCCTGCGCCCCCTTCTCATGACCGCTTCGCCTCGAAAGCGCGTCGGTTTTCGCGTGTTGTTTCCCGGGTTTATGAATGAGCGCGAAGTCGTATTCGCTGAGTTCCAAAGACCACCGAGCCTGCCGTCTATTGAGTTTCTTCGTCGTGGTGAAGTACTCCAGATTCTTGTGGTCGGTCCAGATCACGAATTTCAGCTGACTTGCCCTGTAGATAGTGTCGCCATTCGTAGAGGGCCCGCATGATCGCCAACATCTCCCTTGTCGTGGATGTCGTAGTTCCGCTCGGTGTCGTTTAGTCCCTTGGACATGAACGCAATCGGAACCACACCCCATCCTGGCACTGCGTCAAGCAGGCCCCCATGGCGTAATCCGAGGAATCCGCCCTCCACCCGGCCATTCCCCATCATCCGTTGGAAAATGCAGCACGGGTTCCGAAGTTACGGCCAATATTAATTGGTCGAACGTGTTCTTTTCCAGTTCCCCCCACCTCCACTTGTAATCTTTCCAGGTAAGACGAGTTAACGGCTTCGCGTAATCCCCGAATCCTTTGATGAAGTGTCGGTAGAAGTTGAGGAACCCGAGGAAGCTTTGTACGTCTTTGACATTCCTCGGGGTTGCCCATTGTCGAACGCCCTCGACTTTTATGGATCCATCCGAATTTTCCCATCGCCGACGATGACGCCCAGGTATTCGACCTCTCTCTGTTCGAACTCGCATTTCTCGGGTTTCAGGAACAACTCGTTTTCCTGAAGAATCCGCAAGACCTCCTTGACGGTGGAGTGGTGTTCTTCCAGATGTTCCGAATAGATGAGAATATCGTCCAGATAAACAATAACCCGTCCTTCCGCAATAAGATCCGCAAAGATGTCGTTCATCATGGATTGGAAGGTGGCCGGCGAATTCGTAAGGCCGAAGAACATAACCAACGGTTCCCACAACCCTCGGTTTGTGACGAACGCGGCTTTCTCTTCATCTCCTTCCTTGATCCGGATATTGTTGTATCCCCATCGAACGTCCAATTTAGTGAACCAGGTTGCCCTTCGGAGCATGTGCATGATCTCCGAGATCAACGGAAGAGGGTACTGGTTCTTGATGGTAAGGGAGTTCAACTTCCGATAGTCTTGAACAGGCCGTAGTTTCCCATCCTTCTTCTTCACAAAGAAGAAAGGAGAGGCCCATGGCGATTTCGAGGGGCGAATACGGCCGGTCTCCACATGTTCTTTAATGAACGCGTCCAATTCCACCTGTTCCGGGACGGACAAGGGAATACTCCGCCCCTTTACGGGTTCTGCGCCGGGTTTCAACTCTATTGCGTGGTCCCACTTTCGCCGTTCCGGTAGTTTATCGAAGTCCTTTTTTCTCGAAGACTCCTCGAAATTCCTCCAGATAATGAGCGGGGACGCTCTCTTCCAGCGTCTTAGCCCCCTTGGCCTCGTGAGCAGCAGCCGCCAGTTTAGTAGCCACGCTACCCATAGCGCGGAGGTGTTTCGGCATCCCGGGTGTCCAGAACGTCTTCGAGATACATCTTCGTAACGAAGATGCGGTCTCCCTCTCCTACGTCGGCGTTGTCCTCCTCCTCCCACTCCTCCCATAAGCGGGCTCGTTTGCAAGTGGCAGGACACCTGGAGAAACGAATGGTTTGTTTCTGCCAGTCGATCTCCGGGTTGTGTTGTTTCAACCAATTGAACCCGATGATGACGTCGCTCTTCCCAGTATCCGTTATCGCAAACGAGAATATTTCGGCATGGTCCTGCATTCGGAGACGCATGCGCACAACGTGGATGGTGTGTCCTCCTTTGTTGAGGGAACTGTCTGCGTTGTAAACCGGAACCGCTACGGCTAGGGTTCCACTTCGATTCTGTGTTCGTCGACGAACCGCTGGCTCATGAATCCGTTGGTAGCCCCACTGTCCAGTAACCCGACCACTGTGTAACCTTTAAGGTTATTCAGCCCTTCAAGGGTCATGGAGTTCCCAGTGGCCCGAATATACTGTGGTGGCTCTTTCAAGTTGTCCAGTATGCCCAGGGCATCAGGGAAGTAAGCCGTCCGGATTTCTTCCACCATCTCGTCGTCCACCTCTTGTATTCTGGCCGGGTGAGTCCACTTGGTAATAATCTCCCGCGCCTTCCATTCCTGTGCCCGCGCTCGGGTTGCAACCCGACGCACGCTTCCGAGGGGGAGTCTGCGCCATTCCGCTTTCTCCCGCTCGGGCTTCCGGGGTTTCTTGCCCCTTCGCTTAGAGTCAGAGGGAGAAACGGCTCCCTCACTCTTCTCAAACTCAGAGGGAGTCCTCGCTCCCTCTCCTTCGATCTCCACTGTGTCTTCCCCCTCACCGGGTTCTTCGATAGTCAAAACAGAGAATGAATTGTTCGAAGTCGTTACAGGTGGGGGGGGGTATACAAGAATCCGAGGGCACAGTCTTCACTCGGATTCTTGGGGAAAATCCTCCTTCCCAAGGCGTTCCTCCATCATTTCCGAGATCAAAGCTCGGAATTGTGGGTTGGTGGGTCCTCGGGTAGTGCAGTTATGGGCCATGTGCCCGACTTCTCCGCACTGGTAGCATCGGGGAACCGGCTTCTTGCTGACCGTCCGGTCTATGTCCATAGGCGCGGGCCCTGCGTTAGGGGCCCCGCCAGTGGCGACCGGGGGCGGGACGACGGCTGCAGGGGGATTCGTTGGAGCGCGCTGCTCATTCCTGCGAAAGAAGTTCCCCGGGTTCTGGTTCTGTTGCACCTTAGGCACCGTGACGGGACGATCGCGAAGCACGCGATCCATAACGTGGAAGGCGCGACGCAACCCGTCGTGCTTGATGACCGCCACCTTCCAGTCGGCATAGGTGATCGGTAGTGCGGTTTGTCCGTAGACGGACTGCAGAACCGGCTTCAGGATCCCCTGCTTGAGGAGACGGATAAGCGTGGTTTCGTTGTAACCCGCGGTGTTGTTGTATGTGTCCAGGAGCGTGAAGTACTCCGTGGCTGTTCCCGCACCCTGGCGCAGCTTCTCGATTTTAGCCTGCGCGATTTCCACCTGTGCCCCTCCTTTAAAGGCATCAATGAGGTTCTTCTCGAAGACCTCGTAACTCTGATACAGCGGGGTATCGGGGTCCCTCGGGTTTGCACATGGCCTGCACAACGTTGTTGGCCCATGCCGCTGCCGATCCTTCCTTCATGTAGGACAGGACGAAGGCGATCTTCGCGCTGTCCCGCTCGTACGTCGGGTTGTCCAGGAAGTGCAACCAGCACTCCGCCAGATAGGAGTCCACCAATTCGGAGTCTCCTTTAAACGGGGTAGGGGCGGCGACACGGGCCGTCTTCACCTGTTTAGTCTCCCTGGGCCCTCCCGTAGAGGCTCTTCCCAAGGCGACGAGGGCAATCGCGCAAGAGTTGTTGCGAATGGACATTGTCCTCGCGGAGCAGACGATTCTCTCTGCACAGGTTCCCCAGTTCCTCCTGCATCACTCCGAATTGCCCTCCTGCGTGTGTTAGGGCCTGCAGCAGGACACTGTCCCTCTCCTCGCTGTTTAGGGCGCCAAAGCTCTCCATCGAGGGGAGCACGTATTCGGTGCTCATCGTGTTACATCCAGTCGGGTACGCCGTGTAGAGACACTATTCTTTTGTCAGCACAGAGCAGATTCCGGGTTCTGAGGTGACGAGGGCGACTGAAGCACAAAGAGTTTCCAATGAATAAGCCTGGAGTTTAGACTAGAATAGTGTAAAGTACAGGAGAATAACTACGGTTTATATACTAAAGTCCCTAGGGGTTTGTAAATTAAGGTACAGTGTCCAATGACAACGGACAAGATTAATGCGAAGTAAATGAAGGGGTATAGGAACGTAGAGGGGTGATCGGGAACCCGAAGGTCGGGAAACCGATCATAACCGTTTGGGATCCTAAAACGGTATCCAAGTTCGATTGATCAGATAGTTGATCTGATCAATGATCGGGTTGTTCGGGTTGTTCGGGTTCTGGAAGTAAAATGAAAAGACGGTTCATGACAGCTTTATCGCCTCCCCTGGAAAGCATCATAAAATATTCCTGTAGACACAGCTTGGGCCAGTTTATTCTATATCAAGGTTCAAAACTACAACGACAACAATGGCAGTGGCATCTTCCCTGGGTCAACATTCTACTATGTTCATATTTTCTCAGTTTCCGCTCCTATGCCGATTGCAAGAGGTGTAGGATAGAGCTGTTGGGATCCAGCAGGATATACAGAAGACGTGGATTTCAAGCAGTGGCTGCAGAGGTGGTGGTACGTGTTGTCAGCTTCAGCCACTGCTGGTGTGAGTATTGACTTGAAACATATTTGTAGTACCATGGCACTCCAGTGGGAATGCTCTGAACACCATCACGACCCATCTCTATTTCTTGTTAACTGCGGCACTGTATAAACCATCTGACACCGACATGGTTTCGACAGCCCACACTGTTTGTTGTTCATTTGTGCACTGGGTTCAAAGCTGACAATGTTAACAGATCGCAGATTGGTATCTCACAGGGAAGGGCTAACCCTGCAGGATAAAGATGGTCTTTGGTTTGACAGGCAAAGCCCCGACTGTACTGGACCGGACGGACACAAGTGAGTAACACATAATGCCAGATTAACTGAGATTCACCGTTGGCAGGTGGACGTATAATCAAGGGCCTATTCTCTCTGCCCTGGGATGGATGACTGTCCTCACGGGGTGATATTAAATATGTCAATTTCGGCCTGACAACATTGGATGGGGGTGGTGAATGCTGCTGGTTTGACACTGCTGCCCCCCAAAACAACAGTCCAGGCCAAAGCCCTTTCCTGGAGGTTGTGGACGGTATTTTGGCTGAATTGTGTGATGGCCCTACTTCGACCACCTGCAACCCAGACACAACCTATTTCAAGGTAGGATTGTTCATTCGCAGATGGCCACCTTGATGAATCATATGATGCTAGGGTGCTTTCATGAAGGCAAGTGTCGCTCATTGTTATCCGCTTTCCACTAATCACGTCATCGTTACAGCATCTCCAGTACTTCTTGGACAGTGTAGATGATAGTACAAGGCAAAAATACGCACAGTATGAACTCCATCTATCAGAAAGAAAAATATTGATCTTATTTGTTCCAGCTTTGTTGGGAAACAGGCAGCTGCTGTTCTCGCTATACAGGCCTCTAACCTCAATATCACAAATGTTTGGCTTAGAAAGCAAGTGTACTTGCAATTTGGACCTCAACTTCACTCACTGAAAACTTGTAAATCAGTGTGACAGGCTCAATCGCCAACTACAGAACACTCACTGCTGGTTTAGATGCCCTGAATTGTGCACAGAAGGTATGGGGCAGTATTTATATGCATTGGCCAAAGCTGTAACCAACATGAGTAGGGCACCCCGACAGCGTGTTTCCCCCTATGCCCCCCTGCTTCCTGTGCACGTCACCTCTTTCCATCATGCCCCGAAGCTACTTATAGCTATTTATTATGTAGGACTGCGATGAGAGCAGTTTGCTCAGTGAGCAGCCCCACTTGCTGTACAATGAGTTCCCTCCCAAAAATCTTGTTGCAATTCCCTCTCGTGGCTGATTTTATGTGTAGAGTGGAACCTGCCTGTACTAAACCATGAAAGGATCAAAGTCGTTACGTGCAAGAAAACCTTTATCCAACGGTTTCCTACTAACAAAACCAAATTTTGAAGCTTGTGTGTTGTTCGGGGTTCACATGGCAGGAAACCATGTAAGATGAATTTGGAAGAAGGTGTTTAAGGTGCGTGGTGTTCAATTCAACAAAGCTGACTCGTTCTTCTTCTAGTAACCCAGTTCCAATCTCTGTAGCTGTCACGTGCCGTGACTTCACATCCTTTTTGGACGCCATCGGACTCCAAAGATCTCCGATCCCAATTATGTCCGACACTGCCTTTCTGCCAATTTCCCTTGTTCTATTGGTTCGTACTGCATATGATTCCTTCTGACTCCTATGTTACGCTTTATGCTTCTCCATCATGGAGTCATCGGAGTACCGATGATATCCGAGTCAGCTTGACTTCACTTGACTCATAACGACTTGTTCCATCACGGACCCACTCGGAACTCCGAAGCTACCGGTACTTACATTATATCCCCACTGTCATGAATCGCCCGGGTTCCACTTTTTCGCGCGACGCGTCCGTATGGATACAGACGCGTCTTAGCGGCACGGGGCTCTCATGACGCCACCACGTGACCTTCTCATGGTTGAAACCCGGCCTCGGATTCTAAATCCGCAGACTCAGGGAGTCTGCGCCACGGAATACAGAAGATGTTAGGGACTAGGAACCCATACAAACGGATTCTAGTCCCCGGACGCACCAAGGGCTGACACAGGAGGGTACACGGAGTACAGGAGTGGTTGCAAACCCGATCGGGGTTTGAACCACTGGAGACGATGACACTTAGGACTAGGAAACCCGAACGTCGGGTCTCCTAGGTCCACCGACGCCACGGAAACCAACACAGAGGAGTCCAGGAGCATCAGCATTAATGCTCCTTAACGCTACGTTGCAGGAACTGATCGCGATTGACCGCGATCGCTTTAATTTATTAGAAGCCTATATAAGCACGGTAGAATCTCCATGTACAGTAGATTCTACCCTCGTCTAATCTCAGGCTTCTACCTCGGCTTGACATAGGCATTGTCTCCACCCCTGCCCCACTTCCCTCGCACCGTATTACGGGTTGTATCCACACCTCGGGTTTGGTACCTGAGTGGATATCACACCCTCTTCGACTCGTTCCGGGTTCCGCCTCGCATCCCGACCTACGACATACGGCCTCCTAGGGAGGACGCCGTACGACTGGTCCTACTGCTCGGGGAAACACACGAGCTACTAGCGTCTATCGGGGTTTCTCCTGGTTGGGGTTCTCGCCGGGTTACTCGCTGTTTAGCCAACCCAGAGGCCGTTGCTGACAGAAGGTAGAATCTCTCTTCTGCCAGCCCCCGACAAAACCGATACACGCTTGGAACGAGAAGATGGCACCCACAAATATTATGGTTGCTGGAAGCACGCCTGGACAGGGTGTTGGAGAGTGGGTTGGAACCCTACTCTGGTGGGGAGGATTGGTCGCAGGAATGGCTGCTCTGTGCGTCGCCCTGGTATGGGCAACCCAAGAAGAACGGGTTGCTCTACCTTCGGGCAGCTACAGGCGGGTTCCAAGGCGCGGACCACACTCCCCTTGGATGAGAAAACTCCGGCGTTTAACGGAACGTGTTGGAGCCTGGTTGGTGAAGATTACGAGACCTTCGACTGGGTGCAGTCGAGAGAAGAAGAAGGAAGGCTCGCCCCCCAGGGGGCCGAGACAGACCCGGAGAGGAGACACTCAGAACAGGACATCCGAATCGGAACCCAGGGTATCGATTTACACCGACAGGGGGCAACTATACCCTACGGTAACCAACCTGGATAGTGGGGCCAAATATCTCCGTATACATGGATGATATCCTCCTTACGGGGTTGGCGCAACCCCGCCAGAACAGGGATCTCCCGCTCCTCCTCCCGGTACTCCAGGCTTCCAGGACGGATAGTGGATGACGAGTCGGGGTCTACCCCACCTTACGAAGAAGGCCGGGTTCCAACTCTGAACCCGAACCACCAATATGTGGGTAGAGGTGTGCGGGGGCGACCCTAGAGAAGGAGGAACAACGAAGAACCCGTGGAACGGGTTATACCCATACCCATACCCCGCACTCTCATCTACTTGTCAAAAAACTCTTGGCGAAAATCCTTAAATCAAAACTTAATCTTGGCACACCCAAATGGACAACACTACGTTCTTCGCTGGATTTGGTAAAAACGAAAATACAAAAAATATATATGTGTTCGTGTTCTATGACGCGCGACCTTTTCCCTTCCCCTTGTCCCCACGGCTCTCTTGCCCAGGATCCTACCCGCCTGCTCGAAAACCTCGGACATCGCCAGGAGCGCGCTCTCCAACTGCTCTTCACCTTCAAACGTCCTCGGTCGCCTGCTGCAGGATTTCCTCTACTAGAGAGGCACGAGAGGCAGAGCAATTTCAGCCGCAGAGCGCGGACGAAACCCCGAGAAAGCGAGCATCCCGAAGTGGTGGGGTCGTCCAAATCATACGAGAAGACGACGCCTGCTGTTTCCACGGGGACGACGGCCGGCGTGGGTTCCAGCTCGGGGTCGTAATTGCGGGGGTCAGCGGCGATGGGGGCTCCGGACGACATCTGTACGTCCTCGTCGTCGAAGTCGTAATTCCGAGGATCGTCGGCTGCCCCAGGAGCGTCATCTCATCGGTCACCTCAACCACTTCAGGGCGAGGTGGGCGCCGCGTGTTCCCGGGTGTGCCGTTTTGCGCCTCTTGCGGCAGGGTATCGCTATCCGAAGTCTCCCCCCAGAGTCCGACGTGGACGCCGCAGGAGAACAATGCGTCGAAGACCCGCCGTTTGAGGCTCGGGACGGAGCGAGAGGAACTCTCAATACGTGGTCGAGAGTCCTAGGGGAAGAACAAGGGTTAGTGAAAAGAGACAGACCAGGAAAAACGAAAGAAATACGTACGGGTCTGCGGCAAATCTGACCACCGAGGGTCTGGGGCAGGGGGAGAAGGAGCCGTTTCCGAGGTGTTCCCAGAGCAACACCAGAAACCTCAGCCCAACACCTCGTCGTCCCCTCCTCGTACGCGTTGGAAACTTTGTCCAACTAGACAGGAGATGTGCGCCGCTTGCAGGGCGAGCAACATCGAGGAGTTTTGGCGGCCAAGGCTGTCCCGCCTCCAATGTGCACAGTCGCCCATTGTTTGTTACAATGTTTGCACGGCAGGAACAAGGTGCGAACCACCGCCCGGTGGGAGCGGAACCCCTCTGATGGAACGACCGGAGGTGCTGCGAAGGGGCCTGCCGGCCGAAGAACGTGCGCGGGCCGAGGAATTCGTATAGTCGGCGGCTTCCGACCTTGGGTTGCGTCGCGCCGTCTTGCACAATCCTGGGCTGCGCGTTCCGCTTGCTCCGAGCCCTGGTCCGCTTTCCCTGGGAGGCGCGAGGAGGCGGGAAGGAGTTTGGCAAGAAGGGGTTCCTCCGCCTCCAATACTGTGATTGGAGGTGGGGAGGGGAGGGCGACGGGAGGAGAAGGCGACGGTGTAGGCAATGTGGTGAGGCGGCGAGGGCAGAGACGCGCCGATGAAATCGCCGGATGCAACCCGGCCCGCGATTATCTCCAATCCAGCTCGTCGCCCACCAAGATGTGCCCCAGAGAGGCAGTCCCTCAGATACGAACATTGCCCATCAGAAGAGCAAGCCCTGTGGGGAAACATTGGGAATTCAGATGGTTTCTGCTTAACCGGGTTACACACCATCGAGGAATTCGAGAATCCCGTCCGTTGCAAACCGAACTGCTTCGCCAGCCAAGTGGACCGACGAACCCGAGAAGGTTGGAACCCGGAACGAACATCGGGTTCCCCTGTCGGGATGAGTCGAATGCGTGCGATGCCCGGGGGCGCCTCGAAAGGCGCAGGGCCGTGGCGAGGACCTTCCTCGGGGCGACTGAATCTGATAAGTCGCGACCGGAGACCAGCCAAGCTTGACCTTCGGTTGGCCTCGGGTGTGTCCGGGTACACATCGGGAACACCTAACCAAGAGCTGGTCGTACCGCTCAGACCACGACACCCCGAACCCCATGCGGCTTAACCAGAAAAGAAC
>JARKIC010001423.1:0-121660 GCA_029378375.1 Mycena olivaceomarginata
ACCCAAATCACCAGTCGGATGACAAGCGCGAGAATGAACAATATTTCGAGCCCTATTCTACATCTTTGTTCCTACCCTAATCCGGAATTTGCTCCGCCGCCTATTAATTTGCCGCTCCGTTGTGTGGTACAGAACGGGTGGCTATTCCCAAGCCCACATCCACAGGTTTGTAGCGCAGGAGGGGGCAGCGGGTTGTTGGGCGAGGGGGTGGACAGATGTTGATCGTATTTGGGTACGCAGCGCCGAAACGGTGTGTGTGAGAGCAGTGGGTTTCTCGGATTTGAATACCTCGAGATGGCGCGAGAACCTGTGGGGAAAGCTTGGACCTGATTGGAGAGAGGGAAAGTAATCAAAATAATCGAAACGTACTGGCGAGATTGTCGACCTTTGTCCAAATGATGCTGGAGGAACGGCCCCAGTTGAATAGACCCGAGCAGAGAGTACGTTGCAAATCACTGTGCCTCGGGAACGCATATAGGTACGCTTGCGAAGCATGCGTGAATGAGCGGAGGGATCCCAGAAAAGCGACCACATTCCAAGTTAGATCTTGGCCAGACGCTGCAGTTAATCATGTCCAGTGTTGGATAAAATCCAGACGCAGAGCAGCGTTATCAGTTAGTTATCCGGAGGGAAAGCCGCCAGGTGAAGGCAGCACAAGATGCAAGAACGAACCGCGCAATCCGAGGAAAGACAATCGACCCGTATGCACCAGTGCTAAGTACCGATTCTGCGTACTACCCTCTAAGACAGCTGGGATAATACGCCCGATAGGTGGCTCGTACTAGAGGAGAATTCTTAGTTGGGATTTTACAGGCGTCCACGGAATATCTCAGGATTGCAGCCAAACCGTAATTGGCAGTGCTTGACGCGTTTGCGGCGTGTCGAGGGCGGTGGAATCGCACGAGAGGTCGGCAATATATTGTCCGGTAAGACAACGGTTGGGCTGACGTAGACTGACAGATGTGCAGAACGCCCACGAAGTGGTGAGGGAGCAAGCAAGAGAGGCCGCCGGATCAAAGATCAAACACAGCCACGCAGCTTTTGTTTCCGCTCAAGACAACTGCTTTGTCGTGTGTAATGTACTATGCTCGTTTTCCCTTGTACTTACAAGCTTGCGAGTCCAGATTTGTAGTCCGCCATCGCCTGCCCGCGAGTGGCTGAGGTCGCGATTCACTGGAGCCACGCACTTATATTTTATCTTCCAAGGTGTCTCCGATCCCTCCACACGATACATAGGAACGATCTCGTGCGTGGTGTCGACGTCGCCCTTTCTCGGAACGGCGAAATCTGCACCGCTACCGTCGTTGGACTTGCTTCAATCTGCACCCGCTGTTTCAGTTCCCCGCCCATCTGGAACCTTCATCGCGCACCCATCGCCGTTTTTGCACAGTGGCTACGATCTCGAGGCTCGACCCGCGGGCATGCTGCCATTTCCGATTCCCAGCGCATCCGACTCCAGCGTCTACTCCTTCTCTGCTTGCTCCCGGATGCACCCGGGTCCCGAGTATACCACCGACCCTCGCATTCCACTCGATGAGGCTGGGCCGTATCCAGCCCTGGATTTTTTCGTGGATGTCGATGGGGAGAGAGACGGAATGCGGACTCCCATTTGGTGGCGAGCTGACGACAGAGTAGTACGTGCCCCTGCCCTCCCTTCCAACGCTCGCTCATTGCTGCAGTACAGATCTTCGCTGCATCTTTCTTCCGACGTCCGCCTCTCTTCCCGAACCCTGCCTGACTGCTCCTCGGCCGCAGATTAACGAGAATGGGCTCTTCCCCAACCCAGCGACGCGTACCGCTGTAGCATGGGGTAGTTCTTGCTGGATCGCGAGGAGCGGGAATTGGGACTGACGATGACGCGCGCGTAATCTCCCACACCTGTCTCCCCGCGCTTCAAGCGCAGTTCGGAGCCAGAGGAAATCAATCGATAACGGCCTTTGAGCAGGCTGCTAATTTTTGGGGGAAAAGAGGAGTCCCTACAACGTACGTCTCAACTCCCGTCCATCATCCCGACCTCGTCCTCATCTTCCTGTCTCGATTCCCAGACAGATGTATCCACCCTGGCATGCCCCGCCCCCGACGCGTGCGATGTGCTCGCGCGTGATTCACCCACGTATATGGGACGCCCAGCTGCTCTGTACACGTCCGCCCCGGCACCGCCTATCGGCTATCGACTATCCCCGTCGTACCGCACGCATGCGGTATGCCGCCGGCACACCACGCTTCGTCTCACCTCCTTCACACCCGTCCCTGGTTGTCCGCACATGCGCAGGAACGTCTGGGAGAGGAAGTGGATCGCGAGATTCCGAGATGTGCGTCCCCCGCTGCTCACGCAGATGTCCCCGCGATGCGTGTTCTTGCGCTGCCCGCTTCTATGACGGCCGTCTTTGGTGCGCAGGAACGTCTGGGAGAGGAAGTGGATCGCGAGATTCCGAGATGTACGTTCCCCGCTGCTCGTGCAGATGTCCTCGCGATCCGTGTTCCTGCGCTGCGCCCCCGCTTCGGCGTGGATGCCGCATGTGGGCAGGCCGCGGTCGGCACGCGGTGCGGGAAGCGCCGGGAAGAAGAATAGGAAGCGGACCACGCGGGACTGGGTCGTTTGTTCCCACCGCGCGCGAGTCCTCCCTTGTGGGCGGGTCGTACTCCGGATCGCGGGGAGCCCTCTCTTTTTCCCACCAGCGTATCTTTGCTTGACCAGTCTTGTCACCTTGCACCTAGGAGCGGCACGCGATAGTTCTTGCTGCATGGTATTTGGGACCCACGACAACGACGCGCGGGTGTACGTGGGTATGGCAGACGTGGAGGATTGCGGCTTTGGACGTGCATGTACACCACGACTCCGCTGCCGACACAGAGGACAAATACTACGGTGCGCTCCTTCGCCTTCCTCCCTCCCCGTTCTCAATCGCGTCGCCATAAAGACCTGCTCCACCGCCCCCCAGTCTCGCGCGCTACATTTACTCGGCTATTTAGGATGCCCAGCTGCTCCGCGCACTCACCCCTCGGCGGGTCCTTGGCTTTGCCTTACCCATGCGGTAGTCATGGTAGGATACGACACCCCCACTTTCTCCTAGCCCCCAGCGCGCGCCCCTCCCGTTTTGATAAAGCATGCACGAGCCAAGTACGCCTTTCTTTGAGTCCCCTCCCCCATCCCACCCCGTGCTTACTGGTGCTTCATTTCCACTGGCAGGCGTTCTCCATCGCACTTGTCCCTTCGATCCCACGTGTCTCTCGCCGTGGTGGCGGTACGACTAGACGACACCGTACTACGCGCTCAGTAACGGCCATTTGGATCCCCTCGCGGGCTGCGCACCGCTGCGAGTACCTGCCGGCTCGCGCACGACGTGCATGTCGCGCGAGCGAGTTTCGGAGATCCGGAATCGCCATATAGAACCCTCCGCTCCCTGGACATCGCGTATCGCTTACAAGCACCATGGCCGGCGCGCGGCGAGTGGGGGAGATGCGAGCGGACGTGCAGGAGCGCGGTGTGCACCCCGCTTCGCAGAGACTTCTCCGTCTGCGCGGCGGCTGCGCATCGTTATCCCTCGTCGTCGTTTGAGGTGGGATGGTCGAGGATTACGCGGAGGGGTAGCCGAGGGAAGACGCAGAGACGAAGACGCCGCAGTCGTGGGGCCTATTGGGCGATGGACTGTTACCGGGCATCGTCCAAGGGACCAACCCACGCATACCCTCACCTCGTTCCGGCACGCGCAGCTGCAGCACGCCTCCATTGGGGTTGTTTGCTGGACTTGAGCGTGTCCGCCCCACGCGTGCGATGTCCATCCTGCCTATTCCTCGGGGAGGAAGGACGTCGCGGTGTGGGGAGGTGGAGCAGAGTCGATGCTTCGTGGGATGGAGTGACCTGTCGGAGTGTTCTGTCGGTTTCGTGCATCTTCGACGAGCGACGGCCCAGTGAGGAATGCGGGCTCGGAATCGATGGGTCAGGGATGAGAGGGTGAGAGAGGAGAGTGAGCACGGAAGCGGGTGCGGGTGCGGGTGCGGGGATGGGCATCCTAGGCGTCCCCTTCCTGGCAGGTTCCTCATGGATTTTCCCCCGCCGCTTTGCTATTAAACCCTTTGGCCAGACACCTCCGGATTCGCAGAGGCTCATCCACCCGCGTCCCTATCGATTCCTCTTGTCATATCTGCTCCATTTATATATCTTGTTCGTGTTCGAGCTCAGTTATGCCGCTGTGGTCGTTTCCCGCTGCCTTTTCAATGGCAAGAAATACCGATGGACTCACTGCGTTCCCACCCCCTGTAGACACACATAGACACATGTGCTTCGAGCTTATCTGATATGTGTTTACATGCAGCGATCTTCGGCTACGTTCCGTAGATCCCATGTGGCCGAAGATCGCCGCATGTAAACACAGGTAAACACATATCAGATAAGCTCGAAGCATGTGTGTCTACAGGGGCTGGGAACGCAGAGGGAGGAGTAGAATAGGCCGGACAGTTTACGTAGGGTACACCGCCACCTGCGCCACCGCGCTTCTAACACTTTTGCTTGACACAATCACATCAAGCTAACGTTATGTCGGGGGCGCGACTCCGCGGCCCGCCTCTCGCGTGAACAGCTTACCTCAGCCCGACCCATCTGATGCGACACGTCAACCTCCGGCCTGGCATCACCGGCACTCGGCGTTGTGACCAGATCCTGAATCGATCCAACCCCTGCGCCACCGAAGTTCCATACTTTAATCCAACACTTAAGCAGGAATCTCCCGCCTTCATGCCATTAACAACGGCATGGAATGTCCCGCCTCCATGGCTTTAACAACGATCTGGCAGCACCGTGGCTTGCTAGCTCCGGACGAGCGCTCCGCCACAGGTCCCCGTCGAACATGCCCCGCGAACCCCCGTGAACCCTTGTTTCGAGAGGACCCGCGAACGAAAAAAAAACCGGATCGGTACATAGCGCACTAAAACTAAACGCGCTCACGCTCACGCAAACCAAACACGCCACGTCGCGTCCCCACCCACGGACGATCTCATGTCGCGTCGCGCTCCGCTAAGCCTTGGTGCGCTCTTGAATCCTGAAGACCCCGTCGATGCCTCTGCAGATTTTAGAGCCCTCTTAGACGCTCTGGGCCCCCTTGACCGTCCCTTCCTTGTCGCTCCCAATGTCCATAGACAGCTACAAGAAATTTTGACGTCCTGTACCGCACCACCGCCCGTCGCCCAGCGTCGCAACCCTCCACCGGCGACCGTGGCCGTGGCCTGTAGTTTGGCACTGCAAGCCGACCCTGATAGAACTGTGGAGTACAACGTTCGGGTCTCAGACAAGACCATCCTGGCCCGACTTTACACCTATCCGGCCGGTGCCTGCGTCGAATACCCGGAAAGCGGGGACGTCAACCCCGTTGGGCATTTGCTACCAATAGCTGGCGATCTCGACTCACCACTTCCTTGGACCGACTTCGCATATTCCAAGGGAGCCCCAGACGGCGGAAGTGGGAAGAACGAATTCTATTACACCCCTGTGCTTGTTGACGACCACGGTGTGGAGGTCGCGTGCAAAGTCCGGCATGCCACCTGTAAGTTAGCGCCGTGCCGTGCCGCCCACGATTCCACCATATTCACCTTCGCGTTTTATTTTGGCCTAGGTCTTGGAATGAAGGCATGCCCGCTTGCCGATCTAGCCCACCTTAGGAGCTCGTACCAGCACACATCGGCCACGCGTGCAGACGTGGAAGAACACCTAGCCGCCGAACGAGAGGCCCGCTTGCTGTATTCCTCCCCGTCCCGTGACATCTTCCAAACCACCGCCGCGTACATCACTGCAGTCCGAACTGCGGGCTGCCGACGTCCGCAGCAGGAGGCCACGCCGCGCACAGAGCAAGAGCTTCAGCAATTTGAACAAGATCAAGCTGCTGGCCACGTCTTCCGTCGAAGATACCTGGTGCCCAAAACGTGCGACGGTCGAATTGTCTTCCACGAGATTGAGCGCGACTCTGGTCCCTCGACGGTATATCTCAGGTCCGTTTACTCCGTTTTTTTATCTTTACCCATCGAATTCCAGCTCAACTCGATCCCTCCTAGTTGCCAACATTACTCGGCGCACCGAAGTCCGAACCACTGGGTCGACTTCAGCATACGCGATGCTGGGTACAATATCGACTACATAGCGGCTGTTTTTACGGACGATAGGGAGGAGGCCGAGCGTATTGAGCTTGAAGCCAAGGCGCTCGACATTGGCCCGTTGGCCAAATGCAAGACTGTCGTGAATTACTCCGCTCAGAGAAGTTACTGCCATTAGTACCGTTCTCGGTTCGTTGCTTTTCTTCCCTTGAACTTCGCAATTGCAGCTGTCGATCACCGCCTGGAAGGCCGGCTCGTCCAGCAAGAAATGGCTCATCTCCAATGCGACGTCAAATTCCGCATCTGGTGGCCTGTTGACCGCACGAAGTGTCCCTATGCCCTAGTTACATCGCGTGGCACCCACCGCCATCCCGTTCCCCTTCCCCTGAAAACCCCCAATGCCGTTCGGTCTCAGATTCTCAGCCTCCTCCAGAGTGTTCGGCAGGATCTCCCTGATATGACTGCACGGCGTTTCCTCCGACATCCCGCCGTCAAATCTCGTCTGTTCAGTATTTTCCCTCACCTCAGCAACCCAACACTGAGCCATCTCCACCCCTCCCTCGCGAACTGCGCACATCTAAGCGCATATATCACTAGAGCCAAGAAAGAGCATTTTCCGGAGGGAACAGATTGGAAAGGTAACGAGATCTTTTCTTTGAGTTCAGAACCGTCGGCGGCGCCTTACTTACATCCGTTGTCGTTAAGGTGTCGTCCGGCTTAAGAAGTTGCAAGACGAGCAGCTCCCTCCGCACGAGCACTACATTCGGCTCATTTTGGAACTCAACAATGACTCTCTTGTCGTTCACGAAGAGGACGAACCGGCCCTCCCAGGCGACAAGAACACCCGGATAATCATCTGCATGAGCACCGACTCCAGCAAGCGCCTCCAGGACACGCAGTACCTCCAAAGCGACATCGGGTTCAAAAGGATCGTAGGCTTCGACGAGTTTGAGATCGCAGCCATGGATCGCGATGCGAATACGAGTCAGTCAATCCCTACAGTTTCATTCTTAATCTGACCGTCAACCCTCATCCAGGCGTTGTTTTTTGTCGGGCATACGTTACTCGCCACACCGCTGCAGCCCATCAGTGAATATTCGATGAGCTCAATAAAATCGTCATACTCGACACCGGATCACCGCTACGTTGGCGGCATCTACACGGACAGTCTCCAGAGGACTTCCAGGGTCTCATCCTTCAATGGGGGGCCGACCAGCACCGCGGCCAAGCGAAGGGCAGTTATCCATTCCCCCTCTCTAGCGACCCCGCTCATCACTGCCTCAGGACTCGGGCTTCACCTGGCAGACCGAGCAGCGGAGCTTCCGATAGAGCAGATGGACATGCACGAGCCGTGGCGCAGCCTCCATAGCCTCGGCCCTTACAACCACCTCCGTCGATTGTACCGCGTTTGCAAAGTCCACAACTACCGCAATATCCGCACCTGTGCAGTCACGGAGCCGGTGCGCCAACTCATGCGGAGTCTGGCTTGCATCCGCCACTCAGATTGGGACGGCACAATCACGCAAATCCTAGCCAGTGGCGGCAAAGCTGGCACAGGTAAGCGACCCATGCGACGTCCGCTACAGGCGTAACCTCACGACATAACCATCTAGACTGGGTTCGAGACAAGGAGTCGTGTAAATTTGCGTTTCCCGGAATCTGTTGGGAGAAGAGCTTCATCCCTCTCGCTGTGTGGAACGCGGGCGAGTCAAACACCAATCTCATCGAGACGGTCCACAGCGATGTCAATCGTGAAGGCGTACATTGCACCTTGGTTGGAGGACTTCTCCGCGGCCAGGAATACGACGCCATGCAGAGAAACACACTTCTGGCAAGCACGGCTTGAATCCACTCTCTTTCGGGACTGACCCCCTAGCTTCACAGCAATACGAGGCCCATGGCATCCGCCCGTCGTACGCAGCCGTCACCCCAGTGACGAACGCAGTCAAAAACGTCAAGCGTCGAGGTGAGACGTCCATTTCCATTCCACGCTCCTTCTGAATCCGGCTCAACACCTCCTCCCAAGCCACCCAACAGGGCAAGAAGGTCGCGGCTCATGCTCTTGCCGTCGAGCAACACAACGCCGGCATGCAGAAAGCCCATGACACGCTCCGGAGCTGGAATCAATACGTCTATGCGCTAGAGTGCCTCCCACTAACTCCCAGGGTGATTTTGCCGTCGTCTACGCCGGAGTACCACCGGCAGCTGTCGGTGGCCAGGGTCACCGCGCGCCAGGCGCAGAACAAGTACAATTCTCAGGTGCAAGTGGGGACTAGGCTGCGTGAATCGGGAGCTTCAGGCGTAATTTTACCGATTTCCCAATCCAATAACTGATCAATCCATACTCCTCGCTCGCTCGATCTACACCAAAGAAAGGCTCTGAGTACTCGACATGAAGATGAAGGCTCCGACATAGTACTCGACATGAAGACTATCTCTCTATCGTCCGTCAATTCCTTCGATTGGCTTCCTACCTGCATGATCTGGTTCCGGAGCATCGAATTCCACATCATTTTAGCTCAAAAGTCTAAAAAACCGACATCCTTCCACTTCAATACGAAGAAGGTTCTATTTCTTTAGGTGCATCTACTGCTATCATATTCATCCTTCCACTTCAATCTGAAGACGCTTCCATTTCCCTAGCTGCATCTACTCGCTATCATATTGGGACTTCGACATCGACGACTTCATTTTAGCTCCCAAAAAAAAAACCCCGACTACCACCGCGGGGCGAACGAGTACCGCAAATCTGGGCCGACCAGTGGAACGCATCCTCCTTTTGGTGCGCCGCCCATCCACATTTTCCAGCGAACTGACTCCTATCCAATGTGAGTACGCGCGCCATTCCTTGCATCGCCCAAGTGCACTGACAGCCGGTCGACAGGCCCATTCCCATCCAAATCAGCGAAAGTCTCGCGAATGCCCTAGCGCGAAGCATCCAAATCCGCCATGACCTTATTTATGGCGGGATCGCGCCTCGGCCTCCTGCGGTGGCCGTTTGGAGGTCATACTTCGCCGCTTCCACGGACCTCCTGCAAATGACATGGTTCGGACCAGCCCACGCAGAGGACGCTGCGACTCTCACTCAACGCGTCCGAACCTTGTGCACACTCGCGTGTGCGCTCGATGCGCTCGAGGCGCAGGGACATCCCACGGCGCCAGCCAATGTAAGCCTCGAAATGACCTCTCACTCTCACTTCACTCACACTGATCCTCTCTCCGTCAGGCTACCAGTAATTATTAGCGTTCTGGTGCAATGTTACCTAGAAAATAAACGAAATTTCGCGCCTTATTCTGCGCTACAGGAATCCGACTGGAACCTAGCCTCCGCGTTTTCTGGGACTTGTCAGAAGTTTCCCGCGGCAGGTCGCCGTTTGCGCCACCTGCAGGGCCATCCAGGTCGGGCTTCTGGTGTTGGTTTGCGCACCACCAAAGTCAAAGTCACCGGTTTGCGCCACCTGCAGGCGGATAAAATCATTCTTTGGGTTTGCGCCGCGGAGGCTTAAGCCGCTACCTCCGCCGATGGGCTAGCTGAACGCCGGGCCGCGACCGACCTTGACCCAAGTATTTATTCGGGACAACGACTGAATCTTTCGCCTCAGTCGCCCACTTCTTCCCTTCAGCCCTCGCCCACTTCACACTCGTCCTCGTCCTCAATCCTTAGACATGTCGACCATACCTACTCTCTCGACCCCCGGCCTCGTCGAAGGACCCGAACTGGAGGCCCTGATCAAATGTCTCCAAACCCTTCATCGCAAGTCTCGCTTTGGACTAGGTATGGGTCTGGTCTGCCCTCCACATTTGACTGTCACTGAATGTTTGTTGCGATTTCGCAGCGACTCTGTCCCAGATCCTCGGGCGCTGTAAGTTTTTTGGTTTTTGGCTTCAGGACCCTCTTTCACTGACTCCCGTTAAACAGCGGTTTTCGAACCGACGTTCGTTCCCGGCACGCCAGCGTCACCTGATGAAATTGCGGCCGGCTTCGTCGACCAGAAGAGGGCGGAGGCGTATTGGGTTGTCCTCAGCGGGCGCGAGCCCGGGTTATACACGACTTCGTACGTGACCTGTCCCTGCCTATTTCGCCGCCGCCTGGAGCATTAATCGACGCTCAGCGATGAGGCCAATGAGCAGACGTCCCGCGTCCCTCACCAGCAACAACAGCGCGTCGTTGGGTTCGAGGCGGCCTTGGCCGTCTACACCGTCTATTATCCCCAGGACACCAAGAAGTGGGTGGAGGTCCCGCACTCTGACCCGGCCATCGACTCTCTGGTGGCGCCCATGACCCGCGCTGCTTTTGATGGCAACGACGTCGCGGGATTGGATTAGATGGTCTGTTTGGTTCGCAGAGAGAGAATGAGGGCGGGTACGCAGGCGGGGAACCAGTCGTAGCGTAGTGTACATCCTGTGTTGTGCATTTCTTGAAATTTTTTCTCTGCGCTCGGTCGTGTCGTGTCGCCATCTCCCAGTCTTTCAGAAATCGAGGGCCAAACAAAAATTAAGGCAGATCAAAATTAAGCTCAACTAACCTACGCCCCAATATCTTTCTCCCTCTACGGTTGTCGCCATGGTCAGTCGTTCATTCTCGTGTCGTTTCTCTTTGGGTCTTTGCATCTGACACCGCCCAAGCAGATGCCAACTTGTCGCGAGATCAGACGCCCCGCCCGCACACCGAGGGATCGCCTCCGTAGATTGGCTCGTCGAGTGGCGGGTTTGCCAGCGCGTCGTCGCAAACGAAACCCTCGTGCTGAACTTCAACGCCGAAAAGCATTGCAGTTCTTGCAAGACGAGGTGCAGATCCTCTTGAACCAGACCGAGCATTGGCGTAACATCGCGATGAGCCACCGAAACTTACTCCATCAGAAAGGAATCAACTTTGGCACGGAATGGGGGAATGGGGCGCCAGGGTAGCAGGGATTTCACAGTCTATTCGCACCAAGAAAGAGGCGTGGGCTGCCACAGAAATACTTGTATAGCGAAAAAGAAATGGATCTATATACACATGTGTTTGTTTGTGCCCGTTCAGCTTCGGCTGTCGACTGGCCACTGTCTGGATGGAGGTCGTCTCAGGGCGTGCTGCAGCCGCTCCGCCTGAGCTGCTGGCACGACCCAAACGTCGCCACCCCGAGCCTGGCCTGCTATTGCAGCAGCAGTGAAACGACTGCGAAGCGAGTTCAAATTACTATGAGACGGAGAAGACGATGAGTTCACGCACCAGTTTATTGCCGGGACGCCGCCGTTGTCCTCGTCGCCATCCGAGCTCTCCACCGAGTCATCGCCGTCGGCGTCGTAGTCGTTGTAGTTGTGGAAAATTTCACCATTATCCAAAACCACCACCTTACTGTCATCGTAGCCGACCGCAGTGAGAATCGCTTGGTGAAGATGCATGGCCAATGTCATGCTCGCTCCATTCAGGCGGATGAACTCTCGCATGGCGCGCATTCTAAGGACTGGAGTCAGCGTCAGCGGGCACCAGAGAAGGGTGCCTCACCGGTCCTGTGTTATGAACATATTGCCTACAACGAGCCAGAGCAGGTTTCTCGACAGCTCGGCAAAGCTGTAGAGGCGGTCCAGAGCTCTGTATGCCCACACGTCCCCGGCAAGATGCCGTACCTCGTGCGGGAGACCCTCTCTTGACAGTCCCACCGGACGTTTCATGCTCCGTTTCTGCTCGCGAGGCTGGAGTGTCGCACTAGCCAGAGCGTGGCGCTCCTGACACTCCGTGTGCCAGCAGCGGCAGGCTTGAGCTAAGTATCCCCGCGCTTCGGCCACCGTTGGAAAGAGCTGAACCGTCGCCGAGGGTGCATTGAAAGTCGCTTGGTTTTTAGCCGCTCTGCGTGAAAACCGGTACTACATGAGGGCGCCGTGCAAGCAGATGGCCAATTCGACCTACGCATCCACATGGATACCGTCGAACCGGCCGTTTTCGACAGTCCAGATGTGATATCTGCCGCGTCGGGGCTTCTCGTGGTCCGGGCGGTTTCCAATCCGCTGGCGCGTAGAAGTTGGTAGGACATGACAGGTATCCATCAGTCAGAGTGATGCCGGGGTAGATGCGCAAGAGGGGGTTTTTGGGCAGAATATGGCGCGGCATTCTTTTGGGCGGGCTGGAACAAGCGAAAGAAAGGAGTTCAAGATCCCGCCCCTGACGGACGCTGATCAAATCAAGCCCCTTTCCTACTTAGATCAAGACTCTTGCGTCGTCCCAACCCAACGTTGACCACGTTCGTCTGTGTGGTAGCCCCAAAAACATGGTGAGCCCATCCTTGAATCCCTGGAGAACACCGACCCCTCCCTGGCTGCAGGCTAGGAACAAAGAAACGGCACGAATGCCGAGCCCAGATACCAGGCTTCGCAGGGCCCTAGCTAGGCCAGCTCTGCCGGCTATGGCCACGAAGTCTGCGCAGTCATATGCAGCATTCAGTTTTGCCGCTCGGCGCGCCCGCGCCGAGCGCAGGCGCAGTGACAATGACAGCGGCAGCGGCAGCGACAGCGACAGTGGCAACGACAGCGCCAGCAACAGCGACGGCGCCAGCAACAGCGACAGCGCCAGCGTCGAAATCATCGACGACAACGAGAACAACGAGAACGAACCCGACGTGGTGGTCCTCGGCACGGCTTCAGCCTCATCGGCGTCCTCGTCCACAAAACGCCATGTGAAGTATCTGAAGAGATATAACCTCCTATTGCCGCCGGTGGACCCAGAGCTGAGCCACAAGCGTCGGGCTCAGGTAAGTCATTGTTTCTTTGTTTTCACATTGCGACCGGGGTTGAACGAACGCCTGCACCAAAAGATTGTGCGCCGGTATTTCACGCGCGCGCCTCGCCTCGACGATCCAGAGGGACTGCAGATCCGCCTTTTCCGCCGCGTTTTTGAAGACACGCGACGCAATCCCAACTGGGCGGCTGAGGAGGATTGCTCGGTATGTGAGAGAAATTGCAGCGCTGTTGCGATTGCCGAACATTTCGCATATAGGTCTGCCTCACTGGTTTGAATCCCCAGATCGTCCTGTCATGCGCGTGCCGCACCAGACTCTTTCACATTGTATGTGGTGCTTACTTCGGAATCAGATCCCTACTAAGACTGATACCGCGATGCAGAATTGCATCCGAGGATGGCACGAACAGGATGACGCGGCCGTCCAGAACCTGATTCAATGTGAGTTATTCCTCCATATCCGGTAGCCATTTTCCTGGACGCCAGCCACGCAGGTCCTACATGCAAGCAAGGCGCGAAGTCCCTCCACCTGGCCTGGGTGACGCCTTCGGCTGCGGAGGCGGCTGCCAAGAAGCAGAAGAGAAAGCAAGCCCGGGGTGCGAAAGCGAAAGTGAAGGGGTCGAACGAGAAGCAAGCGAGTAAATCTCGCAAGGCCAAGGTCGTGAGGAAAGCAGGAAAAGACGCGAAGATGCGGGAGGAAGCAGCGCCGGGGCCAGAACACCCCGCGACGGGGGCGGAGGCAGCCGCCGCGGGGACGAGCGCAGCATTGGGGAACGGCGTGGAAGTGGCCCCTCGGCTGTTCCTCCATGGAGATGTCCTGCATTATCGCAAATGACCGCCCTTCGCATTCAAAAATCTATCCCATCGCGCGTATCGAACATGCTGGCTGGCGTATTGTACATAGATGCCTGAAAACATTGTAACTTACCTTGATACACCCCAAAACGCTGTTGTGTTTCCAAGTATATTGTCCCAAGCAAGGCAAGGATCATGTGGTATAAATTCAACGCGAAATAATACATGGAACGGCTACACTAGAAGTACAGATATGACAAAAGCAGAAGTCGATCAACGACGAGGAAAGGAATAACGATGAGACCCAAAGTACAGAAGTAAAGTACTGAAATAAGGGACGAGAAGCGAGTTCGGCGAGGTAAGACATCGGCGAGGTAAGAGAGAGGAAGAGGGGAAGGGGACTGTGGGTTGGGGAACGATGGGTGGAGAGGTGCCGCCTTGGGAGAGGCAGTGGTCAAATGCTCGTCGCGGGGAGGCAACAGCGCAAACGTGCACGGGGAGGGGCAGCGTTTCAAATAGAAAAAAGACCAAGTCTGAAGCGACGAGATCAACCTCGGTTCTGGGGAGACCCAAGGCAGAGAAGGGAAGGAGCGGTGAGAGGGCGAGGTAGATGAGTGTAAATGAGGCGGACGACAAGACCAGAAGTACACAAGGGAGGTCCGAGAACAGTTCAAGTGAATGAGGGGACGAAAGGAAAGTATAAAAGTATGCAGCGAGAGCGGAGACCCAAGGTACTGAAATAAGGGACGAGAAGCGAGTTCGGCGAGGTAAGAAAGAGGAAGAGGGGAAGGGGACTGTGGGTTGGGGAACGATGGGTGGAGAGGTGCCGCCTTGGGAGAGGCATTGGTCAAATGCTCGTCGCGGGGGGGCAACAGCGCAAACGTGCCCGGGGAGGGGCAGCGTTTCAAATAAAAAAAAAGACCAAGTCTGAAGCGACGAGGTCAACCTCGGTTCTGGGGAGACCCAAGGCAGAGAAGGTTGGGAGCGATGAGAGGGCGAAGTGAGAGGAAGACGGGGAGGGGAGGGCGAGGATTTGGAAGAAACGGGGAGTGGCAAGGTGGCAGGGTGGTGGAGGTGGCAAGCAGGAGGATAGCATGGCGACGTGGCGACAATGGCAATGTTTGCCTTTGATCAAGTCTCACGCACGGGCCTTTCTCACGCACGGGCCATTCAACGAAAGATGCTGCCACCAGCCTCTCGTTAAAACCCTACTGCACGCACGCAAAGTATTTATTGTATCACCTCCGTTTTCACTGCACGCAAGCAGCCACAGCAGTCTCGGTCTACGGTAGATCGTACTTTTGATACATCTTGAGCCCGTTGACCCAGCGCGCCTTGCGCGCCTCCAGTCGCGCGGCCTTTTCTTCCACTGACATCTCCATTGCGTCCACCTCTTCCTGACTTTTAAAACCGTTATCGACGAATCAAAAAATTCCGGCGGCCGTGTATTGTGTAAATGAAAACCGTTTCTCGTGGGCTTGTATCGAGGTATTGGAGTGGCGAATAAGTGCAGATGGAATGAAGATGGTGGACCCCGGGGGGAAGCGGATGATCAGCTTGAGGTCCCATAAGATGAGATGGCCGCCTTTGTCAGGGTCGAAATCCCCAAGCGACGTGATGGAGCACCAGCCCCAGGCGAGGTTCGCAAAGTCGAGGTGGGGAAAGGTGACCGTCCGCGGGCCGAAGTTGAACGTTGCAGCGGCGAAAACCGAAGTGTTCGCCGAGAAGTTACGCTTGAGATACCGGTTCCAATTGTGTAGCTTGTTCATTGTGTCGGAGTAGTATTCGTGTAACGCAGGGGCATAGCACCTGAAAAGACCTGCACGAAATGAGCTAATGCAGACCCAAATAGGATGGCATACTGTTTGTGAACCCGGCGATGCGCTGAAACGGTTTTTGCGCTAAAAGACCAACGAGTACTATCATCCTCAGAGCTGTTTGAAAGCAAGGCATCGGGAACTGCTGCCCACCGCCCATGGAGCTCCCGAAATGCTCAGCATCGTGCGTGCCACGGCGAGAAGGGGTTGGGCCCGCACGGCTTCGTTTCTCCTCCTTGCGGGTCCCATAGTACACCCCGGAGAAGACGTGGTCATACATGTTGGCGGCGGCCTCCTCCATCAACTTGGCGGCCGGCTCCACGACATCCTCGGCCCATCCTGGATCGCGAGGTTGCGCGCCAAACAACGCAAACGCATAGCCATCGGCGTCGACTAGAGGCCCCGGCTTGCTGTGCGTGTGTCAAACGGGGAGAACGAGAAAAGTGCGTAAGCTTACCCTTGGCAATCCAGTACCACCATACCCGGAATTTGGCGAGCTTCGTCGAAGGAATATTCACGCGCTTCTGGCTTAAATTCGGCGGCCGGCTCACGCAAGCCCATCCATCCGGTCGATGTCACTGCAGGGTGGGATACCATCTTGAAATTTACGCGAATAGGCATGCTTTGGCGGGTTCGTAGCTGCGCAATCGCTTTCGGATTCGACGGGGGTTTCGCGCATCACCTCGCGCTTGAGTTGGCGAGCAGCATGGCACAGTCCCTTTTTCTTGGCCTTTCGCGCGCTGAATCTGTCGGAGGAGGACGTGGCAGCAGTGGAAACAGGGAGCGGGCCAGTGGGAAGACGCGTCTCGGGCGGCTGCCATCGTGCGCGGGCCATAGCGAGGACACCTCGTTCTTTCCAGACGCGCGTCGATGCGGGGCCATCGGCGTCCCAGTCGCTATTCACCTCGAGATCAGCGTCGTTGCAGTCAGATTCGTCTTGAGGGCCCGTCTGGTGCGCAATCATCACATCTCGAAGCCGAAAATGGTCGAGAACGAACACGTCCTCGACAAACTCTGCGTATATTTTGCCATTACGATCCCTGCGCCCTACATTGAAATCGGTTAGCCGAGAGTTGGGGCAGAGTGGCCATTGAAAAAGACGCGAAACACCGCGTCGAAATCAGGAAATGTAGGCGATGGAGAGCAGCTGCGAGCGCACGCGCAATTCGGCAGTCCCAAAGACGGGAACGCGTAGTATGCGGTGGCACGCGCAGTGGAACGCGTCAACCACGCCGTCCCGCAGTCCCAAAGACGGGCACGCGTTGGGCAGTGGCAGGCACGACGGTGGATAGAATTCGACAATAGGGAAAGAAAATGAACAATCTCTTACCTGACATGCTGAAACTTGTAGTGGTAGAAAGAAAACCAGGAGGCTGGGCGTAAATTCCCGCTTTAAATACAGACAAACCTATGCAGGGTAGTTGTCAATTCCCACTTTAAATAAAGACAATGCGCTTGAGGAAAACACGGTGGGAAACAGAGTTAACGTTGTTCACAACTTTAATCGTAGTAATGAATTTCCACGCGATATAGTTCTACAACTGGAAAGCAGTGCCTGGAGTTCCATTCAAATAGATTCAATCCAGTCCATCCTTGTACTCGCTAGCCTTGAGGCGAAGCACCAGCGCCTCCACAACGACTTTCTTCAATTTGGCCTGTCCCTGGCCCCTGCCCTTCGTCTGCGCTGCAAATGGATCCGCGAGTCCGCCGAAAAACTCCACGATGTTGGCGCGTGGCCACCTCGCGATGCTGTCGAGTTGCGCCTGGCCGGTAATCTCGGCCTCCACGAAGGTCGGATAGAGATAGAGGAGGGACGGAGTGAAAGAACTGAGAAAGCGCTTGACGTCTGGGGCGGCGTTGAAGTTGAAGTCGGCTGCGCACACTGAGATGCTGGCATTTAGGCCCTCGGTCGAGTTTAATTGACTAGGGACCGACTCACTGCCTGCTGCGAAATCCCCGCGACTTTCAGCGTCGCTCCTTTCAGCGTCGTCATCAGAACTTTCAGCGTCGTCGTCGGTGGTTTCAGTGTCGCTCCTTCCAGCACCATCCTCGTTACGCTCCTTTGTGGAGGGATTGCCGCCCTTGGTTTGGACGTCGACCTGCTTCAAGCTTTAACACGCTGCAGAGGTGATTATACCGGCGCCCGACACGCACTTGATGCTTGCTCGTCTGGTGAGATCGCACGTCCGACCCATACGTCTTGACATACGCCATGGTCAGCTGAAGCCTCAAGACCCCGGACTGGGGGTCGTTGAATTCAGTGAAAGTAGTCTTGAGCTGCGAATCGAACCAAGATTTGTAACATAGCTTGGGTGGTTGAACCAACATTAGCACTCAACATACCTCTTGTTCGATAGCGCTCAACGTCGCTGTAGTTTGTTTTCCCATAGTTAGAGAAATGTCCAGGTGTTTGTCGGCGATTCGACGGAAACGTAGCTATGAAGGAGGGGATCAGCTAAGGCAGCCTCGGAGGTTTGAAGGAGGATCCTCCCACCCTCAGGCTCGCCATCTCCGTCGAATGTGGGCCGAGATTGAATGCGTCCGCAAGTTTTTGGCCTAGGTGCAGGACTGCGGGAATGCCTCAGAACGCTCCTCATGATTGATTGAACCAGCCAGGGGATTCATCTGCTACTCACCCAGGGGCATTATTGGAGATTCGTGCGGTGGGGAGTTGCAAAGAGGTTGGGCGTGCAAAGAGGTTGAGTGTGCTGCGCCGCAGCGAGTGTAGGGCTTAAAAAGCGATTCGGACTCACTTTAATTGCCGACAACTTCCATTCGTTGAAAGAGGATGGGGGAAGTCAAGGTAGAGCATCAAACTCACTAAATGAATGCTATCTGTTATATCACTGTCAGTTCACGACCGATATAGAAGCAGATAAATTCATACCTCTCCCTCCAGTCCCAGTTGAATCCCCAGAATTTGAAATCCTGAACATCCGACTTGGATATAACTGTGAGTGACGAAAAAAGTGGGAAGCCCAGAGAACGTCAGGATTTTTGCTGAAATTATAATCTGCGTGAAAAAAGCAAACATGGAGGGAAAGGCGCGTACACGCTGCTACCAAAATTTCAGACGATTCTGTCCAGAGGAAGTGCGTGGAATCCCCCGTCCTCATCAATATGAGTTCTCGACTAAAATGATCAGTTCCTGACCATGTCCGGACTCCCATGTCGTTAACCGGCTACGAGTGTCCTGTTTTTCCGGCTCACGCTTGGCCAGCAACTCCTCCCCTTCAATCAAGTCCTTAGCCTCCTCTGCTCTCTTGCTTTTCGTTTGGCCTGGCCGTGTCCTCGGTCTTGTTCTCGTCGATCGCCGCATGAAGTGGCGTCTCTCATTCAAGGCGTAAGAGTAAGAGGGCACATTCGACAACGATTCAAGAAAACTATCAATTCAAGGCGTAAGACGGTACATTCGACGACGATTCAAGAAAACTATCAACTCCAGTCGAGAACGAAGCTACATGAAGCTGAATGCAAGGTACAAAGTGATTTGGTGAATGGATGCTTATTCAAAGGCCGACGCGAGGGCGCGCTATATTTACTGGGCGAGAACGCGCTGGACGCCGGAGGGTTGGTGAGCGGGGGGATATGGACGGGTCTAATGACCTCAAGGACGCAAGACGGAAGGACTCACGTTGTCGGCCTCGTCATCCCCATCGTCCGCCACGTCGTCCCCATCGTCGGCCATGTCGTCCCCTTCTTGCTCTTTCTTGGCGGAAAACCAGCGGCTGAGGCGCTGTTCTGTACGCGCCTGTCGACGCGCGACTCGAATTTGTTTGCAGCTGCAGTCGCAGTGCGCCCACCTGTCGCGCAGCCGCCGGCAGCTTGCTTCGTGCTTCGGGGGATCATCGCTGGATGCGGACGCGGAGGTCTGGGCGAGGCGGTCGAAACGCGCGATGACGTCTGCGGGGCGTCGTTGGTACTCGCGCCAAAGTGCGTCCTTGGCCTCCAAGTCACGCGTGCTGCTGCCCCCGCTGCTGGTCGAGCTCGTTGAGTAGTAATCGTCGTCGGAACTGACTACAGCGAGGCGGCGAGTGCCTTCGGGTAGGCGTCTGGATGGGAAGAGGGGGGTGCGCCCCGCCTCTTCATCTGACGACGTGGGCGGGGCACCGGAAAGGGAGAGAAGAACTCGGCGGCAACGTTCGACGTCGGCAACGGCGTGGGCGTGCGAGGCCGGGGGGGGAAACTACAAGACGCTGTTGGGCCCGGTGGAACGCGCCTTCGGCGAGCCTGCATCGGCGCTCGTGAGAGAGCGCCCGGGCCTCGCGTTCACCGTCAGATTCGTTGGAGGCGCTAAAGGAAAGGTACATCCAACTGTTTTATAACGGGCAGTCCGACTCACTGGGGGTTGGCCATAGCTTTGGTTTGTGCTGGCGTGGTGGTGTGGTGGTGGTGTGGTGGTGGGTTCGAGAAAAATTTTAGCTTTTGATGATGCCCCAAGTCCCGACGGCGCCGCACCAACTAGCCAGTTCCATGGGATGAGGGCAACGCATCGAGACTCTGTCTTGCGAAATTATGTGGGATTTAATTGCGTATTTATTTTATTGTTATGTTCGATTTTGTTTGGACTACGGAACGACGTCGGCCGGCGGTCAAAAAACTATTCCAAGATCGGTGAGAGACGTGTGCTACAAGACGCAAGTAGAGACGTGTGCTACAAGACACAAGTGCGCAAGTAGGAGGCGGCAGGAGGCCCTTCAGTCGTCCAAAGTCAAGATGGTGCGTTCGTTGTTGGGCCCAATGGCGGCGAATTCGTTCGCCCTGAGAGCAACGAAAAATCGGTCGCCCACGGAGACGTCGAGGTCGGCGCAGTATCCGCCCTGGAGATGGTCCAGGTGGGCATGGACGGTGCGGATGCAGCCACAATCGATGCACGAAATGAGCGCAGATCGTGCCGCCTCCCATATGTCGTCGGGAAGCCCAAATCTCGTATTCAGGCTGCAGAGCGCTATGCCGAGGCCAGTGGTGAAGGTGAAATCTGTATAATGTGCGGGTTGATCCTGCCCAGGCGCGCGAGCTAGACGGAATGTCCGAGGTCGCAGGACGTCGTCGTACGGCGCAGATGTGTTGACAGGGGCGACTAGATGTGACGCCGAAGCAAGGAGAAGATGAGAAAATGACGAGATGGAAGGGATAATGCCAGGATCGCACCTATGGACCGCGTAGGATGGTTGCCGCATCGGAATGTGTCCCCGTCCTTCTCAAGATGAGCGTTGAATGCCGCGGCCGTGAAGTGATTCCCGCAGCCATGACAAGTGCGCAATAAATTGAGCAGGTGGTCGAAAAATAAGCCCAGTGCGCCGTTGGTGTTGCAGAGTGTCGATATAAAGCGGCTGACCGGAGTGGCGGCGAGGACGGCCGCCTGCGTGATGCGTGCCGCCAGCGGGGACCCTACGCTGTATGCCAAAAGCCTGGCAGGGAAGCCGTCAGTCCCTTCTTGGAGCCAAAGGTGACGTGAGAAATCCCCTGGCGTGGCAGGCAAGATAAGTTAGGAGCCACATTGGGAGCTGTGAGCCACGAGGAACTTACGGGAGGCGAGTACCTCGGCGATGCGCGTGCGGATGACCTCTCGGAGGTCGGGATCTGAAATAAAAAGGCGGTTAAGCGCATGGAACAAGTCGTTATGAAGCGTCTGACCTCCATGGAGGTTAGCCTCGGCCTCAGCCGCCGTGTAAGTCAGGGCGACCAGTGACCGCCGTGGCCCGCCATTGAGACGCTGCGGTTTGGGGTGTCCCATCGCAGTCGGTATGGGTAGAGGAGTTGGAGAGGAGTTGAAATGGGACGGAATGTCGTCGTCAATGATGATTGGCGAGGAGGACGGCCCTGCAACAGGTGAGGACGACGACGATGGAATTTCGCCAAGGGCATTCTCCCTCTTTAGTCGCGGACCGGATATCTTGCGGTTAGAACTGGTACGGCACGTGGTGCCCATGGCGCGGAGGGGGTGGCCTAAGACCTCCGCTTTGACAAGGCTGGCCTCCCGTTTGATCTCGCGCTTGTGCGAGGGTCGTCCTTGGTCCTGGATGTGAGCTAGTGGCGTTGGGGTGGACGGCTTCTCCTTGAGCTCGTGCTCCTCCTCCTTAAGCTCGTCCTTGATAGGTCCGGAGGGCTGGTCCTTGAGGACGGCTGAGGCAAGTGCAAAGGGATAAGGTGAGGGAGGAGGCAAGGGGAAGAAAGTCGCGCTACTGACCTATGAACGAGCAAGGGTGCATGTCGGTAGGAACCTGGAGATAATAAACAAGGCCGATGGCCTTGTGCCGATGAGAGTGAGGGCGCATCCGACACTCCCCTTCGGTTCTGAGAGGATTGGCGGAGTGCGGGCAGAGAGGCAGCTGAGCGTCGGGGAGGTCTCGGAAACCCGACGGCTTTCTTTTGATTCCTCGGGCGGAGTGCCGAGGGCTGGGGACGTCAAGGCGTTTAGTAGGGGTTAGATAAAGAGGAGAAGGGAAAGGTAAACATAATCCTGAACCGACTCACTATGGGTGCGCGTGCCATCCAAGTTGACCACGGTGGAAGGTCAGGAGTTCGCCTTTCGAATTGGCGTCCGCCAATTGTTGCTGGTACGTCCCGAGGTCGGCGGCGGAGGGATCTCTATCTTTGATGTCAAAGCAGGGTCCGCGTGGTCGGTGTTTTGTGTGTGGGCAGCGGGCCATTGCAGAGGGCGTTGTCAAGCCAGGTCTGTTGCTGAATCTTCTGGGGGCTGGGTGACGAACGCGGGGGATAAAGGAAGTAGGGAGGCATTCTTGGGGCGCGTCGTAGTACAAGGAACAAGTTGGGGAGATATGGTTGGAACTGAATGCACATTTATATGGCCAGTTGGTGCCCAGTCGCGAGGCGGTTCTAAAGGCGGTCGCGCTCCGTGGCCGTTGCAATGCGCGACGTGGGTGGTGTCGGCGGCGAATTTGTGCAGACTGGCCGGAGTCCTGCCCTACCTGCCTTCAAGCCCATTTCGAAGCCCGCTGTGGGCCTGTTGCGCGGGAATCCCGAAGCAAAGCCAAGACGACACGCGCCATGCGCTAGAGGATTGAACCTACGGAGAACGTGCGCGTCGAAGCAAGCACATAAAGCAAAAGATGCCGCCCTGGATCGACATTAAACCTAACCAGGCGGTTGATGGCTTCGCGTTTCGTGACAACGTGACCGGTGTCTGGCTCCCGGTGGCGGCAGGCGCGTCGAACTGTTGTGCGCTTCGTGATGCGACAGTCTGCCTTCGTGATGCGATGGTATGCTTGGCTCGGAGGCTACAGGACGCTGATCGGCTGATGGCCGATCAAAGAACCGTCCGAATGGGGTTGGCATGTAAAAGAAGCTACACCACCGCAAATCGGTCTGGCCTCTTCTACTAGCGACTCGGGAACGCAGTGAGTACTCGCATCCCAATTTAGCATTTCCAAATCAGGCAATCTCAGCAAGCCGTCTTTTTTGCTCGTCGTTTGCGTTGCTTCTTGTAAGGTCCCGGCGTACTCGGGCCGCCTTGTTCCTGCGCATCCGTCTACTTACAAATCACACTACGCCGTAGTTCCGTACCTTACGCCGTAGTTCCCTAGCTGATCCTGTAGTTCCGTAGTTTATTCCGTAGTTCAGTTCTGACTCACCCCGTACCTATTAAACTCACGTAGAAATAGGCTACTGCAGTTTACTTCTCTCTGAACAAGGAGATCTTTCCCCCGTTCTCTCTGTTCCCTCCATCACTAAGTTCGTGATTTGTGTGCTTCACTCCGAAAGGACTCGGAGCTTCACACTTCTTGCCCTCGGACCCTGCGCCAGCACGTGCTTTTCTCTCTACCCGCACGGTTGATCATAGTCATTATATGACCAACATGGAATCCTGCTAAGCAAGGGGACTACAAGTAGTGCTTTCGAGTGCTTTGGTTCTTTAACGATTAATTCTAGGCCTTCTTTATCTCGAACCCAGATCATCTTTCATCTCAATATTGTATTACGTTACCGCGGCACCCTTTCCTCAATCACAACAATCTCTTAGTCGCAACCCGACCTCTGAAAATTTCCAAGTCCGTTGGCCGTACTACCACAACAGCTTTCGGTGGCTCCTATCTATCTCGGGGTTTCAGCACCGTGTTCCAGAAGCAGCCGTGCAATCTTCTTCTCGCCCAGCCTGCATGCCAACTTAAGCGCGGTGTCGTCGCTGTCGCGCTCGCTCGCGCGCCAAGCCCGAATCACCGCCTATCGGATCAACGGATTAGTCGTCAACGAATACCTTGTCAAGATTCGGCATTTTCCGTATACGCAACGCCGGGTCTCACCCACGCCGTACCCACCGACGCTGGGTCCGTCCGAGCATTTGACGTTCATATCACACTGTACAACACTCCCCTTGATACTTACTTCATTACATACTTCATTTCTCTTTTGTTCAATCCTCAATCTCGCCGTAACTATCATCTTCTTGGCTAATGCCGATTCTCTACTATTGTTTTTCTTTGGTTCCTCTGTCTCTTGGTTCCGGCCGACTATTGTACTGATATTTATCTTTACTCCATTTTCTCTACTCTCTCTCTGTATAAATACCTTACTTACTCTCAATACAACCCCGGAGCTTTTGACTGCCCACTGTGCACTGCTTAAGTTCATCCCACACCTTCGCTCTCGCTCTCGCTCCCGCTCTCGCCTCGCTCTCGCCGTCTCGAAATCGTCCTCGCCATCGCCTCCGTCCTCGCTTCCACGTATTCGCCTTCGTCATCGCATCTCTCGGCCACTTGGTCTCATGTCACGGCACTAGGCTATTTTGAAACACTCACATTTATTTGTTTCTACTGCCCTACTTCGTGTAGCTTACTTTTATTGTTAAGCTCGCGCCTAGTCGGTCGGCAGGCACGTCATCGCCGACCCTCCCTTTCACGTCGGCTCCGTGTTCGAGAAGCAATCGGACCATTGAATCATCTCCGTACAGCACTGCTGCACGTAAGTAGTGTGCCACCATATATCCATCGTGTTGACGTCGGTGCCGTGCTCGAGCAGAACTTTTGCAACAACCTTCCTGCCGTTCCTGGATGCTAGCCACAGTGCCCGCCCTCCTTCATTCATCAGGAAAAACATCCTTTCCAAAGTTACCCCCAATTTGGTTCCCCAATTCCAAAAAGGGCCAAGATGGTCCAAGATGGTCCAATTTGACCCAAATCCCGGCAACTCTTGCAAAATTCTGTTGTGATTTGAGGATTCCTTACAATTGAGACCACATTCTCCCAGAATTAAATGAATAGGCATACAAGTGATTTTCTCGAAGGAAGTTGAAAAGGTGGGGTTGAAGTTATGGCACCGAGGGCAAAAGCCAACGCACCTGGATTCCAGGTGCCTCCGAGGCATGTGGTCCGAAGGCTACAATGTGGAATACAAAAGGCCTACAAAGGTCCTTAGGTCAACAAAGAACAGACAAAGGAGGGACAAAGGACAGGCAAGATTTACTGGGTGGTGAAAATCCTGCCTGCCCTTTGTCTCACCTTTGTTAATTCTTTGTCCACCCAAGGACCTTTATTGGTCTTTTGTCCACCAGTTCACAACCTGCAGAGAACATGCCCCGGAGGCACCTGGAATCCAGGTGCGTCGGGGTTTGCCCCCGGTGTATGGAAGGAAACAAAATTGTATAAGTCAAATCCGGCCGGCCCTAATTTCCACGTGATCCGGACCATGACTCCGATCGGCCGATGGTGACAAGATGGTGATGAAACGCGAAGACGCGACCCGTGACATGTCAAGGTGGTTGGTTTTGATCCCACCTTTCTTCCTTTCCCTCTATCTTCCACCGCACGTCTTGGCCCATGCTTCCTCACCTCCTTCCCCTCCCTTCTCTAGCTGGTCCGTTGGCAAGAGAGATGCTCTCTCCGTTCCTGCCTCCAAGAACTTGTTGGACACAGAGGTAGCAGACTCAGAGCCAGTCAGGCATGCTCGGGAGAGGGCAGCAGACATCCACGGGTATCAGCACATTCTATCAGTTCTGGTGAGTCCCGCGTGTTGCCATCCCATCCCCTTTTCACTGGCCTGTCACCCGCCTGGGAATATCAGATTTGTTCTGCAGGAGGACGAGAGCGTGTGGGGCATTGTGAAGCATTGAGCAGGCGGTCTAGGCTGCGGACCGAAGGAAAGCGTGGGCTGGTAATTTGGAGGACATCAGGGATAATCAGTGAGCAACAAATTAGTTCGCTTGGGCAGTGGGCCGGAGCAGCCAAAAGCACCCCACTCTTTGCAGGGTATAATATAATATCTTAGGTGCTATTAGGTTGGCTGGGACAAAATGTGCATCGGTAGGTAGGTAGGTAGTATTACACGACATGGTCCCGCTCAGGAACACCGGTTTCCAGAGGGTATTCCAATGTGACATGTGTACATGCTAATTACATCATCACCCCTGGGCCTCCTCAAATCCCTCTAGCTGAGCTCACGGTCGCAGGGGATTGTCGGGTGATCTGGACCTACTTGCCGCAGTAGAACTAGCCAGATCTGAGGAAGCAGAAATTTTTTAGTACATCAACCGGAACTTACCTCTCTCAGAGGCTCTTGGCGCCACACAAGCACGGCATATAAAACACCTCCAGGACTCATAAGCATATTTGGCGACCAAAAGCAATCGTTGAGCGAGGGAAGATGATGGCTTTCAGGAATTCGGTGTTCGAGAGTACCATCACCTGGACAAGCAGGTCTGGGACCTCGGAGAAGAGGTGTGCGAGAAAATTTGCCCTTAAGTCAACAAGTGTGTCTGAGGAGACACAGGTGAGTAAGGCGTGTTCTAGCATCTTTATTTCCTTCTTGCAGAACCTGCAGAGTCGCTCGTCGCAAGGCACCATTTGATGTGCATGATCAACATAACACAAGATCTCCATGGCTAACAAATGGGTTGACAGCAATAGGGAGGTAAGTGCCTCGCGATGTTTCTGCATCTTGACCATGGTTAGATAATGCCGCATGCAGGAGGTGACTTGAGTTGGTGACTTGTCCTTTGGGGGTTCTCGTCAGCTATGGAGCAGGTAGAGCTTGTCCAAAGAGTCGATTTCCTCCTGTAACCATTCCATCATAAGCTTGCGCACAAGTTTTGCGTAATTTTAGACGTATTGTGGGTGGTTTGACGGGTCCAAGCAAGCTCAGGGCAGTGGAATGGTAATCTCGTTATCGCCTTTGCGATATCTGAAGCCCAGGCCTTTTTACCTTTCTCTGCAAGTTCAATTGAACTTTTCAGAGCAGCACGGGCATAGTGGTCATCCTGGAGATTCAAAAAATAATACAGGTGGTTGAGAACGAGGAGCAGGCATCGGACTCTTAGAGGCATAATCCCTGTTTCTTTGAAGAGAGGCCCAATCATGGAACGGCTATGTAAGTTGAGCATGCGACGGATGCACGTAACCTGAACTTTACATAACTGCTTGACATGTACGTCTTCGCTGTCCGGCGAAATCTCACAAGCGTGGATTAGGTGACAGTCTATGCGCGCCATGTATAGATGTTTAAGTTCCTTAAGGGTAAGTCGTCCAGTCCGCGGTGCGTGCCTTGGCTGTATAGTGCTGGAACAGAGGATTGCGTGTGTCCGTGTGCAAGTTGACGTCAACGTATTTCTCTTCTGTCACGACCTCAAGTTATTTTGATCCCAGGAAGAAAGTAGGCAGGAGGAGGGGTACTAAGCCAAAGATCAAAATAACCGCTTTGATCAAGTTGACTAGAATAAAATTCCTCGCACACCATTGTTCCAGGGATCCCAACTTAACTTGTAAGCCACGCACAGATAGGGAGACAATCAACAGGTCATCAGCTTGAGCAAGAAGTGAAATACAAACACCGGCGAGGAACAAATCTTTGTAGTCAGGCAGCAGTGACAGATCCGCTGCCAGAAATAGGTTCCAAAGGATCGGTGACGCCGGGTCTCTGGTGAGCAGGCCGATTAGTGCTTTGAGTCCGGAAGAACACATGCGGCATATCACCGTGTTTCACGTAGTACGACATGTGGCGGTACGGCATTCACAGCTAGTCAAAGAGCCTGCCGCCTATACCCATGCGAAAAAATTTCAACCACAAAGTTGGCTGGTCGGTGGACGGGAAGGCATTGGTAAAATCAACGCAGGCCACATATAGCTTGAGTCCATTGGCCTTTGCCCACTCGTTCAAGCAGCGCAATATGAGGGGATTGTTGTTTGTACGATAGTCTGGACAAAAGCCATTTTGGAAGCGCGGGATTAGAGCATGAGCCTCTGCCCAGTCGAAAAATAGCCCAGTGGATGAGGATGGTAAGGCCTTTCAGAAAGCAACGTTTCAGTGCGACAAGTCTATAGCTGTCTGGGTTGTCATGGGGTTTCAAGTGTTTCAAGATCCCAATCAGCGGTGTCATGAACCAAATGGACGGTGTGTCGCCACGCGCAGTGCACTTGTTGTACAGTGGTGCCAAGTCCTCGTTCGGGACAGCCAACAAGTCAGTGTACGTGGTTTGATCTTCACCTGGGAAGCTGTCCAGTGAATGTTTGTGCAGATGATCCTTTAATCAGCCCATGTCTCCTTCGTCCCATTTTCTGCTGAAGAAACCTTCAGGTGTTTGATCCTCTGTTGTCTCCGGCATAAGGTCAGAAAGGATTTGATTAATAGCATGCTGGGCTTGATCAAATTGAGACGGGAGAATTTTCGGCGGATTCAGACGCTCCTCAAGGTATCTCTCAGGCTGCATGCAGTAACGGAGATGGGCAATGGTTTTGGGTCTACCAGACGTCGGATTTCCTTCCAAAATGCGCCACACAATTTGGCCCTCCACTACCTTTTTGCAGTTCGAATCCTTGATGCTCGCTAGTCTCTCGCTGATAAGCAGGCTATCTGGCCGTGCCTGGAATCTTGCTAATATTAGGATTCCTGTGCAATACCAGGTTAGATGTACATCTCCAGGATCAACATGAGTCCCGAATGGTTAATCAGGCACATCCTGCATGAGGGCTTAATCAGCCTGCCTGAGAGAACATTAATCAGAACCTCCCATACTGATTAAGGCTCGATTCAATGGGTTTAATAAAAGAGTCCTTATAATCACTTGATTAAGGCTCTGTGGGGCCGACAAATATCAGGGAACTTAAACATCCACTCTGAAGAACAAGTGTCTATCAGCAGAGATAGATCTGTGGGATTTAATCACCTTGTTGTGGTTGATTTGGACTATTCTGGGGACGTGTCTGGACACATGATAATCACCGATCAATGTTGCTATCCCAATATGGGTTCTTGACCCGGGCAAGGCTTCATTGGTGTATATCTCAACAACTACTGGGCGGTTCAGGGAGATTAGGGTATCTACAGAAAGCTGATACCCAACGCTCCTTGAATCTGAAGGTGTTAATCAAGGGACCTTAACCATTAAACTGGTTCAGCTCCGTTACCGTCCCAAATTGGGTTCTTGGCTTGATCAGGAATTGACGAGGTTATATCTTGGGAACCACTTGGCGGATTAGGGAGTTCTGGGTGTCTACAGAGATGGGAGACTCAGTGCTTCCTGAATCCAATGGTCCGAAGGGCAGGACACCACTATTTAGCTTGGAAGTTCAGTTGAGTCAGACAAACTGATCGGAAACAAGGAGTTAAATGGCAGATCTTTAGCTTACTCAGGTAGTGTAATTAGAGTAGTATAAGCATAAATGTACAGTATATAAGGAGGGCAGTTCTAGCATGGATGCACTACTGCAGTGGTGGTGGCGCAGATGCTAGATCCTAGTCTCATAAAGAGACTTGGATCTAGTGCTTGTGGCACTAACATTGGGGTGGCACAGGAGCTAGGTCCTGGTCTCGATTAAGAGACTTGGATCTAGGCTTGTGTTACAACAGGTACTCCGTGCTTGTGATCCTGGACTGGTTATATTAAGAGCTTTGCTTCATTTGCACAATGTGATTAATATGTCTTGCCTTCGGTGGAAGTAAAACACATAAGTTGGGATCATAATTAAGATGTTTGAAGGGATCTGGGATTTGGATTGAGAACACGGCACCACTACAGCAGCCTTGGAAGGCTTATTATTTGGGATTATGGGATACGGTCGAAAGGGACCTTAAACAATCAGCAGCCTTGGAAGGCTTATATTTGGGATTGGTTTTGGATTGTTGTTGGATTGACGCACTCGGTTGGCTATGCCAAGAGAGGGTCTTAATCCCACCACAACAGTCTTGCATGCCATTAGTCAAGTGCTCTCGTTCTAAGCGCTTGATTCAGGGCTTCAACCAGTCGAACTGAAGTATCTGTGTCCCTTTTCTACTCCTTCACAGTTTGTGGAGAAGTCTAAAATGCATGAATACTCGTCGGCACGTCTAAGCTTGTGCAACCAGGGGGAACAAGGATGTGGATTTGGTTAGTGGTTGTGGCTTGTGCTGCTGCATTCCACTTGTCGGTCCATGTTATCAGTAGTACTCCAGCTGTAGACAGACCGAGGCAAAGCCTTTCATCGCGGCCTCTGTGGGACTCGGGATACTCGAGGCGCTTTGGCTGGATCTCATGCAATGATTCCTCGAGGAGTTTATCATCTGGGATATCTGCCGAGACTTTGGGAACATCGATCTCAGCTGTAGCTTCCAACGTATTTCTCGAGACTCGAGGAGTTTATCATCTGGGATATCTGCCAAGACTTTGGGAACATCGATCTCAGCTGTAGTTTCCAACATATGTCTCGAGAAAGTCACTGGGGGAGTCGCAGGAGAACAAGGGAGCGAGCAGGCATCAGCAGCCGCCTTTTTTTGCGCCGACGAGATGGCCGTTCTGCACGGCACCTTCCTTCTTGATATGTCAGAAGTGAACAGGAGCTGTGTGTCCTTTGATGAGGGAAACAATGACCTTCGATAAATCTCCATTTGTATTGCGCCATCCACAAACATTGTTGTTTGCTACATAGTATACGGCTGACCTTATAGTGTATTGCGATCGCGTATGAATTTCAAGGGACTTGAATGTCGGGGCTCTGTGCAGTGCAAGAATAACGGCAAGCAATTCAGCATGTGGACTCGTTTGCTGACCTGACAGCCTCGTGGACATGTGTTAGGGCGAGCATCAGGTCCCCAGTAGGTGACGGCAGCTGTTGCAGCCATGACTTTACCAGCATTGATACAAGTACCATGGACGACAACTTTGACTGACGGCATAACAGAAGAGATGGCGCCAAAGAGATTCCGTAGCTTCTTAGCGTCATCTTTTCCGGATTCTAGTGTTGCAATGAAAAGTTTGTCAAGATCCGATGAATCCGGAAGTGTTCTCTCCAATTTTTGTTTCTTCCTCGGGTTCGCGAATAGAATATTTTGTGCGTCAAACATGAGTTTGATTTGAGAACAGTTGCGGCATAGTCGAATTTCGGGACACGGGGCAAGACTCTGAAACTGACAATTTCGTCCCAGCTGGACTTAGAGCAGGCGATGTAGTCAATGACAATGCAACACATGGTTTCTTCATTTTTTCCTTGAAAAGAAGTAAAGTTGCCACTGCTTGGGCTGAAACAGATAGCGCCGTTGACGATCGCAATCCCGTAGTCTCCCAGGAGCTTGCAGAGCCAGGTTCCACGCGATGATACACGTCCCTTGTCTATCGAAACTCGTGGTGGATCTGTTGGATATACTTTGATTGACGCAGTGCGAGCATTGATGTCTCCGTGTCACCAAAAGGTGCAGTGATAATGCAATGTGCACAGTAATATGGGGGGGCCGCATTGCAATTTGCACAGTTATAGCTGACCAGTAAGCAGGAGGCACAATGCAATGTACCTGTGAATTCTCTGCTATCTTAGCAGTCTCCAGCTAACTCACTCCTCGGGCCTTTCCGGATTATACAACAGCACTTAAATGTCCCCATATAGCAAGAAATTGATCCTACCTTCCTTTTCAAGGTGAAGAACTGATCTCCCGTCCCAATTGGGTTGCTAGAACTGATTTCCCATCCCAATTGGCATTCCACACCTATATAAACCCATATGCTGTGATAACACCAAACGGCGTGATGGCCATCACCCTCTACGCCGACCAGTCAGCAGGTTTACACTAAACCCCGCACTTGGCACATCACTGCGTCGTGCGACACTACACATCAGCTGTCGCGCGCTACAGTGTCAAACTCCAGATCCGAAAAATGCCCCCGGATCCGAAAAAATTGCATTTTGAGCTGGAACACCAAGGGCTTTAAGCTTGATTTTTTTTTTGTGGAATAGCCAGAAGGTCTATGAGTAATTTAATGTGCAAAAAATCAGCATTGAGCCTGTTGGGCAAGCGAAAAATCAAACAATGGCCTAAAATGGGCTAAATCTCATTGATGGCAGCCAAGAATTGTACATTCTGAGAATGGTAGTGGCTCATTCACATCTGCGTTGTTTTAAAGAGCGAATATTATATTGTGGGGTATTTTCAGACATTTCTGACCATGCTTGGTTGGGGTAGGCGACGGGTATGAGCGCATATCTTCTCTGGCCCAGTGGTTGTAGGTAGATTTTGAGTTTTTTTCATCAATTGCTCCCTCTGAGGGTCTGTCCCACAGGAACAGCCCAGGGGTTTGCTTGTGGGAGGTGTTTGCATGTGTGTAAGTGTGTATGGGGCAAGAGAGTGCAGAGAGTCTTTTCCTTTTCGCCCTTGAGTTCCTGACTCAGCATTGCCTTCTGTGGTAGGCATTTCCACGTGATCTCGGCACACCTCTCGCCGCTCTCGAGGTTTATTCTTGATTTATTCTACTTATTTTATTCCTCGCCAGTGGTGGTCTGTGACACCCCATTTGCAGAGAACAATGGCATTTCTGGTGGCAAGATCTCTAGGGCTGCTTCCTCTGCTCTACCAACCACCTGATAATACCACAAATCGCCTCTAAGTAGAGGGTAACTTGGGGGGGGGAAGTTACCCTCTACTTATAGGCAAACTGCGTGTGCCACAGAAATGCCATGGCTGGGCTGCCATGGCGGCCATCCATTGGGTGGCCAGGGAGAAAAATGGGATTTTGGCCACCTGTGCCACTGATTTTGAAGGGTTTTGGCAGGGGGTCAGTAAAGCGTGATTTTGTGACAAAATAGTGCCATAGCTGCCACCAAACCTTTAGACCCGGATCAGTTCCAAAAATGTGACCCAATTAGTGCCATGTATGCCACGGGTCAATTTTAGCAGGGTCAGTAAATTTTGTGACCGGGTTAAATGGCCACCCGTGCCACGGGTCAATTTTAGCAGGGTCAGTAAATTTTGTGACCGGGTTAAATAGCCACCCGTGCCACAGGTCAATTTTAGCAGGATCAGTAAATTTGTGACTGGGTTAAATAGCCACCTGTGCCACGGGTCGGTTTGGGCAGGATCAGTAAATTTTGTGACCGGGTTAAATAGCCACGTATGCCACGGGTCAATTTTAGCAGGATCAGTAAATTTGTGACCAGGTTGATTAGCCACGCGTGCCACAGGTTGATTTTAGCAGGGTTAGTAAATTTGTGACCGGGTTGATTAGCCATGCCTGCCATGGGTCAATTTTTGACAGAATCAGGAAATTGGGGACCAGGCTGAATCGGTGCCACCGGTGACATAAAAAGGGATTTGGTAATTTTGAAAGGGACATAGTAAAGACTCTGCCTGTCTGCCATCTCTGCCAGCTATCTACCTATCCTCCCTGTTTGTCCAAGGCTAGCAATGCAACTCCCTCTATCACCTCCCCGAGTTCCTCTCCCCGGGCATCCTCACCCTCATCGTCGTCACTGGAACCATTTCCATCAAGCCAACCGTTTTCAGAACCCTCATCCTCACTTGCAAGGTCCATGTCAACATTCATGGCACCTGACACGGATGCTGTCGAGGCAGGATGCGACTCCCGGGAGACGGTTGGTATCACATCAGTCTCGGGGGAAGGTGAGGCAGAGGTGGGGTCAGCCCGCTCCCCAGGTGTCAGGTCTGCAGTAAAGCGGCTTCCAAGTTTCTGGCGGATAGTATAGAAACGCTTCATATGAATCTCGTCATATCGTCCACGTTGCTGGCGGTATTTTCCAATGAAAAATGCGAGGGTAGGGTCTTCTGGCAGAATCTCGGCCTCCTTTCCCAGCAAAAACTTCCTCTCATCCTTCATATAGGTCACAACACGTCGGATTTCGATGTCAAGTCGCTGAATCTCCTCCTTCGCTCGCTTGAGTTTGTGATAGCTGTCCAGAAGCTGGCGAGCAGCTGGGTCTGCCCATGCCCTGATTGTGGCGTTGCCAGTGGGGTCCCGAAGAATGTCAAAGTCTGCAAGAAATGCGTAGTCAATGACTTCCTCCCACGACAAGTGTTGCCTTGGAGGGTCCAAGGCCGATGCAGCCGAATTGTAGCGCTGGAGGGCACTCCGGATTGCTTTGGATCGAACCTGGAGGGCCTTGGCAATGTGTTTTCGCACTTTGTATCCTGGAAGGTCTATCAGCACTGCCTCTTAACAGATTGGACCATATACCTAGCCCTGATTGGTTTACCTTTGTCAGTTCTAGAAGTCTTTTCACCACCAATGCCTCTAGAGAGTCTACGGCCCTCCTATACCGGCGGTTGACTACCAGCTCAGCCGCATCGGTCCACTCCTTATCCTCTGATGTCCATCGTACCTCGATAGACAGGCGACGTTCAGTGGCCTGAACTGCCTCGACCGCCTTGTTGTAATTCTCACGTGCATGCCTCCTTGTGTTACCATTCGCTGTTGAACCCTCTCCAAAGGCTTCATCAAACTTCTCCCTGATGAACACAATGGCGGTTAGAGCTACTGAGTCTTATTGAATCCAGTAAGACCCACTTTCGATCAGCCAGATTCACCAGCAGCTGGTAGTACTCCATCTGGTCCGTTTCCTCCTGCGGCTCCTTCAGCAGTGTGTTGAGATAGGCCTTCTCTTCCTGGATCCTACTCTTGAGCATGTCCTCTGTCACTCCAGCCTGTTCCATGGCATATTTCAGTGACTCCTCAGTGTCCAAGATTTCGATAGCTTGTTTGTAGTTGTTGACCAAGAACGTGCCTATAAAATGATGAGGGCTGAATATGAAGGACATCCATCACTCACTGAGATTGGCATATGTCTCGAAAGTGTCAAGATGGGCAAAGTAGGTCCGTATAGCCTGCCTTCGATGGAAAACACTTGCATATCGGACTGATCGGGACAGGCCATTCGAGCGGGAAAACAGCCGTTCTGCACCCTCTAGGTCCTCAAGTCCCAACCCCAGAACGTAGGTGGCCAGGTAGTCTAGCTGACACTTTCTGTTGTGGGCATGACCATGGAAGGCCCCTACCAACATCTTGAGGTTCAGCCGGGCAGCTTTTGGACCGAGTGGTGAGTGCCGGATAGTGGTACTGTGACCACAGCCAATGTCATATCCAATGCCAAGGTCCGCCCCAAAAGCATCCAAGAGGGCATTGACAATGGCGAGAGGGTATTTGGCCCTAAAGAAAGTCAGTTAGTTGCCACCGATGCCATCTATACCACAGGGACTTACAACTCCCCACTTCGTACCATGTCTGCCACCAAAAGAACAAACCCATGCCGACAAAGTGCAACAAATATCCCAGTCTCGTCAAAGATGCCCCACATTTTGGCAGTGAGCTCCTCGGTGAGATTCTTCCATCTCTCCTCACAGCCTGAAGAATTCTCTGGCTCATCACTGATCTACAATATCGAAATCAGCCCTATGCCATGTGTACCACAAATCCTATTGCCATAAATGCCACGTACTGGGATTCTGACCTCCTCAGCAAGTCGTTCCTTCGTCCACCGATCCACCCTCTCACGGAACATCAGGTAGTCACCACCCGCATCTGCAGCTCTGGGATCTGCACGCTCAGAGTCTCCTCGATGAGCTACACCATCCTCATTGAACCCTTTATCTTTCCTGAGGATGCGCTTGAGCGAGTCATTACCATCCATGAGAAGCAGCATGGCAAAGATAAGCCTGTCCTCCCCCTTCAGCTTGTAGGTGCAAGCTGGGCATCCATTTTTGAGGCGCCAGTCAGCTGCATCGCGGCCAAGTGCTGCCTTCACACGCTTCTCGGCATTATCCAAGATCTCCAAGTACAAGTCAAAGCAGATGGTGAATCGTTGAGCGCTGTAGGGCTTAAAGGCTGTGCCATGAAGATCCGCCAGTGTTTTGATCCAGGCTTGAACCCCAAGAGCTGGGCACCGTAGGCGTGCGAGACGGAACATCTCTAGGACACGGATTGACACAGCCTGCTTGGGCTTCCATGGTGAGCAGGGGATCAAGCCCTGCCCAACCAGGCAGGAGGCGATATATGTGTCTGTACTGAGGATAGGTGCATCCACAGTATAGGTATCTGGCTATAGCATTAGAACTATTCCACTTGAAACAAAAGACCGCACCAAAAACATCGACAACCATCACCCTGAACTCGTTCTCCACCATATCGTCTGAAGGGGCCACTGGTCCCTGCGCCATGCCATGCTCTCCTTGAGCAGCAGAAAATGCCATATACGCATCCACCATTTCCTTCATCTGAGCACGGAAGCCAAGGACTCGGCGCTGAACCACATCCGACCGGTAACGCGTGTCCTGACGTTTCCTAAAAATGCCCTGTTTAATGCATTTTAAAGCATAGACTAAGCGAGCCCACCGTCTGGCTTTGCCATGCAGGTCGTCAGATAATGCCTGTGCCATATCCTGCATCTCCCCACCCCCATGGCTGATATCAATGGGGACGGCGCCGTCAATCACGTCCCCGTATGTGAAATCTCCATCGTCATCCTGCCATTCATCTCCCTCCTCATCAGGGATATCATGAATGGTGTTCATGGTCTTCCGGGTGCTGGCTGACCAGGCTAGCAGCTCAGGTTAGTGACACTGGTGTGGCTTTTCAAATAAAGAGCTCACCTCGTTCCTGCTCTTCTATCTCCATTTGCGTCCTTTGCTGAATTTCTGTCCGTGCTTGGGTTTTCAGGACCTGTAACTTGAGACTGGTCCGCCCATTCACATCTCTGACTTTTACCGGTACTTTCACCCGTTTATTCATTGGTGCAGCACGGTGCTTTTGCTTTGAATTTGTCGACTTGGCCATGGTGTTCGAGACAGGGAGGCCACGTTGAGGCCACGGGGTTTCAGACCGGCAGGTCATGAGCCCCAAAGCCACGAGGTTTCAGACAGGCAGGTCATGAGCCTCCAATGACGCCATTGAACAGAACTGCCTCATGACGACAGATCTATGGCACTGGTGGCAGCCAAACCAAGGTGCCATGGCTGCCACAAAATTGTCTGTGCACCTTTTTGCCACGGATGCCATCAGCCCATGGATGCCATCTCTGCCACTTGGTCACTTGTACAATAAAATATTGCAAAATACACAGTAAAGAGGTAGCTAGATTATGTATCCCGCCAGTATTCATCGTCTGAGTCACCATTTTCATATGGCGACCCAGTCAATGGCACAGTGTGATCATAGCTTACATTTCCACCGGCCATCTCTGAAGGATCCACCGCCAAAGCAGCGAGCACCTCACTCAGCTGCTCCACGACGCGTCTGCGGACGGCTACGGGGCTGGTGCTAGAGCTACCAGATGCAGCCTCCCCCTCTACAAAAGACCGACTCACGAGGGCAATTGCATCCTCAGGGGAGCGGCCAGCTGCGACATGTGCAGCGACCCGAGGGTCCTCCGCGGTATAGAGCGTCGCTGGCCCCCTAGTTGCTGCGGCCTGGAAATCGGCCAGTGCAGCATCCAATGAGCTGTGGATGGCCCCACTACCACGGACTGCGTAGGTTGGCGAAGGCGGGACGCTGGACGGTGCAGCTGTGGGCGGTCTTGTTGGGGTGGTAGGAGGGGTGGGGGTGCGAGGGGGCAGGGCGTCATGCTCATGCTCGCCGGCATCACAGCAAGCATGCCAGGCGGGGAGGCAGTCGTCCCAGGCCGTGAATTTGACAGCGCCACCACGAGCCTTGCCTTCCGACGCACGCTGGGCGCTAGTCCTGAGAAGCAGATGGATGTTCAAAAAAAAAAAAGGGAGAAAAAAAATGACACACCAAGACGGATACACGCCGCGCTTCGATCCAGCAGCAGGGCTGGTGACGAGATAGAAGCCTTTTGCGGTGGCCTTGGTGGTGTTGGGGTCTGCATGAAAGGGCGGAGAGCAACGGCGAGGCTTGGGGGATGACATTAACGCAGGTGGCAAGAAGCGCAGGAAGGGCCGTCGGGGAGATGGGAAGAAGAAGAAGCAATAGCGGCCAACTTTTGGTCACGGGATTGGAAAGGCGGTGCTCGGCTAAGTTCTTTGGGGCGTTTTTGTGGGGTGCCACCAGTGCCACTTAACTCTTGAACACATTTTGCACTGACTGCCACTATTGCCACGAACACAACAAACAAAAATTACTACCCTCGGAAGCTGTATAAGCCATCCTCACGCTGGTAACGACTACCCCTGCTTGACCCAGGGCTCCACATGGCGTCAGCAACCTTCATCTGAATTCCATCCTGACCTTTTGCCTGTAAGATCGCCAATTCCAGCTCATAATCCCTCTCCTGCTCTCTGCTCCGCTGCCTCTCACAAGCCTTTTTGCGAGCCTTGTCATGACCTAGCTTTTTGGTGGCATTCTCGAGCCTTTGTTCCCTTTTTTTGTAAGCCAGGAGCCTCCCGTTTCTGTAGTGCATGTGTTAGTTCGTATCAATAAATGGTTGCACCACATTACTTCTGCTGGTAGGCATCGTTCCCGGCCTTTTTACGTTCTTGGTACTCTTGGGCACGAACTGGGTCATCCTGGATCCTCTGCCGATATCTAAGATTTATATGAGCAGCGTAACAAGGCAACAAGACGGCCAGATACTCTTTCATCCTGATACGAGATTTCTCCGCCAGTTCTTCCTTTTTCCTGCGAAAATTTGGTCAGGCATTGAAGATTAAGGCATACCAAACTCACTTTTCACGATATCTTGCACAAGCAAGACGTCTAGCAGCAGGGGTACGTGATGGCACAGGTGGCATTTTTGGGACATTCGGGCTAAAAAGACTAATAAGACGCCCAGACATGTGCAGGGGACCAAGGAAGGACCAACATGTGAGAATCTTTCATATTTGTGAAAGTTGGAAAAAAGTGTGTCGTGGTAAGAGAAGAGAAGTGGGGTACCTATATGCAGATATGGCACATTTTGGACCGTTTCATGTACAAACACAAATCTCGATGTAGAAATTAGAAGTAATGCAAAAAATATTCCTGGACCCACGTATGTGTTAAAACTCCAAATTGGCTTCCTCAGATTTTTAAATTATGGCTTGAGGAAGACCCGTTATCGAGTTGTTGTGTGTCTCGAGTTGGCGATCACGCATCTAGGGTTGGCGATCACGACATTTTATGGCAGGTCCGGTGGTGGCATGGGTGGCATGATCAAGTTCATCACATTTTTTGGTGGCACTCATGGCATTCATCACAAAATTTGTGACCTCAGTGTGGTCAAGATACATGGCATTGGTGGCAAAATAAGTAAACATCCAAGAAATTGTGCAGGAAACAAGTAATTCTACACCCAGCCAGCCTTCAGCTCATCCAACGTAGAAAACAAAGCAGCCCCCGCCGCAGCCCTCTCCAACCCGAGTTTACGCTCCTCCTCAATCTCCTCCGCCGTCAGCGTAGCAATATAGTCCTTCTCAGATCGAAATCCACGCTCGACCCATCGGAAGAGCGCTCCTGCGGTGTATTGGGTGAATGAATACCGTGTCTCGTGCTCGGCGATCCGGGTGTTTGAGTGGAAGATGGCCGCGCTCGGGATGAGGATCGTGCATCCCGGTGGGAACTCCAGGATGAGCTTGCAGTCCCAAAGAATGAGATGCCCGCCCTTCGTATAGTCAAACGTGCCGAGAGCGGTAATTGCACACCACCCGTATGCGAGGTTGGCGAAGTCGCGGTGCCCGAAGGCGCAGGTACGAGGGCCGAGGTTGAAGGTACACGCCGACCAGATGCTGTTGACGAAGGGCCGCTGGAGCTTGGGGTTCTTGAGATAGAAGGAACCCATGTAGTCGATATAGAACTGGAAGAGGTGCGGCGCCCAGATGGAGAAAAGGCCTGAAGGGATGAGCATGGGCTTAAAGAGGAGGAGAAGGAACACACCTGAGCCAAATTCGGCAAGGTCAATGAAGGCAGCGTTGCTAACCAGGGCGAGAATGACGGCGGTGTTGATAATCCCGTTGACGAAGTCACCAGGCTCATCGCGACCAGTCCCGTGGGTGGCTCCCGTGGTGAGCGAGGCCCAGTTGCCGCGCCGATGGTAAAGACGAGACTCAGACAGTGAAGCCTGAGCCCGTGCAATTTCCATGGCCTCCACCGCTGGGTCATGGACGTCTCGCATGAAGTTGGGGGTGTCTGGAATGCCTCCGTACACAGCGCAGACGCGCTTTTCAGAGTCGACAATGGGGCGCGGATTCCTGAAGAGCGGTGAGTCCTAGAAGAAAAGGAGATGAAAAAAGAACGAAGGGCGCACCCAGCATCCTTGGGTGCTTTGACCAACGTGAACCCCGGCTTCGTTGCGTCCGGTCCAAAGAACGTCTCCAACGAGTGAACGATTCCAACTGGGTCGTGCTCCCCAGTGGCGGCGTCAGGCGGAATGCCGTGGTCCTGCAGCCCGATCCAGCCTGTCGATGCAATGCGTACTTTCCGGACCTTGAATCTGGCAGCAATAGACCCGGCTGCTGCAGCGACTTTCGTCCGACGTTGGTGTGCAGAGGGGCGAGGGTCCTGGAAGGGGTCGCCCCTGGAGAGGGAGCGTCGAGCTCCGTTGTTGGCCGAAGATGGTGGAATGCGGGAGAGAGGAGTGATCGGGGCAGTGCCACTGTCCGGCTCAGATAAATCTTCACAGCCAATGGCTGCTGCAGCCATGGTGGCAGCCGTGGATGTCGAGAAGCCGGTGGCATGGATGGCAGAGCCTTGTGAAGCTGAAGGACGTCAGAGCCGTTTGGTGGCATTGGTGGCATGAAGCCAAAAAACCACAAAAACCTTTCATTTTTGGCGACACCGGGATTTTGAAGCACAGTGGCGGGGTTGGGGAAGGTGAAGGGAGAGTCAAAGGCTGACGTGGCAGCTAAATAGCACCACACCGAATTTTTACGTCTAAATTACTCTTTGTGCCACGGGTGCCATCTGCTGCTTTGTGCGGGCACCCTGCCATCAGTGCCACCGATCAGAACAAGCACGTGACCGCGATGCGGCGATCAAAGACTTCTCCATCCACGACTCCGAGTGCCACTGCCGCCAAAGCTCAAAATACTGTCGGATTTGGAACGGTAAGTCTTGTTTGGAGCTGGGAGCAGTTATTCTGACCTGTATTTATTTTCAGATGCCCCCCAGATATCCAATAACTGGAAGGCCAGCATTGCCAATGAACAGCCCCTTGCGCAGAAGTACGCGGTCCACCGCACCTGCCCCTGCCAAACCGAAGAGGGGGGCCAAGGCCAAAGCTGCCGCACCTGCTGCCCCATCTCCACCCCCGCCAGTGGCAACACTGCCAGGTTCATCTAAGACCAGGGCGTCAAAGCGCAGAGCGACCGCCAAAAAGCCAACCACCCCTGAGTCCGAGTCCGAGTCTGAGTCTGAGGAGCTCCCCCTCGACGAGCTCATGTCCATACCCGCAGGGGAGGAGGTTGATCTCAGCGGCACCCTTCCTTCTGGCACCACCAACAAGGGTGGAAATGACACGCCCGACGACCGCGCCCGATCCGTGTCTCCCACTACCGCCAACGAGGACGCCGCAGCTGACGAGGAGCGCGACGCGCACGGTGAGAACACCCTGTCTCTACCCTCCCTCCATTGTCACTAATACAGGTGCAGCGTCCGAAGGAGAGCATGTCCCATCCCCGCCCCATGAGAATGAGCATACTGCATCCCCGCATCCCGAGAACGAGCGCGCCACATCTCCGCATTCTGAGAACGAGTGCACGGTGTCCCCTCATCCTGAGAATGAGGGCGGCACGTCCCCACGTTCCGAGAATGAGTGCACCGCGTCCCCGCGTCCCGAGAACGAACGCTCCCCGCCCCCACACCCCAAGTCCCCGTCCACCGCTGCCACCTCTGCCACCGAAGAACGCCGCAAGTCCCCATCCCCCAGCACCACCGACAAGGGCTTGGCGTCTGGCGATGGTGGGGATGCGGGCGCAGATGCGGAGCCAGACCACCAAGATGACGATGACGACAGCGGCAGCAACGAGGACAGCGACAAGGACAGCGACAAGGACGATGACGAGGACGACAGCAATAGCGACGACGACAGCGGGGAACACAACCCCAGAGGCCAGAGCTACCGTGACAGACATCCTGGGGCGCCCGTGCAGCCTCCCAAGCACTCGAGGGCTGGGAAGGGGAAGTCCACGGCGGAGCAGAACACGGCGGTGCTCAGGGGGAAAGAGATGAAGGCAGCACGCAAGATCCTCGATGAGAAGGTCGGGGAATTCGAAGACCTGCTCGAGGCTCGTGCGGCGGAGCTGTCGGAGCAGCTCAACATTCCCCTTCCCGAGGTGAAGCAGCGGCTTGGGCACGTCACCAGGTACACGGAGGAGCGCAAGTACAACGAGTTCTCGGCGAAGGTCTGGAAGCGGATGAAGGAGATGAACATTGGTAAGGACCTACCTTTCTTGTTATTCGTTGAATATGCTGACCGTGAAACTATAGGGAAGCAGAAAGGAGAGCGCATCCAACTGCCAGAGGTGCAGAAGATTATTCAGGCTGAGGGCGACGATGCGTGGTCTGCAGACGACCTCGTGCAGCTCAAGAAGGACTACCTTGCATACCAAGAGAGCAAGGATAAGGGCACTCGCCCTTCCAACAACTCTGCTGCCAAGGATGCGGGTGCGGTCGCCTCCAATATTACGAAGGAGGTAAGTTTTGAGTTTTCTTGTGGCACCAGTGGCACGGTGGCAGCCATGGCAGCCATGGCTAAGCTGACCTCTTTCAGATGAATCTTCTTCAGCACCGCACGGGGGCCCGGGCATTTGGTATCCTAGCCGGTGGGCATGTGAACGACACCATTTCCCCGACGCTTCTCGGCGACCCCGCCAATTTCAAGTTCCTTCAGGAGGTCTACAAGATCGACCCGGTGGTTTTTTTGATGAAGTACGACAGCTGGACAAACCTGGGCGCCCAGGGCATCACCGCCGCGGCCGCTACTTCCAGCGACACCATGCCTGCCGATCTCACTGTGCGCAGGTCGGAGGTTGCAAAGATGATCGAGGGCGACCTTCGTACGTTTCTGATCGCCTCTTGATTTTACTAATTTCCTGTTTAGGCAATAAAACCAACAACCCCAACGTCAAAATGAACTACAAGGATTACGAGCGGGTCATCCAAGGCGGCCTTGGGTGGACGTTGGTCGGCTGGCCGGAGGGCGCTACTTTTGCGGCGCCCTCCAACTTCAAGGCTGGAGGCGCCGGCCACATTGTCACGCTTTGGCAGCGCCTCAAGTCTGGCGCATGCCGTTTCGATCCAACGGACCCTGCACTGCGGGCCGAGATTCTAGCGAGAACCTCGGGGAAGCGATCGAGGAAGGCGAAGGGGTCGACAGCGAAGCCGAAGTCGGCCGCGGAGGAGCCAGACGCAGCGGAGACGGATGCCGACACCGATCCCGAGCCTGCTGTGGGGAAGAAGCGGAAGCGGCAGGAGGAGGACAAGGGCGAAGTGCAGGAGGATGGTTCGGGGAAGAAGTCGGCGGGTGGGAAGAAGGCGAAGCAAGCCGAGGGGAAGGGGAAGGAGAAGGAGAAGACGAAGGAGAAGAAGCAGAAGGGGAAGGAGGACAGCGGTGGGAAGAAACGGAAGCGGGGTGCCGACGGCGAACAAGAGGAGCCGCCGAAGAAGAAGAAGAAGAGCAAGCCCTTCGCCCACTCAACTAGCCACAGGAGTGCCGAGTTTGTGGCCACTGACGACGACGAGCCCGAGGGAAGCACTGCCAGTGGCAACGCGGTCGCTGGTGGCAGCAGTGGCACCGGTGGTAGCAGTGGGGTCGCTGGTGGTGGCACTGGTGGCAATGCGGTCGCTGGTGGCAGCACTGGCCCCGGCACCTCTAGCTGGGAACGCATGCAGGAAAAGAGGGTGAAGGACCTCAAGGCTGCTGCAGCGGCGAAGCAGAGGATGGAGGCAGAGATCGCGGCTGACATTGCGTCGGGTAAGCTGAAGCCCAAGGTGAAGAGGAAGCGCCAGCCGAAGTCCGCCAAGGAGATTGACGAGGATGACTACGATGAAGATAGTTCGTAATCGCCAATCTCCGCTCCACCTTCTTCTCCTCCTTGCTGCCTTCTCCTTCCGGCCGCCCGCGTTTTGTTTCCAACCCACGGACTACTACAACGCCTGCTTGGGCCTGTTGTTTTTATTTTGTTTTACATACACACACGCAAGAAATAAATGCTGTTTTCGTTCCCTCTGTTTGGTGGTGGTAAGTAATCTGTGGCACTGGTGGCAATGTCACTTGCAAAATTACAAGTGTTTTGGAAGTGATTGGTGGCACTGGTGGCAATGTCTCCGAAAATGATGAGGTTGCTTTTCAAGGCTTTTCAAGTGATCGGTGACACCAATAGCTGAATCAGCCGACCACAGGTTGGCTGATAACCTACTTGCGACACAAATGGCTACTCATCTACCTACTGATGCTGTCAAAAATCGACCCGTAGCACCTGTGGCTAATCAACCTAACAAAATTTCCAGATCCTGTTAAAATTGACCCATGGCACACATGGCTAATCAACCCCGTCACAAATTTACTGATCCTGCTAAAATCGACCCGTGGCACGCGTGGCTATTTAACCCGGTCACAAAATTTACTGATCAAGTCAAAAATCAACCTGTGGCACGGGTGGCTAATCAACCTGGTCACAAATTTACTGATGCTGCTAAAATTGACCCGTGGCACGGGTGGCTAGTTAACCCGGTCACAAAATTTACTGATCCTGCTAAAACCGACCCGTGGCACAGGTGGCTATTTAACCCAGTCACAAATTTACTGATCCTGCTAAAATTGACCTGTGGCACGGGTGGCTATTTAACCCGGTCACAAAATTTACTGACCCTGCTAAAATTGACCCGTGGCACGGGTGGCCATTTAACCCGGTCACAAAATTTACTGACCCTGCTAAAATTGACCCGTGGCATACATGGCACTAATTGGGTCACATTTTTGGAACTGATCCGGGTCTAAAGGTTTGGTGGCAGCTATGGCACTATTTTGTCACAAAATCACGCTTTACTGACCCCCTGCCAAAACCCTTCAAAATCAGTGGCACAGGTGGCCAAAATCCCATTTTTCTCCCTGGCCACCCAATGGATGGCCGCCATGGCAGCCCAGCCATGGCATTTCTGTGGCACACGCAGTTTGCCTATAAGTAGAGGGTAACTTCCCCCCCCCAAGTTACCCTCTACTTAGAGGCGATTTGTGGTATTATCAGGTGCTACCAACCCTCTCGACATTTGCTGCGCTATTCTGGGCCCAACCCGCTACCCCTATTACATTCCGACGTGTCGTTGACGCGTTCTTGTGATGTTCCGCGCGTATATTCCACCCACCGAGCCTCGCGACGCAGCGGAATCCACTGGCCGTCGCAACCGAGCAGCATCTGGGGTATTTCACCCCTATATTCCTCAGAACACGGTGCCTCCCGAGCCCCCCGTCTTCTCCCTCGCTCTGCCACCGGCAACATCTCCCCTTGTAGTCCAGAGCTTTGCCGCTCCTCCTCTTACGAGCACTTCTCAACGTGGATCTTACCAGCATGACCTTTACTCGGGTGAATACCCTTCATCGTGGGCTTCTCTTACTGAGATGGAAGCCTGGTTGCGTAAAGAGGAAGACTCAGAGGGGATTTCGTTTCTTCGGAAGGAGGCGGAACCGAATAGAGGCAAGAAAGACCACCAGTGGATCACGAAACACATCTGGGTGTGTGCTCGTATGGGAACGGGTGGCAAGAGCAAATATGTGCTCAAGCATCCGGAGCGGCAGAGGACTATTTCTAACAAGAGGGTGAACTGCCCTTGCCGCGTCGTTGGTAAAACGTACCCAGGAACGACCACGATCCTCGGGCGGTATACAAAAGATCATTCGTATCCAATAGGCTCTGAGAATTTAATCTTTAACCGCATTCCTCCCGACGTTCGACATCAAATCAAGCAGGATCTTCGCGCCGGTATTCGACCAAGTGTTGTGGTAAATAATCTGCCCTCTTGTGCGCAAAAAATCTTCTGACTGCTCTCGGTCCACAGCTAGCACGCGCGCGCGGAAACGTACATACAGAGAAAAATTCATCGACTCTTGCGTCACAGGCCCCTCGTCGAGAAGAGTTTATTAAATCGAGGGATATCCATCGAGTCCTGAAGAAGGTCGAGGCCGAGACTATACACCTCGACGCGCAGGACGGCCAGTCAACACTTCAATGGGTCGATCATCTTGAAGCCATTGGAGCTTTGATGTATTTTACATCCAGCAGCGATCCTCCTCCCCTTGATTCCAGTGTAGAATCCGACGCTTTCATCCTCGCGTTCCAAGCCCCGTACCAGCAAAAATGTTTTCGCGCGTGGGGAAAAGACTTCGCCGGCCTCGACGCGACTCACAACACCACCTACTACGAGAACATGCTTCGCTTCACGGTCATTGTCCGTGATCGTCACGGCCACGGCATGCCGATCGCATGGCTCATTTCGTCCAATGGCAAGGGCACCACCATCGACTATTTCCTTCAGCAGCTGCGCGTGCGTAATCCAGGTGTTGTCCCCGAAAGTTCATGTCTGACAACGATTCTGCCCAGCTGGGTAAAATCCGCTTTCGCTATCCCGACTCCCACCTGCTGCTCTGCTGGTGGCATGTGCCTCATGCGTGGCAGCAGCACTTCGTCATCACGCATTTCACGGAGCTTTGGGACAAGCTCAAGACATGGATTCGCATCACTGATACCGACCTGTTCTGGGCACGCTGGGAAGAAATCAAAGCCTTGGCGCCCGACAGTATTATCCAATATCTCGAGGAATACTATATGGGCGAGGCGACTTTGAAGATGTGGTCCGCTGTATACAGGAAGGACCGGAATGTCTTTGAGCTAGGTGATACCAATATGCTCGTTGAGGCGTATGTATTCCTATTTCTATCTATTACTCGCTGAGTCTGACATTAAATTCAATTCGTTTTTAGCTGGCACCACCTCCTCAAATGTCATCACATGGAGGGGAAGCGCAATCGACGCGTCGGCCAGCTTACACCCTCATTCATGTTGCCCTTCCACATTACATCGCCAATCATCGCGCCCAACAATTCGGATTCCACGGCCCCAATCTTGCCCTCCAGAAACGAAACGAGATCAACCGAACCGCAGAATCCGTGGCGCCGGAAGCGATTCAAGAAGTTGAATCTGGTCGTTTGTTCTCAGTAAAATCCCAGAGCACTCCCGGGCTATTTTACACCGTCGACCTCGAGGCCTACACCTGCGGCTGTCCATCTTTCCCCTCCATCTCATTCTGCAAGCATATTTGCGCTATCGAGAATAATTTCCCCGATCTCGTGGTACCGCGTTCGCTTCCTATTGCCTCGCAGCCATGGGATGAGGAAGACGACATCCAGGTGCCCGTTCCGACGGCTGCCACCGCTCTCCCAGCACTTAGGCTGGTATCATCAGAGAACGCCGTACTGCTTGATTGCATCGCAAAAAAGCTCCAGGCCATGCAGCGAAAGGAAGTTTCCTTGGCGCCTTCGCTTGCCACCACGTTGCGGGGTCTCGACATTTTGCTAACTGAAGCGCCAAACGGGACTCAAATCCTTCGCAGACATGTCAATGTCACGCCAAATCAAGGCACCAGGAATGAGACGGCTGAGGTTATGGGTGTCAGGAAAAAGGGAGCGAAGAAGCGCAAGAATGTCGACGCGTACTGTGGTGGCGAGACGAGTGGTAAATCTGCTCGTGCCGATGCTCGTGTCCCCAAGAAATTTAAAATCACACACCCTCCCGAGTCTGCACCTTCGTTCGAATCGGAAATACCTGCGGTGGATCATGGCTTCCTTGACAGCGCTGCCGCTTTTGATTCTGTGCCCCAAGCACCGGACTCAGAGGAGACGGCGTCTTCAGAAACCCCTGAAATGCTCCTGCGAAGAATCCTCGCCATGTACAATGCCTTATTCCCTCCTGATGCACCCCGAACGACGTCGTATTACCGCGATAATAATTATCCCGTAGCTGGTAGTTCGGGAGGCTCATATTACCGCTAATAAAATTTATTTCTACTCCTAAAACCAGCATTGCCACCCTTGCCACCGAAAATCTCGCATTTCAATTGCCACCGCTTGCGCCTCCTTCGAGTGACACCAGAGACTGTGACATGGCTTCAATAAATAAATGAAGGCTCTTAATAAACGAATAAAATAACGAGCGGGGACTGAACTGAAAGGCCTGCCGTAGATGCCGTGCCCAAAGAGGAATTGCCTTGAAAGGAAACCCAAGGGCGAAAACGACGCAAATTTTTCGGATCCGGGTCAAACCCCCAAAACTAACCAAATAAATGATGGTGCTTTGCGACACAACGACAGCACCAAAGATCTTGAGAATATTTATGCATAAACTTCAAGGTCTGTAATTCACCCTGATTCAATCTTATAAAGAAATTCGCTCTCATGCTTGTACAATGCCGGGTCAACTTTCTTTTTTTCGCAACCAGGTTTCAGCACTGTATTTGCGTGCATTGTTCTAGCCATTAATATACACAAATGAAAAAATTGAGCCATTTCCCAATCACTACATATCTGCATCCATCTGATGCATTCTAGCTGTTGATAATCTCACTGTTTCCCGAAGTTTGGCACCCTATAATGAGGCAACATTGCATGTGGCTGCATGCTGGCTGTGTCTGTCAGTGAGCTGTCAGTCAGCCCTTGTTCTTTTACCTCCATGTCTACTGCACTGTATATGCAAGATCCACACTCTACTCGGAGTCTCTACCAATTGACACTGGCCCTATACGTCTCCCCAGGCTAGCAAAGTCAACACAGTTAATGAGACCATCTATGGTGTGTTGCAAAATTGATAAGCCAATCTTATCACTTAGTATTCCCAGGTGGTGTAGGGGGTAAAGGGGGGGAAGGTGGAAGATAAGGTGGGGATGGAGGTACTGGAGAGGGTCCCAGGATATCTTATGATGTCAAGACTGAAAACTTCACTGTGAATTTGTGTGTTGGTTCATCCTCTCCCAAATACTATTTCTCAGTAACAGAAGATTTGGCAGAGGCAATACCAGAGAGATTCTAGCAAGTCTCGAATGTGTGGCAGCCCACTATAATGCTGCCAACACCCCCGAAAAATGCATGGATGGTACTCGAGTCAATATAATCAGGGACCTTGTTGCATGCTTGACAAGCACACCTGACTACCACACCCGTCAAGGAGCGCACATTGCTGGTGTTATGTCCACCGCAACTCAAACCGCAACCGAAATGGCCCACACCCAGTCAGGTGTAGCCCCTCATGAATCCATCTGGCAGTCCGGCGGACCCCGAATGAGGCAAGGTAGCTTGGTTGATATCGACGAGCCGGTTCCTGAAGAAACTCCGGGTTCACAAGGCTCTAGTCACCGTCCTCGGTCACCCGATCAGCGTCAACGATCTAGCAGCTACAATCCCTTCCTCGACGAACATGGTGTACCCCTTCCAAATCCGGGGGCCGGCGGAGGTGGAAACGGTGGAGACGCTGGAGATGGAGGTGGAGATGGAGGTGGGAATGGTAATCCGGGGCTGCTCCCTCCTCGGAGTCCGCACCCCCCAACGCTGAATGGTCCTCTTCGGACTTCATGCGCGCAATGTCCCAGGTCATTGGGCAAGGTATCGGAGGAGCTCTTAAAAAGCGAGATTCTCCCGCTTCGGAAAAGTCTCGGGCCCGAGTCTGGGACCCTGACACCTTCGATGGGAAGGATCCCGAGAAGCTCCGCACCTTCCATTTCCAGGGCATCCTCAATTTCAAGGATCGCCCCTCGGCATTCGTCCGGGATCACCAGAAGGTCAATTACATGATCTCCTATCTGACTGGTGATGCCCTTGGTTGGTTTGAACCTTCCATTGTCGACCCGGACCCCGAGAATGTCCCGATCTGGCTCGACAACTACGACACTCTCGTTTTTGAGCTTCAGCTCAACTTCGGCACCTACGATCCCCGACAGGAAGCCGAGAACGAGATTGTCGCTCTCCGGATGGGCGAGAAACAACACATCCAGAAGTATCTGGTCCGTTTCAATAAGCTTTCCCAGCTTACGGGCTGGAACTCCGTCGCTCTCCGGAAGGTCTTTTATGATGGGCTTCCTGAACGCATTCAGATCAAGCTGCGTGATCTCCCCGGCGGTAAACCGACTTCGCTCGACGTTTTGAGGGTTTCGGCTCAATCCATTGATGCCTCCCATTGGGAATGGCAACGTGAGCAGGAACTCCGTCGGGCCCGGAACCCCCAACCTTCGGCAAAATCCTCGGGCACCGACGGAAAGTCCACGTCCAACGACTCTTCTACGGCGCAAGCCGGTGATTCCAAGAAGAAGAAGAAAAAGGGCAGCGGGGGGAATGGAGGGAACTCCGGTGGATCCTCCGCTCAAACTTCGTCTTCTTCAACTTCGGAAAAACCGTACGCCAAGGTCCTTGGGTCGGACGGCAAATTGCTTCCTGCTGAGAAAGCCCGTCGGCTCGCCGAAAACCTCTGCTTGCTTTGCGGAGGTAAGGGACATCGCAGCAATGAATGTCCTAAGAAGAAACCCGCTGCTGGACGCGCCGCCACTACCGATTCGGCCGCGTTGGCTCCGGCTCCCGCTGCACAGTCGGGAAACTGAGTAGCGACTCTCGGAACTCCGTGCAACCCGAGGGTCGTGAAAATAGTCTTGATCGTGCCAGCTGATACAGTAAGCCTTTTGCAAAATACCATGATACACAGCGACACGGGCTTTTGTAAATGGCCATGGTAGCCATATATGGTAAATGTTGCCTAAAAAAATGCGCAAAACAAGGATTGAACTGGCGACCTCCAGATACTAAGATTAGCCAGCATCATTACCACTACACCAAGGAGGTTATAGATGTTTGGGTTGCTTACCCAGCTAGGTCAAGCCTAGGCTTGACCTAACTGGGACTGCTGATACCCAGACCTAGGGCAGGCAAGCTGCCCTAGGTCTTTGAAAATTGTTTTGCACAGTTTATTTAGTGTTTTGATGGGATAAAAAACCCTAACCAACCCTAACCAAGCTAACCAACCCAAACCCCTAACCAAAGAACTCCAATATACCTGGGAGACAAGGCAGCTAACCCCTAACTCTAACCTTCTAACCCTAACCCTAACCACCCTAACTCTAACCTGGCCCTATGCAGGCCCTACAGGGGTGGTGCAAGGCTTATTCTGCATTTTCCCACCTATATATGAGCTATGCAAACTCATGGGGAGGTATAGCTATAGTAGTGTAGTGGTTAATACCTGGTGTTAATTATCACCGGTATGCAAAGGCTTTTGGTTCGAATCCCACTGGTGACTTTCCTTTTACCGTTCCTTTTTGGGTCTCCGGTGGCTGTATGCTCACTACAGTAAACTTTTGCAAAACCCCGTGTCGCTGGGTAGCCGGTCTTTTGCAAAAGACTTACTTTATCTAGTGATCGTGCAGAATCCTTCTTACGACTTAATGCCTCTGCCCTTTCCGATCCAAAATCTTTATGCCCCATCTTACAATCTCCGCAGATTCAGTCGGACTTCCGAGCTCTTGTCGACTCTGGATCATCCGATTGTTTCATAGACCCTGTCCTCTGTACCACCAATAATCTCACTCGTGTTCCGATTCCTCCGCTCGGTCTCCGTCTCTTCGATGGATCTCTGGGAACTATGATTTCCGAGAAAGTCCTAATGGATGTTTCTTTCCCCTCTGGTGACTCGACTCCGGTTGAATTATATGTCACACCCTCTGGATTCCGCTTGCTCTGTTGTGCTTGGATACAATTGGCTGACCCGACACAATCCATTGATTGACTGGGCATCTGGCCAAATCTTTTTCTGCTCGCCTGGCTCTGCTATTCCTCTTTCGGCTCCGGCCGAACTCCGTCCGTCGGATTCCGCTGACACCATTCCTCCATTGTGGAGCCATCTGTCGCTCCTCCGGTCGATGCTAAACCCCCATCGATCTCCTTCATAGGAGCAGCTGCCTTTGCTAGTGCACTTCGCGCTAAAGGCAGTCAACTTTATTGCCTAGGCCTCTTTGAGGTATTAGGAAAGTCATCCGATACCATGTCTGTTCCGGACTTGTCCGGCATTCCGACAGAGTATCACGACTTCACTGACGTTTTCTCGGTTTCCGAGTCAGAAAAGTTAGCTCCACATCGGCCATATGATCTCAAGATCGAACTTGAGGACGGGCAATCTCCACCGCCCGGCCCCATTTACTCCCTCTCCCAGCTTGAGCTGGCGGCTCTTCGAGAATTCTTGGACAAGAACCTCAACAATGGGTTCATTCGACAGTCCTCGTTGCCCCACGGAGCTCCGATTCTCTTCGTCAAGAAGAAATCGGGCGAACTTCGGCTTTGCATGGATTTCCGGGCGTTGAATCGCATCTCCCGGAAGGACCGATATCCACTTCCCCTCATTTCCGATCTTCTGGACGCCAGTCGGAGTGCGAAGGTCTTCACTAAAATTGACCTGAAACACGCCTACCACCTCGTTCGGATTGCCGACGGCGATGAGTGGAAAACCACGTTCCGAACTCGCTATGGCTCTTTCGAGTGGCTAGTCATGCCTGAGGGCCTGACCAACGCTCCTGCTGCTTTCCAGCGATTCATGAATGACCTTTTCTCGGACCTCCTCGACGTCAATGTCGTTGTATATCTGGACGACATCCTCATTTACTCCGAAAATCCGGCGGAACACCGACAACATGTACGCGAAGTGCTTCGGTGCCTTCGGAAAGCCGGGCTTTTTGCCTCGCTCAAGAAATGTGCATTCAGCATTGAAACGGTGGAATTCCTGGGCTACATCCTTTCGCCGAACGGACTTTCGATGGATGACTCCAAGGTCAAGGTTATTCGGGATTGGCTGGAACCCCGAAAAGTCAAGGACGTCCAGTCATTCCTTGGCTTTGCCGATTTCTATCGGCACTTCATTGCCCATTACTCGGACATCGTGGTGCCGCTCACACGGCTTACACGGAAATCCGAACGTTGGGTGTGGTCCCCAGAGTGCCAAAAAGCGTTTGATACGCTTAAACTTGCTTTTACTTCAGCCCCGATTCTGACCCATTGGATCCCAGGCGCCCAGTTAATTCTGGAATCCGACGCCTCCGACTACGCCATTGCGGCCATCCTCTCAATTGTTTCGCCCGACGGCGAAATTCATCCGATGGCCTTCCACTCTCAGACCCTCTCGGCCGCCGAGCTGAACTACGATACCCACGACAAGGAACTGCTTGCTATCTTTGAAGTGTTCCGTGTCTGGCATCGGTACCTCGAGGGTGCGGTTCCCACGATTGACGTGGTCACAGATCACAAAAATTTGGAATATTTTGCTACGACCAAGCTCCTGACTTGCCGGCAAGCTCGGTGGTCCGAGCTTCTTTCCGCCTTCAACTTCATCCTTCGGTTCCGGCCGGGACGGCTCGGTGGCAAGCCCGATGCTCTCACTAGACGATGGGATGTCTACCCTAAAGAGGGGGATAGTGGCTATGCCAGTGCGAATCCGCATAATTTTCGTCCAGTCTTTACTCAAGATCAACTTAACGCGTCACTCCGAGCTACGTTTTTATACGAGCCGGTTCTCCGAGCGGCGCATGTTATGGACGTTAATCAACTCCACGCAGATATCCGAGCTGCACTCCCGGATCCCGTCGCTTCCCGACACCTTAACGATACCTCCAACCCCCGGTGGGTTTCTCGCAACGGCCTTCTCTATCAAGATGGACACATCTATGTTCCGGAGTCCGACGAACTCCGACTTAGAGTGTTACTTGACAAACATGATCACAAACTCGCTGGTCATGGGGACAGAACAAGACACTTGCCATGGTGCGACAAGAATATGTATGGCCCGGACTCCGAACCTTTGTCAAGGATTACGTCCGAGCTTGTGTTACGTGCAAACATGGCAAATTCATCCACCATAAGCCATACGGCTTCCTTCGGCAACTCCCGGTCCCCGATCGGCCCTGGCATTCCATTTCCATGGACTTCATCGAGCAATTACCGCTCTCCGAAGGCTGTACCAGCATTCTTGTTATTGTCGATCACCTTTCCAAGATGGGACTCTTCATTCCCTGTCACGGAAAACTCACGGCGTCCGAGTTGGCTCATTTACTCATCCTTCACATCTTCTCCAAGCACGGAGTTCCGAGTCATGTCACTTCCGATCGGGGCTCCGAGTTTGTTAACCATTTCTCCCGATCCTTGGCTGAAGCGCTTGATATGCATTTCCACTTCACCGCCGGCTACCATCCTTCCGCCGACGGACAGACCGAGTGTGTCAACCAGACTCTGGAACAATACATTCGGATGTACTGCAACTACATGCAGGACAACTGGTGCCCGCTCCTTCCCCTCGGAGAATTCGCTTACAACAACACCCCTAACGACACTACGGGCGTTACCCCCTTCTTCGCCAACAAAGGCTATCACCCTTTGGTCACCGTCCATCCCGAGCGGGATCTCACCTCCGCTCGGGCCTGAGATTTGTCACGGACCTCGACTCCCTTCACCAGGAACTCCGAGACCAGATGGCTGCTGCTCAGAAGCGCTATCAAGGTCCTGCAGATAAACAAAGAGTTGTTGATCCCAAAATCTCTATTGGGGACGAAGTCTACATCAATGCCAAAGGATTCCGATCGGCCCGGCCGATGAAGAAGTTCTCCGAGCAATTCTACGGTCCTTATGAAGTCATCGGCCAAGCCGGTCCCGCTTCCTTCACTGTTAAACTTCCCCGAGACATGCGTCGAATTCACCCTGTCTTTCACATTTCCCAACTCAAGCTCGGACATCCGAACACTATCCCGGGACGCATCCAACCTCCGCCGCCTCCGATCGAGGTTGAGGGCGAGTTGGAGTACGAGATTGCAGAGATCCTTGATAGCAAACTCGATCGGCGCTGCCGGCCTCCGCTCTTGTACTTGGTTCGCTGGGACGGCTATGCCGGAACTCCAGACGAGACTCAGTGGCTCAAAGCTGAGGAGCTCGAGCACGCATCTGAGCTAGTGGAAGAATGTCACGCCAAATACCCAGACCGTCCTGGTCCCTAGCTTCGGGCCCCGCCAGCCCCGAGCAGGTTGTCTCACAAGGTTTTTACGCAATGAAGGTCTACTGAGCGTTTTCCTTAAAATCATTTCTTGTTTTTCCTTTCACTCAACCATAAAACCAAGAAAAACATTATATATTTCGGCCCCTTTCGGCCTCCGATTCCTATCGACTATGCAATACACCCAAGAAATTATGTACAAGTATTTTTCGGGCCCCTTTGGCCCCGGTCTCCCTTGGTTCCCGATTCACTTTTCCTTCGAGCTTCCTTCGCCCTTAGCACGGGCCTCGTCTGCTGCTTTCCATTCGTTTCTCCTGGTCTTCTGGGCAGCGAGGATTCGGTTCGCCTCGGCTTTTCCGGGATCTCCGAACTCCAGATGGAGCCGGGCGGCCTCGAACTGGATGAGGTCGTGGAGGGACCCCTTCATCTCGCGCTGCGAGGCGTAGTTGTCCTCGCCCCTACCCTCCACGAGCTCGGTAAGCTCCTGGATGGCTTCGCACACGTGGTTTCCGTCGGCCTCCGCGGATTCCCGGATGCAACGAACTTTGGTGTTGCGACACCCCTCGCAGGCCTTTCCACGGCCGTGCGACGGATCCGGGTCGGCACAAGGAACCTTGAGCCTTGCGCATCGTTGGCACTACGAAGCAGTCACAATTAGGACTATCGGAGCCGACGGATTACCGACTTACCAGGTCCCGCTTCGCTTTCTTCTCCGCCGGCGCCTCATCCTCATCCTCTTCATCTTCATCGATATCCGATGCTCTCCGCGTCGCCTTGGCTTTCCCCATCGCCTTCCCTCCGGATCCCGACACCTGTGAACCCTTCCCGCCGGATCCCGAGGCCACTGAAGCCTGCGACACCGGTTTCGCCGTCGCCGCCTTTGCCGCCTTCTCTGCCTTCTTCTTCTTCTTCTCCCCCTCCTTCACCTTCAGAGCGGCCTCCTCCTCCTTCGCTTTCCGAGCGGCCTCCTCCTTCGCCTTCCGTTCGGCCTCCTTCTTCTCATCTTTTTGCCGTTTCCTCTCCTTGCTTCGAATCTCCACATCCACCTCATCGAGGTCTTCTTCCGCGGTGTCTTCGCTCATCGCGCAAAGCCGATTGAGGAACTCGGCCTCGGACTCGTTGTCGAACTTGGGCATAACGGAGATGCGGGTGGAGCAAGGTTAGGTGGTGGTGATGGTGGTGTGTGGATGAGCCGTCCGCTTCCTGGCCACCTACGCCGCAGCTTACACTGGGGCACGCCATCCTCCAAGGGCGAGGTGCCGTTTCGGTGCGCCCCCACTCCCCGCTCGCCAGGGTCCTTGCACCCTAGTCACGCGCTAACCGCCGTTGCATTTACGCCACTGCTGCGTGGGGCTACTGCTAAGCGGAGTCGGTCCCGTCTGTGCACACACGCCATCCCTCCGCGCTCTGGCCGACGTCCACACTCGTTGACCCGATGTCAGCGCTGCGCCAGCCGGTATGGTAACACTTTTGCAAAAAACCATGACAAGAAGTGTCACACATTTTGCAAAACGCAGCGGTAACCTTATATGGTAATTCGTGCCTAAAAAAAATGCACAAAACAAGATTCGAACGGCTGACCTCCGAATAACAATATTATCCGGCATCATTACCATTACACCAAGGAGGTTATAGATGTCTAGGTTGCTTACCCAGTTAGGTCAAGCCTAGGCTTGACCTAACTGGGACTGCTCATACCCAGACCTAGGGCAGGCAAGCTGCCCTAGGTCTTTGAAAATTGTTTTGCACAGTTTATTCAGTGTTTTGATGGGGTAAAAAACCCTAACCAACCCTAACCAACCCTAACCAAGCTAACCAACCCAAACCCCTAACCAAAGAACTCCAATATACCTGGGGCTAACCTCTAACTCTAACCTTCTAACCCTAACCCTAACCCTAACCACCCTAACCATAACCTGGCCCTATGCGGGCCCTACAGGGGTGGTGCAAGGCTTATTCTGTATTTTCCACCCCTATATGGCCTCTCCAAACTCATTGAGCAATACAGCTATGATAGTGTAGTGGTTAATGCATGGACCTAATTATGGCCATCATGCGAAGGTTTTTGGTTCGAATCCCACTGGTGACTTTCCTTTTACCTTTCCTTATTTGGATGTCCGGTGGCTGTACGCTCACTAGCCAGCGCTTTTGCAAAAGATGTGACAGTCATAACCAGCCTTTTTGCAAAACACCTACTTGGTCTAGTGGCTGCGCTGGACTCGACGTCTCACCTGCACCCAATTGACGGCGCCCGTACCCTCACCAGAGCACCGCTGCACGGGGACTTCCATGCGACCAAGCACTGGAGCTGAATGCCTTGCCCCACGCATCTCGACGTGCGCCGCCCACGGTACACCTTACGCCGGCGTCTCGCTGGATGTTGTTCGCCCCGTCCGCCCGCGCTGCCGCTGCTCGCAATGTCTGCGAGACAGCACGCCTTGGCACTCTGCTCGCGCCTCGCGGAGTGCGTGCATTTGTGGAGTCTGCGCCGTTCTGCGCCACACGCCGTCGCTGCAACTGGGACACCGCCGTCTGCCCCCGTTGCTCGTTCGTGGTGTGCCGTACGCCCATGCTACTCACCTCGATGCCGACCGTGTTGAGGCCGCATGCGTCGCCGCGCTCCGCTTCTGGCATCTAGACCATCCATGCCGTGCTCATGGGCAAACAGTCTTCTTTGTGGCTCTCTCGGGTACACGTTCACCTCTGCGACCCTTGCTGAGGCTGCTCAGCCGTCACTGCCCGCATTCCTTGTTATGGCTGGTGTGCAACCTGGGCTCTCGTTCGACTACGAGGGCTCGACGGCTTTGCATGCGCCTGGTGCTTCTACGTACGCTGCCCCACCTTCGTCACCAGCAGATCCCCGTTCTCGCCTCGCCTGCGGCGGCATTGTCCGCACAGCCCAAGCACTCCCCCTTCTTGCCACCACGTCCTCTGACGTGGTGTGTGTCCATCGAAGCCGCGCCCAACTGCCGCTGACCTCACTCGCACAACGTGTCAACGGCGCATCGACATCTCGCGTCCGACTCGACACTCGGGGCGCCAATGTCACGCTGGACTTGACGTCCCACCCACGCCCGATCGACACGCGTCGTCCTCCGCCCGACCCATGGTGTTACGATCATGCACTTTCCGGCCGTTTACGGCCTTTCCGGTTACGGTTACGGCCATTACGGTCCAACCAACTTTCCGATGCTCCAGCTAGTTCCGTTGACGCACAACCTTTGGGGTTTTCGCAATGAAGGTCTTCTGAGTGTTCCCCAAATCAAACATGACTTATGCAACTATGCTTCTCTCTTATTGTTCTTATTGTTCTTATTGTCTTTTATATACTTCTTTCCGCATTAGACTTATCTCCGTATTTAGTATAAATACATATTATGTTCTACTGTATCTTTAGTTAAAAATTAACGTGCTTTGCCTCCGCATTGCTCCGTGGTCTGACTTCTGCTCTCCTCGTCGTCGAGCCAAGTTAGTTGGTGTACCCGATCTCCTACGTGGTATCACTTACGGCCCTATCCGTCTATTCCGGCCTTTACGTCTTTCCGGTCTTCCGTCCTTCCGGCCTTTCCGACACGGATATAACACGTGGTCTTCACGCCCGCTACTAGCCGCACGCGTACAGTCTATTACTGGCGAGCGGGATATGCCCGCACAGCGGATCTTCACCGGTGCCAAGGACTGGAGTCCGGGCCTTTCTTTGAAGCGCGAACACTGGGTGCCGCCACGGTCTCACGCTCATCACGGACGATGTGGCAACGGCCTCTTGTCTTCGACGTCCCACCCGTGCGCTCTCTGGGTTTTCAACTCCAACTGCGCGCTCCTGTTATGTACCCTGAGACCCGCCTTCACGAGGGACTCCCCGCATCCGCTACGGTTCCTTACCGGCGATGCCAGTGTGCTCACCCCACCTCCGCCTTCTTTGCCACTTACACTGCGCCACACCGTCTCCAGGACACCCATCTGCTTGTCACCTGCGTCCTCTAGGCCCTCATCGAGCGTGTCCGCTCGCTCGGGCCATGCACGCACTGCATCCGCCACCGTCTACGCTTGCGCGGTTACCGAGCGCACGCATGCACGGATGACCCGCGTCGACGCGACGCGCGACTGCACTGAGCCGTTGTCCACTCGCCGCCCTCCGAGTCGCACTTTGCGTCTTTATGACACTGAGCTTGCAGTACACGCGGACTCGCACCGAGGCAGCTCACGGCCACGCACTGCAGCCGCTATGACAAACCGGGGCTCTCGTGCGACTGCGAGAGCTCGACGGCTTTGTATGCGCCTGGTGCTTCTACCTGCCTCGCTTCAAGCCGTACACGCTCTTGCTGGGCCATGCGCTCGACTTCGTACTCCCTCGCTTCGCAACGGTCTTTCACCGACGAGATGCGGTTCGGGTACACGCGCTCCCACGCTGCGCCAGTCGCATTCGTGACCTGGATGTCTGAGTGCCGGTGTGAGTGGCCGCTTTGACGCCGGCGCCACGCGTGCACTCTTGCAGCGCACACTCTTTGCGCTCCCTGGCTAGCGTAGAACCTTGCTCGCCGCCAGCCTCTGAACTGCCGTGCTCACGACATCCCATTTGTGCTCTCGCAACGGTTCTTGACCGGCAAAATGGATGCACGTTCGCCTCTCGCCTCTCGGCGCTGCCCTTCTACGACGTCGTGTGCGCTTGATCGAAGGCGAAGATCGGGGGGCTTGACTCATTTCATGCAAGTAGGGTCGTTCCTGCGTTCGCGACGGTGTCCTACCGGCGAGCTTGTTCGTGACTGGGTTGCAAGTTCAGGATGTCGAGTTTACTCACGGATGGCATGGACTGCTTTGGAAAAAGTCGCAGACATAAGAACTAGCGAGCGTTACCTATACCTGTACTCCCGAGGATTAACAATGGTTCTACCGGCTCTCGGCCCAACACCTTGCTCGTGTGTGGTGCACGTACAGTACCTTAAGACAGTGCCAGTTTGAGCGGAAATTTTTTGGACGTCCCAATACTGTACTATTTCGACCAAGTGTTCACACCGGGGGCAAAGGACGACACATGTGAAAGCCGCATGTGTTACACGCATGTGGCCCACATTTGCGCGCCACTTTACACAAAGCTCTTTGTTAGATTTCTGTCATTATTTTACTAAGCACAACCCATAATGTAATTAGTTACGGCGGATATAGACTATAGTTTGGTAATAGTTACGAATGAATTTAACCCTCAACTAAGGGTTTATGGAGGATATACCAACGTCTTGTTTGCGCGAGCCGCGACTCGGCCGCAGATGCCATCACGGACTCGGCGAAACGACGGCACAGTGCGGTTCCGGCCGAGTCGCACCCACGTGGCGAGTCAGGTGTGCGCTAGCGGCCCGCCGCGCGCCCATCCCGCGCCCATCCCACACACAGCAGATGTCACGCGGCGGCCCGCTGCACGCCCATCCCATGCCCTGCGTGGCACCCCCAACTGGGACCCCGTCGCGCTTTATGCGTGCTGTCTTTGTCGGCGTGTAATTTTGTCAGCACATCGTCTTTGTCGGTGAACAACCCCAGCTGCACATCACCTTTGTCGGCATAGGATCCCACCCCGCACGTCGCCTTTGTCGGCAGAGAAGTACACCCGTACATTGCCTTTGTCGGGCCAGTGGATCGCTTTTGTCGGGACCGCACATGGGCCTGGCCAGCACGGGACCGAGGCTTTGTCCTCCCTTTGTTTTTCAAAACTGCTGCCGGCGGCCCACCCCCATCAAGTCTTTATCAACGCCGCCCCCAACGTGCAGCCTGAGCCCACGGTGTCGTGACTTTGAGGACAAAGTGCTGCGAAAGAAATAAGTATACGCGAGAAAAATACAGTAGGTACAATGCGGAATGTAAAGTAGATACGCGAGTGATATAGTAGCTAAGGGACGCGTGAGTAGGTGCAGTAGGTATTTCAAGAACGTAAAATCAGGTTGTAGATGTTGCGAGCGGAGGTGGAGGTGGAGGGAGGGTCAAAGAAACTACAGGTGGGTTGCTCGTTCATGTAAGTGATAACTCTTGTCATAAGCGCGCTGAATTCCGCGAAGCCGCCGACAGTGGTGAACGAGAAGTATTTGCGGTGGGAAACTCCGCATACGCAGTTGATCGTGGCGCACTCGCCGCCGTCGCAGAGTTCCTCGAGTTGGGTGGGGGCGTTCTGAAGGCCATCAGGTTGAGTGTGAGAAGGATGGAAAAAAAAATAGAGGACGTACCGCAATAGTACCACCGGGAAACCTCCCAGCCGCAAATCCAGATGTGGGTCTTCCCGACGTCGCAGCCCCTGTATTCCCGCTGCCGCCGCTGCCAGTCGTTCGTATGGCCGACTTTCCATTTCATTCGCGCCAAAAAAGTGTCGTTGGTGAGGGTCCCAGCGGCATGCTGCGCGATATCGACGTCTGCAGCGTAGGCGACGTTGTAGCACCATCCCGGGCCCTCCTTCGCGTATGGGTGCGTGGCGCGATAGGTGAGGAACTTTGCTTTATTCGATTGGTGGCTAAAACGGGTCAGCCGGCGTCCCCTCCCTCTGGATTGTGAGCATACTGGCTCATTGCGGCCTGGGGTTGTTGAGGGTTGTTGTGGGAGGCTGCAGGGCTGCAGAAGCGCAGATGGGAGTGGGAAAGACTGAGATAGTGTCCAGGAAGTTGTACTGAGGTCCAGAAATGTGGGAGGGAGAAGGGAGGTGGTGCAGGATGAGAGGGAAGGCAAAGAAAATTTCTGACAAGGTGCGAGAGAAATTCTGGACAGTGCGAGAGAATCCAGGACCAAGTGAGGCTGAAGGATGAAGGACAAGGAGAACCGGCGTGGTGGATGGAGGAAGAGATACGGCGGGGTCGTCGACGCCCACCGCGTGCTCATGGTTGCCAAAGGAGGAGGATATACGTCCGAGTGAATCCCCGGCCGCGGACTTTGCACGGATATTGCTCCCAACGCGAATTTGGAAATCCCCCCAACGCCGAGGCGCGGCTGGAAGTGCGGGGGGTCGAGCGGAAGGCTTCGAAGACGCGGGTAGGTGCCCCCGCGTCCGGGAACAGCGCCGATGAGGTCGCAGAAAAAAAAATTGGCAGTGTGTTTTTGGGGGTGGGATTTGGGCACGCCAATGCGTGTCTGGGAGCGCTCAGGGCGAGCAGGCGGGCTCCGCAGGCGAAGGGGGGTTCGAGGAGAGGGCTCCGAAGACGCGGGTAGTGCCGCCGCGTCCGGGAACAGCGCCGATTAGGTCGCAATTTTTTTTTTTGGTGGTGTGTTTTTGGGGTGGTGGGACTTGGGCACGCCGATGCGCGGCTGGGAGTGCTCGGGGCGAGCAGGCGGCTCTGCAGGCGAAGGGGGGCTTGAGGAGAGGGCTCCGAAGACGCGGGTAGTGCCCCTGCGTCCGGGAACAGCGCCGGATTAGGTCGCAAAAAAAAATCCTTGGCGGCGTGTTTTCAGGGGCGGGATCTGGGCACACCAATGCGCATCTGGAAGCGCTCGGGGCGAGCAGAAGGCTCCGCATGCGAAGGGGTTCGAGCAGAGGGCTCTGAAGGCACGGGTAGTGCCCCCGCGTCCAGGAAAAGCGCCGGGTAGACCGCGAAAAATCCTTAGCGGCGTGTTTTCGGGGGCGGGACCTGGGCACGCTGATGCGTATCTGGGAACACGCGGGTCGAGCAGACGGCTCCGCAGATGCGTGGGGGTACCAGCCGCGTCCGGGAAGGGCGCAAAAAAATCTCGGCAGTGTTTTCTGTAGACAGGATTTGGGTACGCCGATGCGCGCCTGGGAGCGCGTGGGTGGAGCAGACGGCTCTTGCAGGTGTGGAGAGCGCCACCCGCGCCCAGAAATAGCACCGTACATGGCGCAAAAAAAAATCGGTGTCCACGGGGCGGGACTTGGATACGCTCAGACGCGTCTGGGAGTGCACGGGTCAGACCTGAGGCACCCGCGAGACAACCCAGCCCCCAGAAAACCACCACGAAGCCCGAGAAAAACATCTTGAGGTAGAGTAAGGGCTGAGATCTTGCGTTGATTCAAATCCGAGACCCGATGTCCGTCGAGTCGCCGTCGCCACGTCGTAACCCCGCGGAAGGTCTGGTTTCATGGGAGGGCAACTGGACGCATAGTCAACAGTGCAAGGTACCTGGACGCAAAGTCCAGGTAAATGCCGACTCAAAGTCGGTGAGTAGTATGAAGGGACAAATTATTGATGCGTGTTTACAACACACACTAACATCCAAAAAAGGCAAGACTCAATATTTTTCACTCCGAGTTCGACGTTCAAGGTACAGTGTTCTATAAATCACATACAATACATTGCAGAATCAGAAATAGGAAGATACATTAAATAAAATCCAAAGAAATAACAAAGCTATCTGCATAGAAGTATAATATAAATTGCCTCTGCTGCTATTCGAGACTTAGGTCGTAAGTGCATCCATTCTCTGGCCGTGCACGCGGATGCGATAGAGACAAGTATATTCCCCTATACCCCAATTAGTCTTCACGATCAGCACGACGACGCCGAAGTCAATGCCAAGGTTCCGGATCTCCGTGTCGACGGGGAAAGTCTGAATGTGATTTGGGGAGTACATGTCGTACTGCAAGGCGGCAATCCGGATGAACTCTGGGAGCTGCGGGAGCATCTTAGGACGCTCAGGCTCGTGCGCCCCATGGCTCATTTCTGCGCGCCAAGCCTCAAGTTTCGCGACATTGTCCTGTCCTTCGACCATAGCCCAAAACTTCCATATCTTTGGGTGCACTTGTCCGCTTGCCGACTGCAACTGCAGCAGCCACATGATCAATGGTAATGGCGTCAATATAGACCAAGCTTCCAAGCACGATGCCGAGTTGGCCGTACAATCCTCCGAAGGGCCAACAATGATCATCGTGGATGTCGTGGTCAAGAGCAGTGACAGGCGAACGACCATCAAGAACCCAAATGCCGGTAAAATACCCAAGGATCTTGCCAGGAAGTGTCGATGGATGCAGCGTATATGTGGGGCTGGTGAGAGATGGGATAACGGACGCGCCGGTGGATCGTAAGGCAAAATCGGGGGCGAGCAACATGGCGTTGGGACATCTCGACGAGTAGCTGCAACGCCTGGAGATCACTCCTGATGCTGTTAATCTCGGAGCTCACGGCAGCCCGAGAGGCAATCTCCAGCTACAATGCGTCGAGGCCCATCTTGAGGCTGTTGATTTCGGAGCTGGCGGCAGCCTGAGAGGTAATCTCCGCCGCATGCAGCAGCTGTAATGTGTCGAGATCCCTCCTGAAGCCGTTGAGCTCCGAGCTCGGGGCAGCGTGAGAAGGAATCTCTGCCGCATGTGTGCGCACAAGCAGTTGCAATGCCTCGAGATCCCTCCTGAGGCTGTTGAGCTCCGCGCTTGCAGCAGCGTGAGCCTTGTCTGTGCGTACGCTCTGGTGCTTCGATTGCGCCCCTAGGACTCCAATTTCGCCAAGGGTGCGCTCGAAATGTAACGAGAGTTCGGAGAGGGTGTCCTCCAGGCGTTGTAATTGTGCTGAATCTAGGCAAGCCTCTCTGTCTCCTACGACTTGGGTGTGCACCAAGTCTGGAGAGCGAGAGAGCTGGCCATCTGAGCGCTGAGCAGACTCAATGCTTGTCACTGGAGATGCTGGAAGGTGCAACACGTGGTGGCCGGTCATGGGCGATGCAAGATCAAGGATCACGAAGAGGGGAAGTAGGACGAATGTGATGAGGAACAGAGGGCCGACAATACGGAGCGCCATTGCCCGTATGTGCTGCAAAAGGACGCCATCCACCACCTTGAGAAAAGTCCATAAGAGGAATAAAAAGAGCCGGAAGACCGCGCGCGCCATGGTTTGGAAGAACGAGTAGAGATGAGCGAATGGGTTCTTTGACGGACGTGATTTGGCGGCAAAGTCCTGGTTTCGCGCCTCCATAGAGGACTGGTCGTCATAATCGGACACTCCAAACACCTCGGACACTGCAGGGGACAGTGTCTGATACGAGCGACCATGGTATGTGGATTTGCTCGGTGGAGTCGCAAGCCTCCGGAAGCTGGCGTGTTGAAACTCGTGTTTGTACTCAAAAGACGTGCTGTGCGGAGCGGACTTCGGGCCATGTCTGAGACGACTGTGCCAAGCATCTGTAGGCAGCATGCCTGTAGAGCGGTTGGGGTGAAAGTGGGGAGTCGCAAGAAAGAAGTTCTTTGTCCACGTCCACGTAATTGCGATGACATGATGATGTATTTATTGGAGGGCAGCTCGAAACGTTCGAGGCGACTTTGAGAGTGCGGGAAGGGATTCGCTGTGGGAAGGCATTCACTGCGGGAAGGCATTCGCTGCGGGAAGGGATTCACTCATCCTTCAGGGCCACCTTTCCCTTCCTCGCCGTCGTAAAAAGCTGGAAGGTAAGAAATGTAAGTGAAGTAAATACTTCACGTTTAAAAGTCCGGCTCACCACTTCGATCGCTCGCCGCCGCCGAAGAACATACCCACGAACCCTATCGCAGGGAGTTTCTGAGTGCTGAAGTGGTTTGAGAAGTCGACGGTTTACAGCGCAAAGCTGCACTGGTACTGTTGCTATGGCGCAAAGCCAGTAGAAGACTGCTATGGCGCAAAGTCAGTAGCAGGACATGATGGCAGTAACTTGGAGAACAACGGACAGTCACGTGAAATGACTGCCAAATTCGGTCACTGGCAGTGAATCATGATCACCCGCAAACCCTTTGCATCGTTTATTTTGCGCACAGAAAAATTCAATTAAATGGGGTGTATTCGGAAAGTACTGGAAGGGAACTACCAGCTAGCGTTAAAATTTGAAACTATATTACTGAGAGAGAGAGAGAGAAATCTAGTCATCATCGTTCATCGAATCATCGTCAAGCACAGCAAGCTCAGCTTCGGTCGGGAGCTCGTAGAGGGCGAGTTTCGCTTTGCCGTACTGAGCCATGAAGTCCACCTTTCCTAGACCCTTCCACTTTGCGATGTCCGTCCACGTCTGGCAGTGCTCCGCAGTGGGCAAGGCGACCCCGTTGTTCATGTAAATTGCGCGGTCCCGTACGGACAAGTCATTGAAGAACTGGGGAGAAAAATAATCGATGGGGACATTGGTGGGGCGAGCACGAGAGAGGTCGGAGGGAGGGAGTCCTCGTTTGCGAATACGGCGGCGCCTGCACGAAACGGTAAGCATGAGGTCAGGAAGCGGAAGTGAATATGGAAATCACCATGCTCCTTTCTTGCGTTTTTGTGATATGGCAGTCTCATGCCTCGCGGTCAGCACCTCAAAGAATGCACTGACAGCGCTGTCGCGTCCCGGCTTCTCGTGAACCATGAATGCGCTACCGTCAGCAAGTTCTTCATCGTCTGAATGGCACTTGTTCTCTGCTGCCAAGCGCGCAACGGTTTTGTTCATGAAGCAGTCATCGGTGATTTGGGCAACGCGCAAGGCCTGTTGTCTAATGATATTACATGAGCCAGGAGTAAACAATAGGGTGTAAAACATACCTCGTCGCGACGGCGATAAATGTTGTTGAGCACGATTGTCGACCCCCACACGGCCTGGACGCCGCTCTTCTTTGGAGGCCAGATCCTTCATGCGTCCGTATATGAAGCTGCAGTAGAAGCGTCGGAGGAAGTGGTCGTCTTTGATTAAGGATAAGTCGACACGATAGATTGAAGGGTAGGCAAATAATGAGGCAATGGTGCGGAAGGAGTGAATGGCGACATGCTCGTGGGCGAGGTTGTACAAGGACTCAGTGTTGCCGAAAACGTCGGGTGCAAAGACGTGAAGCCCAACGTTGGTGACGGCGTTGTACATGGAGCGTAAATGATGGTCGCCGACTCGCGCGGCATCTGAGGCTGTTTGGCTGTTCATCGCCCTTGCAGTATGTAAGAAGGCGGCAACCTGTTCGTACACAGAGTTCGTGGGTGGTATGGCGGAGGCAAGAATACCGTTCAGCTGGGCATCAAGGTCCTCTGGGGAAGAAAATCGTTGCTCGAACTGGTTCATTAAGTCGGCGGGGAGACGGATCAGCACAGCTGATTGAGAGAGGAGGCCCATTAGAATGCGCGAATGGAGATTCATCGCTCTCTGAACCGGGATGTTGGTCAATAATGCGCGAGGGAAAAGAAAGCAGAAGAGCTTACCTGTAGGCCCGCTGCCGAGTCTGGTACTTCACTACGGGGGATTCCCCAGTTCTTTGGCCTGCTCTTCGACTTTGCTGACTTCTTAGCCTTCGCTGACTTTGGTACACCGTCTGTCCGGGGACGTTTCGGCGCGGACCCTGGGTTGGGTACGGCGCCTGTACGACGTCGCGGTTGGGGCCCGGGCTCATCGTGAGGTGACTTCCGCTTTTCCCCAGCGGCAGCAGGGGGTTCAGGCTCAGGCGCAGGGCGACGGCTGCCCTGGCCTGAAGATCGGTGACCCTGGCCGCGAGACGAGGGCGGAGGAGGGTTGGGGTTGCCCTGACCTGAAGTTCGGCTACCCTGGTCACCAGACAGGGGTGGAGGAGAATTGCGCCTGCCCTGGTCGCGAGGCGGGGGCGGAGCAGGATTGGAGCCGGAAGGCGGCGCGCCAGGAGGATTGCGGCTGCTCTGGCCGCGAGGCGGGGGTGGAGCAGGATTGGAGCCGGAAGGCGGCGCGCCAGGAGGATTGTGGCTGCCCTGGCCGCGAGGCGGGGGCGGTGGAGAATTTCGAGACGGGGGCAGAGCAGGATTGGAACCCGAAGCGCCGTGACCAGAAGGCGGCGCAGGAGGGTTAGAAGTGGAGGGCGGTGCGCCTTGACCAGAAGGGGGCGGAGGAGGGTTGGAGGCAGAAGTAGGAGGCGCCTTGCCCCAGCCAAATATTGGAGTGTACGGGAACGAGAAAGTGAACAGGTTCGCCGGCTGGTCAGGGTCGACCATCGGAGTGTCTTCACCAGCGGAAGCCATGGATATCAGGATAGTATAACAAGAGAGTGGTGCGGTGGTGAGGTTCTGGGGAGTATTGAAGGAGAGTGAAGGAGGTTTATGTAAAGTCCAGTGGCTGTTTGTCGCGAAGACATGATTGTCCGAACCCCATGTCCGTGCGCAATAAAGGCGGTATGCAGTGGCTGTTTGTCGCAAAGGCTTGATTGTCCGAACACGTGTCCGGAGGCGGTTTGGGGACAAAGCACAGAGACGCGTCGGGAGGTTTGGTGATAGATCCAGAAATGTGTGAGGTTTGAGATCTACCAGCACATAGCTAGTAAACCCTCAATGAATCGTAGTGCAAAGCTACAGATGGATCTATCTAGCGCAAAGCTCGATAGTAGTTGGAAGTAAATCGGGATCGTGTTTGATCGAATCAGTCATGGTCACGGCGTGACATTCGCGATCCCGGGCCGGTCTTTGTCTCCTCGCCTGCAACCTGGCTTTGCGCCAGTTCCCTCACAACGCGCTGTTAGCTTTGCGCTGCAGCTGAGACTGGCTTTGCGCCAGTTGGATCCCATACACTACCCGCCCTCAGCCCTCAAGCTCAACGCGCCGCAATTCGGTCATGGCATTATCTGAAAAGACCTTTATTCCGCAACACCTTTGTGCCTTTGCACCTTTGTTCCTTTGCCCTGGCCTATTTCGGTCGCCTGCGGGCTTTTTGTATAAAGGACTCATCTGCCTCGGTAAGTCCTCACCTTCCTCGGTAAATCTTCCAGTCTCAATTGTCTTTCGAGCCCAGTTTCTTCCACATGGCTATTGTTCAATCCAGTCGCGCCCCTCAACTGATCAGTGTGCGCCCCATGCGCGGTGTCTGCCCCGGCCAATACGACGCCCTCGACCACTGGCTGGCGCTCGCCGACCTGAAGACAGCTCCCGAACTGTTTCTGCGTACCCCTCTGCCCGACGACCAAACCATGTGCGAGATGTATATGTCTATTATCGAAGTACGTTTTCTTTCTTTCTTTCTGCTCAAACAGCTTCCTGATCAAGCTTCAGCCCACGCCCTGGACGCCCGGCCCCGTGCATCGACTGAGTGTCGCCGCCTACCACCCCCGCCTACCACCCCCCGCCTCGGTATCACCAATGACGTGCATCTTGGGTGTTTTGTCGGATCCTCTGATGACGCGAACGCGCCACTATGGGTCAATCGACTACCTCCGCAAATATTTCTGCGCTTCTCGCAACCACTCGCATTCGTGGCGAAGCTGGTTGGGGGGATGACGGATATCCCGGTCAAGTCGATGACGGTGAGCTCACGCTGCCGGCCTTACGTCTGGTTTCTTTGCTTACCGCTGGTCGTACAGGGTGATCCAGCAGATGATAGGCGCATGAGTTATTGGTCGCGCAATGCCCTTGCCGCATGTCCTTCATCTCCTCATTCGTATATCGGACCTCACCCACATCTTACCTAGATCGCGAAGGCTCTTGCCCGCAGCAAGGCAGCTCATGCCCCGCGCTGCTAGAGCTTCTAAACTTATTCCCCGTCATCGTAATCCTCGCCGTGGTCCCGTTGGGTACGGGGGAAGACTCTAAGGGCCTTGTAGATGATTTACTCATGTTTCCATTCTGGCTTTCGTCTTTCTGCTGTTTGTCTATATTCGTCATTGTACGTCCAATCATAGAATTTTCTTTTGCCTTTGTACCCTTAGCACCTCCACTCTACATATTCACTTTTGTCTGGCTGTATTGTTCCTGCGAGTATATATGTGAGGCATAATTGTGCCTCTCACTGCAATAACCATCTCTGTTCCTCCATGGCGCTCTATCTGAAGAAGCCTCTGAGCCATGTCCCGATCTCAACCGACGTGCAAGCTGATCATGAGGCCCTGATAGTACGCAATATTCCAGTTCCTATATCGCTCGGATGTTCACTCATCATGTACACAGCATGCGCATTCGAATGTTGAGGAGACCCTCCCTGATCAGACTGTCGACGTCTCTGTAGATATGCAGAATCTAGTCGCTGGAGCCACTGATGCACATGCGACGATGGTACGCAACCATGCCGGTTTCTACATCTCTCAATTGGTCGGTTATCGTGTATTTGAGATTGCCGACGTGTCTGCGGATATGAAGACTCCGGCACTGGTCACTGAGGCCACTGACGACGAAGATGTGACGATGGTACGTACTCTTCAGTCTTCTACATCGCTCGAATAATCGCTTATGGCTTACCGTAAATTCAAGACGATTGGAGAGATCCATGCCGCATGGAAACTCGAGGAAGAGACGAAGAGACTTTTATCTCCTGAATCGGGTACACCTCGTCGTAATTTTGTAGTGAAGGGCTGTCAGGCTCCTCGGTCGTCTTATCTGTACTACTAGATCCTGTTCAGCAAGTCAAATAATTCCACTATGTTTACATCTCAGCTCGTTAATTCTGGGGTCCCTCGAGAACATGACGATCATTGATCAGTTCGTTTTTTTCCCTTTGGATTCTTGTGATTTTCAAGAAAATACATATAATAGCATATATATTTTGTTAGCGGCGAGCATTGTGCGCGTCGCGTCGCGACGCGCTTGGTCACAAGACTGATTTGGTGCATGATTTGATTCCACCAAGTGAGCACCAAACTTTCTTCATCGACTACTAGGTGTGGACTTTGCGTCCAGACCACGAAACGTTTCGACTTTGCGTCAGCGTTCGAGCCATCCATGGCAATGGCATGTATATTTTGTTAGCAGTGAGCATTGTGCGCGTCGCATCGCGACGCGCTTGGTCACAAGACTGATTTGATGCATGATTTTATTCCACCACATGAGCACCAAACTTTCTTCATCGACTACTAGGTGTGGACTTTGCGTCCACGAAACGTTTCGACTTTGCGTCAGCGTTCGAGCCATCCATGGCTACTTCATCAGCCACTGCTAGCGACTCCTTGGACCTTGCGCGGAACCGCAACGAGAATGGTGCGTACTACCATCCACTTTCACACAATTTCCTCAAGTGCTATAGTGTCCCTGGGTCCATCACCTATACATCCCAGCCCAGCCCAGTAGTTAGTTGGGGGACGGAAGGCCGATCCCCGCACTAGTTATAGGGAAATACAGGATTTCAGGCTCACTTCTATAATTATGGGAATAACTTTTGCATAATTTTCAGTACCCTCTGCAGTACAGGACCATAAGGCATAGTTCAAGGCATACTTCAATAATTTTCAGTAAATTTGGGGACTTGAGTGCTCCTTGCCACCAGCTGTGGCCAAAAAAGGAAATATACATACAAACACATGAAAAATACATAGAAAATACACGAAAAATTCCCAAAAATCCTGGGTGCTACTTGTGCTAGTTTCAAGGGTATATACACCTATAAAACCCTATGGCTGTTCAAGCTGAGGTCATGTGACATATTACATCACAAGGCCAAAGCATCTTGATTGGACCCTCCAGTAAAGACATTGAATACCCTTGAATTTTGAGGTCATACGTGTGTTTGTTACAAGGCTATTTACTATTCAATCCTCAAAAGACTCGTGTCTCGGAAAGTATTTGCATTTAACGGGCCAACAAAGCCTCGGATCAAAAAGTGTTCTTATACAATCTTGTAGTCCTCAAAAAGCTCTACAACTTTGGTCCTGGGTATATTTTTGGTCAATATATTGTAATGAACAAAAGACACCTCACAAGAACAGTCAGTTTCATTAGATCTCAATTTGATTAGATTTCACTTGAATTCCGACTGACTGACCTCAGAAACATTACAAAACAGCCAGTTTCATTAGATTTGGCTTTAATTTATCACATTTGCTTGAAACATCACAAATCAGTTAGTTTCATTAGTGACCGACTAGTATCAGTTTCATTAGAATTGACTGTACTTCACTACTTGAAAGATCACAAAAATAGTTAGTTTCATTAGATTTGGCTGAACATCATTAGACTTCACTGAACTTGACTACATTTCAACTGACCTAAGAAATGTCACATATAAGGTCAGTTTCATTAGATTTGGCTTCACTTCATTGAACTTGGCTACATTTCGACTGACTGAGCTAAGAAATGTCACATATAAGGTCAGTTTTATTAGATTTGGCTTTACTTCACTACTTGAAAGATCACAAAAACAGTTAGTTTCATTAGATTTGGCTCAACTTCATTAGACTTCACTGAACTTGACTACATTTTGACTGACTGAGCTAAGAAACGTCACATATAAGGTCAGTTTTATTAGATTTGGCTTCACTTCACTACTTGAAAGATTACAAAAATAGTTAGTTTCATTAGATTGGCTCAACTTCATTAGACTTTACTGAACTTGACTACATTTCGACTGACTGAGCTAAGAAACATCACAAAAATAGTTAGTTTCATTAGACTTTACTGAACTTGACTACATTTTGACTGACTGAGCTAAAAACCATCACATAAATGGTCAGTTTCATTAGATTTGGCTTCAATGGCTCAGATTGAGCTTTATTTGAAGTGTTTTGGTCGAGTTTTGGCTGAATACTGTTGCTGAGCATATAGGTTGGAGTACAACTTTGGTTTCATATACTGGCCATGGTTTCAAAACACCATCTGGCCAGAATTTCACCAAAACACTTCAAATAAAGCTCAATCTGAGCCATTTACATTGTCTCTTTCCATTCAGAGTGTTTATTTCGCACTCAATGGTCTCCTTGGTGCCCTATTCACAAAACAACCAAGAAATGTCATCTGACATATTTCGAGTTTATGACCCCATATTAACCTCATTTTCGGCTGGGAACTCTGTATATGACCTGGAACATCTGTTTGAAGCACCCAGGAGGATCTCCACAACCCTGTGGCATGCTGAATGAGGTGAACAACACTACAACAGATGATCACCTTAAATCATAGGGTAAGGGGTGACCTTGGTGTCAGCTGTCCACTTTTCCAAGGTATATACATCAGCTAAGTCCAAAACATGTGTGTTGGGATATCCCACACCATGGGGAAGCCCAGAATAGAGCGAAAATGGCATTTCTATGTATGGCCAAAATGCGATGTTTTTAATGATCATCACATAATCTATTGCTTTCAGGGTGCTTGTATAGCCTAGGGGAACAAAGTAATACCGTCAGGAGGTATCTATATTGCTGTATCCCCAAGATATTTTGGCCAGGAACACAATTTATGAAATTCGCTATTTTCACCCTATCATTGCACTGTGATGGGCTCCACCATGTTCTAGTCAGCTTCAAAGACCTTGGAAAAACATCTCTATGTGGTTAAATCGTCCAAAACGGTCGAATTATGAGCCAGGGAGGGGCTAATGTAGGGAATTTCCTTTTTTGGGTGCTAGGTGTTAGTGTCCAAAAAGGGAAAGTTCGCTATTTTCGCCCTATTATTGCACTATAATGGGTTGCAATTTGACCCAGTGACCTTCGAGGCCTAGGAGAACAAATTAATACAATCAGGAGGGTATTTATATTGCTGTATCCCCAAGATATTATGGCCAGGAACACAATTCATCGAATTCGCTATTTTTCACCCTACTCTTGCACCATAATGGGCAATTCAGCCTGGTCAGCTTCAAAGAACCTGGAACAACATTCCTATATGGTTAGATCATCCAAAATGGTACAATTATGAGCCGGGGAAGGGCAGGTGCAAGAAATTTCCTTTTTGGGCAAAAGGTGTTAGTGTCCAAAAAGGGAAAGTTATACTCAGATTATAGAGCTCATCAAGGGCTACAAGAGTCACCTATACTATTTTTCCATCAGAAGCCTAGTTGGCCCACAAAATGCAAAATACTTTCTGAGACGCGGCGCTATTTTGTGTTAGCTCAGTCAAGATGTAGTCAAGTTCAGTGAAGTCTAATGAAGTGAAGCCAAATCTAATGAAACTGACCATTTATGTGATGGTTTTTAGCTCAGTCAGTCAAAATGTAGTCAAGTTCAGTAAGTCTAATGAAACTAACTATTTTTGTGATGTTTCTTAGCTCAGTCAGTCGAAATGTAGTCAAGTTCAGTAAAGTCTAATGAAGTTGAGCCAAATCTAATGAAACTAACTATTTTTGTAATCTTTCAAGTAGTGAAGTGAAGCCAATCTAATAAAACTGACCTTATATGTGACGTTTCTTAGCTCAGTCAGTCAAAATGTAGTCAAGTTCAGTGAAGTCTAATGAAGTTGAGCCAAATCTAATGAAACTAACTGTTTTTGTGATCTTTCAAGTAGTGAAGTAAAGCCAAATCTAATAAAACTGACCTTATATGTGACATTTCTTAGCTCAGTCAGTCGAAATGTAGCCAAGTTCAATGAAGTGAAGCCAAATCTAATGAAACTGACCTTATATGTGACATTTCTTAGGTCAGTTGAAATGTAGTCAAGTTCAGTGAAGTCTAATGATGTTCAGCCAAATCTAATGAAACTAACTATTTTTGTGATCTTTCAAGTAGTGAAGTACAGTCAATTCTAATGAAACTGATACTAGTCGGTCACTAATGAAACTAACTGATTTGTGATGTTTCAAGCAAATGTGATAAATTAAAGCCAAATCTAATGAAACTGGCTGTTTTGTAATGTTTCTGAGGTCAGTCAGTCGGAATTCAAGTGAAATCTAATCAAATTGAGATCTAATGAAACTGACTGTTCTTGTGAGGTGTCTTTTGTTCATTACAATATATTGACCAAAAATATACCCAGGACCAAAGTTGTAGAGCTTTTTGAGGACTACAAGATTGTATAAGAACACTTTTTGATCCGAGGCTTTGTTGGCCCGTAAAATGCAAAATACTTTCCGAGACACGAGTCTTTTGAGGATTGAATAGTAAATAGCCTTGTAACAAACACACGTATGACCTCAAAATTCAAGGGTATTCAATGTCTTTACTGGAGGGTCCAATCAAGATGCTTTGGCCTTGTGATGTAATATGTCACATGACCTCAGCTTGAACAGCCATAGGGTTTTATAGGTGTATATACCCTTGAAACTAGCACAAGTAGCACCCAGGATTTTTGGGAATTTTTCGTGTATTTTCTATGTATTTTTCATGTGTTTTGTATGTATATTTCCTTTTTTGGCCACAGCTGGTGGCAAGGAGCACTCAAGTCCCCAAATTTACTGAAAATTATTGAAGTATGCCTTGAACTATGCCTTATGGTCCTGTACTGCAGAGGTACTGAAAATTATGCAAAAGTTATTCCCATAATTATAGAAGTGAGCCTGAAATCCTGTATTTCCCTATAACTAGTGCGGGGATCGACCTTCCGTCCCCCAACTAACTACTGGGCTGGGCTGGGATGTAGCTACTATGTCGCAACAAATGCGAGCTATGTCCCTGCGCTGCCATCCGCCCCCAATCACAGTGTATTCCTCCAAGAAGATATGCGCTTCGGCGAGGACGATCCTACTCTATGGCCACAGAACTACAGCAGCTTCTTTTGTCATCTCGGCGCCATTTGAAGGAAGCCACTGGACACCTTGCGCAAAACAGCGATAATGTGGTGGGATCCTGCTCCCGAAGACTTCATTCGCCCGGAGACCGGCCTCACCGTAACTCGAGGATTGGGCAAACTGAAGCATACCAGAATCGCTCAACTCGCCGCCCCAATCGAGACATTCCTGGAGCAGTACCAGACTGCGAGACCCCCAATTGACCAAGGTCCAAGACCTCCTCGAGCCTTTGGTGCAGCAAGTGCGTCTGGGGCTGGAATGCATTCAGATCTTTCCCTCCACCTTCAACCAGATTGTTGTCAGCGTAACGGCATTACAAGCGCACGTTCCTCGAGGCCGAGGCCTTGGTCAGATACATGACAGAATTCAAGCCGCGTATGGTGGACTTGGGCAGCAAAAGTCCACCCCCCGCCGAGCACTGTGTTGGGGTATTCACCATCGACCCGGCCATAGCTCAGCAATTCAGTGCGGCGGGGCTACCGTACTGGTTACTTCGGCCGACTTGGACTTTCACCACCGAAAATATTCTAGAAGTTGTTGTGCCACGGCTACCTGCCGACTACCTCGTGCTTGATCCTGCCCCGGATGCCACCCACTTTTCGACGATGCCGGACACAGATTCCAAATACACCGTCATTCACAAATTATCGAGCAAGGTGCCTTGGTACAAGGACCCTTTCGCGGGGACATCAAATCCCGGGAGCAGTGCCATCTCACCAGCAGCCGCAACTTCCAGTTTTGCAAGACGGCGAGCTCTGTGGTTCTGGCCGCGGCATACCCTCCCAACGATTACGATTTGAGCCTTGTGCCGTCTCACCAGCAGCCGCAACTTCTAGTTTGGAAGACGGCGAGATCTGTGATTCCGGCCGCGGCATACCCTCCCAACAATTACGATTTGAGCCTTGTAAGTTGGACTGTGTAATGTCGAGTACCGAACTGATTATTATGATGATGATTGTAGACCCCCCAGCTACTCCTTGTGGCTCCACGTCCACCCATCGTCGGCGTGGCGGCCCTTCTCGTGGCGGCCCTTCTCGCAGCGGCCCTTCTCGCAGCAGCCCTTCTCGCAGCGGCTCTCGCAGCGGCTCTCGCAGCGGCTCTGGTGGGTCTTCTCGCGGCACCTCGACTGCGGCCTCAAAAGGCGGTCGAGATAAATTTGCGCCGCTGGAACGAGATGAGATGCCGCCCTCTATTTCGGTCTAGGAGGATGCGCTCAAAGCTGTGGACAGGAGCATCTCGCCCTCGAAGACAGATTCCCTATATGTATTTCCGGAGCCTGCTCTCGTCGTTTCGTCGGACAATGTCGCTCGTCAGCAACTTTTGCTCCAAAATCTGAGCCTGATGATGGATGCGTTGATCTATCGCCTCGGTGACCCCGACACTCCCCATGACCTTCTCTCCGGTCAACAGTGGCGAGATGTTCTCGTAGGCAACGCTAGGGCACCGCGGATGGTAATGCATCAGAGGGGGGTGGAGGGCAGACACAAGCATCGGCGCGTAGTATTGGGCTGCATGAGCTCCTAGCGCCCGCGTTCCGTGCCTGCGGGTTGGAGAATGAAGATTTCACTACCATGCCGGGCACAGCCCAGCCTATCACTGTTCATCGTGCCCAGGAAATGCTGTGGATGGTCGCGGAGACTAATTTTCGCTTCGAGCTTCTCGCCCTCGACCACCGTGCGTCTCGACTTGAGCGCCCCGAGGAGTGTCGCAAATGTTTCGCCAGTGGCCAGCTGATGGGAATGCCGCTTAGACAGTCGAAGGAAGGGCTCGCCTCTATGTCCCTTGTGATCCGCCATCCGTTCTTTCTTCGCATTGCGAGATTGATGGGTCACTGGCATCCCCGTCCTCGATCAGCTATCATCGCAGAAGCACAAACCAGCGAGTCGCGAGAGTGGAGCCAAGAGGAGATGCTGGAGCTGGAGGACGCGGGTGGCGAGACACTACATGCAAGCATTCTACGAGTTGTTTGGGCGCGCCGCGGTGATACCCTCACGCCTCGTCCACGAATTCGGTACCTAGCTAGTTATCTTGATGCTTGATGATCTACAACATTCCGCACCCCCATTTCTTCTCGTATTCTGAATTATTTCTATGTAGCATAATTGTAAAGAAATGTAGCATACTTGTAAAGAAATGTACTCGACGAATACAAAATTTCGAGTCTTTGCCTTTTTGGACTTCCCCAGTTGTGGGAAAGCGGTGGTCAGCAAGGTTTCGGCAAGGCACGTGACGTGCCGAACGAGTAGGGCTCCCCGCCGTATCTGTGATTACGGTTTAGGTCACCGTAACCGGATTTACGGTTACGGTTATGACTGCCCGTACACCGTAAGCAACTGTAAAAATACAGCTGTATGCGGTGTCTTTACAGACCGTAAATGCTCGTAAATGCACTCAAAAGGACCTAAACACTATGTAAAGGTCTAATTCTACAGTGGCCCTGTCGATCCTAGCCCTTTTGAGCATGCCGGCATCAGCCGGCAATATCCAATTCATTATCACCTTGCTTCACACCTACCACCGTCTCCATTAAATAATGTCAATACTGAAACAGGCCGGTGAAATGGTGCGGATCCCCACTTTTTGTCTTTTTGTTTTTTGAATCATATTATTTGCCCTTTGCCTGGTAGGCAATGGTAGGCATCCTTCTACACTATGTGTAGCTATTGTGGCATCAATAAGTCCGTGTGGGGTAGACAAAACTGCGGCAGGCTGCTAGACGTGATCGTGTATCGAAAAGTGGATGCGCAAAGTACGCCAATAATGGACATGGCTGCTCGGTGGCCGAACGGTGCTGTGATGCGGGTCGTTGAGGCTTTACCGTGCTGGAGGTGAAGCGCGCACGGACATCAAGTCCGGCGCTGCTATGGAAGCAGTGAGTGCTGGGGAGCACTCTGCGATAGATGCTCCCGGGTTGTGCAGACCAAGATAGACCCCTGTAACACGTAGGGTTGGACACGGGTCAACCCGCGGGTACTAAAGACCCAACCCGTACCCATACCCGGCATTTCCGTACCCGGCGCGGGTCAGGTCCAAAACCCGTACGGGCCTACCCGCGGGTTATCAGACCCGTACGGGTTACCCGTCGTTGACTCGTGAAAAGTGACTCAAAATCACCAAAGATATAACATTGAAGGTCAAGTGGGGCCGGTTGCAAAACTGTGCCGAATTTATAGGAGACGTTTGAGTGATCTGTCCTCGGTGGCGGGGCGGGTTTAACTCAATAAATCCGACAATAATACCTTGCTCTCGCTGATTTGTCTGCTGGGAGACCGACTTTACTCACCATATTTCACAAATACGAGGATGACACAGGGTTCAATTTGCATCTGCTTCGAGTTTCGAGCACGACAGAGCAGCTTTTGAATCAGTTAATCTGACAAAAAGGTGAATAATACTCTCACCTCGCTCATTTATAAGGCGGGAGACCGATTAACACATTGAATATCACGCGCATGAGGGTTGGACTTGGAGTGCACAGATCGAGTTAGGGGAACAAGTGGTGTTTGACGGCCAATCAGCCATCGGCCCGTGCGGAAAGTTTGCCCAGGCTGCGGGCAGACGGCAGAAAAATGGGTTCAAAAACCCGTGGAAACCCGTGGGTATACGGGTCGGGTACACGGAAATGGCGCGGGTTGGGAAATACCAACCCGTACCCATACCCGTGAGTACCCGTGAGCCAGACCCGCGGGTAGACCCGGTACCCGTGTCCAACCCTAGTAACACGAGGGCTGCAGAGCAGTTGTATGGGTGTTCAGCCAGGCAGGGGGTCCAATGTGTTGAGGTGGTTCGCCTTGGTAGATCTCAGGCTTCACGACATGTCCAGAACTGCCCCAACCTCACCCACCGACTACGATGGGTGGCGTGCACGCACTGCGGCGGGCATATTCCCGGCTCCGGCACCTGTGTGCGCTGCGGTCTTGTTCGCCCCAGCTCCGGCACCCACGCTCCTGCGGTCGTTCCAATGGATGTTGACCAGACCCGGACGCGCACTCCCCCACGCAGCCCAGCCAATAGCATAAGATAGCTCAGGGATTTCAGAGGTACAGAAACTGTAAGGGCAACCTTAAGCTCTAGGCGAAACCTTATATACCTTTATGAGAATCAGCTACATCAGATATGATATGTGTATTGATTCTTACAAAATAAATCTGAGAATCAGCTGCCTCAGATACAGGCCAAATTCGATGTGGCTGATATGTGGATTGATTCTTACCAAATAAATTCACATCCCAGACTGAAATTTTGCTTTATTTGGTGTGATATGATGGTCGACTACAAAGGGCCGCCGAGCACATCCAGCTTGCCATACAGGGACCTGGTACCCGTGTCCAACACTAATTTCTATAGACTTTACTTACCAGACTTACTCAAAATGCACAGTAAAAAAAAAGATGGATCAGAGTTGGTTGAACAATATATGAACATGAGATCTGGTACATAAGGCAGCTAAAGATAATGGGTAAGCTAAGGTCCTGAATATTCTTTGCGCCCTCGATTACAGCTAATTGCAGTACCGAAGGCGCGGATCGAAAAAATGCCGTTTTGGGCATTTTTTGATTCTTGCGACCGATTTGCCCATATCTCGATGAGTTCTGCACAGATTCAGCTGAAACATAGCTAGATAATTCGTACTAATTCATATGCAATTAGTGATAGAGACAGATTTTCAAAAATATTATATTTTGTATCTCCTGGCACTTGAGGCTTGTTTCAGCGCAAATTGGTGCTAGTTGGTTCACTTCTTGTCGGAACGAGCTTATTTTTTGATACGAAGTACTTCAATATGTAATAAGCAATGTGATAGAGCCAGAAGTATCAATATTTCCTACCTGCCTTGTCCCTACCCCCGTTTGACAGTATTCTGTACTACCAAGACAGAATTTGCTATAATCACCGGATTTCTTGCGGAGACAGCGAGTCCAAGTGTTGCATGGAACCCTTCAAACATTTATCCCTAGGGCAGTCGCTTTAGTCTTCATATATGTAGCTTGCTCAGAGTCACTGATTAACTGAATTGTGGGACGCTTTGTGATATTTTCAGGCTGCAAAATATCTGCAAAGACATCCATCCCTGGAATGCTAGATGCATTGTCTTCCAGAAATGCAAGGAGCCGACAAAGGCGTGTCATTTGCTTCAACATGGTAAAATCCAGATCATCTAGAAAAATATTGGTACATTATTCCATTGTGTGAACAAAAGAAGCCACCTACACATGTGCTTGTTTGTCTTGACCTTTTGCAACCGCCCATTCATGTGTTCACCTGCAAACTCGCTCAGGCATGCTAATGGACCCCAATACATAAGGAGTTCCCCATTGTGCCCAGCATAGTGGTGATTAGGGGTAGACTTGAATTCGGGGAAAAGTTCTTTTATAGATTGACGATAGGCAGTATAATGTTCAGTGTATGCTTTCGCCTCTGAATTAGAAGCTTTGAAGGCCACAAGGATATTGGTGGCAGCTGTTAGATCATAAAAGCTGCTGAGCGATTTTTTGTCATCCTTTTTAAGAAAAATTGCTGGAAATAAAAGCGGAAAGATAACAGTGAAGAGAACAAGAAAATGGTCTGCTTTTAGTTTGCCATGGCCTTTTTGCCCAAGATTTGTGGGTGGTCGACTGACCCAGGTAGGCAGAGAAATATCTCTAATGCCTCCCCTGAGAACTGTCAACTCTTGTTCGGAAAACTGGAAGCTGTATTCAATTGGTCCAATTGGTTCAATTGGGGGGTTGTAATCATCATCTTTGTCCTCATTGTTTTCATCAACATCCATTGAAAGTATGTCAATTGACTTTGACTTTGACTTTCGGCTGTGAGGAGTGGAGCCTGACTTGGACTTTTTTCCGCCAGGAGTGGAATCTGAATCTGGCTGGGATGTGCTTGGCTCAAATGTGCTTGGCTTAGCTTTGCGACCTGGTCCCCGCCTGAGATCTGGAGCTTCTGGTGCAGGTGTTGCCCGGGGAGTAGAGTGTCCAGAGTCAGGAGCAGGGGTTCTCTGAGAAGTGGAGCCTGAATCTGGTGCAGGTGTTGCCCGGGGAGTAGATTGTTCCGAGTCTCCATCACCTGTTTCATCTTCGTCTTCATCTTCATCGTCTGCCTCTGAGTCTGGATCAGTTGACTCTTCTTCTTCGCTCTCCAGTTCATTGAGCTCATCTGCAGATTCCTCTGTATCAGCATCTGTGAAGTTCTCATCCTTGTCTTTCTTCCCTTTAGCCACCTCCTTACGTCCTATACCCCAGAGCTGTCGCAGCTGATGCTGCAAAACCCCTTCAAGCCAATTGTGCAAATAACCCAGAATAATATGCCAGACTGGATCCCAGTAGTCCGTGCGGTGGAATGAACACCATCGCACACCGAACTGTGTTCCAAGAGCTTTCTGAATTTTTTTTTGGGGGGCATCCCGCCATTGTTTTGCTTGCTCACGAACTTCTTCCATAGTTCGTCTAATCCACGATTCTATGTCAAGATTGTCCTTGTCAGCTCTCAAGAGCTTGCAGTATGAACAGAAGCAGTTGGCACTATGGGAGAAAAAACCACCAGCCTCTCTTGCACCTCCTAGATCTGCAAGAAGAGGAATAATCCGTGTTGGGACATGTACACCATCAGGGCGATAGTGTGTCTTGATCGGTGCTGCATTGGCATCCTCAGTTTGAAGAACAGCATCAACAACAGGGTCAATCAGATGTGGCCGTTCTGTTACAATAGGCTGTTTTGGAGAGGGAGTGAGACCAGCAATATAGGTATATCGCGGCAGAAAGCATAGAGGAAAAGGCAGATTTAAGCAGTAGAGAATGATAGTGCCACATTGTACAGTTTTGCCTATCTCAAAAGATCAGTTTTATAGAGCAAAAAAAAATAGAATCCAGCCCTGACCTGCAAGCTTATTTGTAAATGGATTGAACCAATCAATGTAAAAAGCAAACACGAGATGGTACTTGGTGATTAGGAATGTTTTGAGAGCAGCCCAAGCTGGACTGTCATGAAAACTGTACATGTCCGGGCCAGCAGCGGGAGTTCTGTTAAAGGTGTGGGCCAGATGATCCTCTACTTCGCGCTGAGACAAAAACCATTCCAGCCAAGCCCTGAAGTCCTGGGTATTGTACCAGGTTTTAGGGACAAGTTTTACAGTCTGCCCAAGTCGCTGTTCCTGATAAAGTGGAGTTTCACAAATTTTCCGAGGACTTCGACGATGGCCGCAAATATGAGGCATAGTCTGCTCATCGTACAAGGTGAAGCATGTAGGGCAACAAGGTGTGCGTATGAGTTTTGGCTCATGGTCCTGGAACTGTCTGCTAAATGCAGTGCGGATGTCCTGTGGGAGATGGATCTTTGGAAGCTATATCTCTCTGTCCAGCTGAGCATTCAAAGCTATCTGTATGAGCCCAACAGAGTGCCAAGGATGAACTGTATAGCCTTCAAGATAATGTTCGCTGTATCGCGGCTCACGCCAGCCTTGAGATGGAGCCAGATGACAAGAATACAACAGAATTGCTCAATTGACGAATAATCCACCAAGAGTTCTAGGTGCAGTGTGAGTGTGTGATTAGTGCACGTAATTTCAACTTGATATACCGAGAGGCCGAGAAGTTGTTTCTGAGTCAGGCATATCTGGGTCTGGGTCCACATCCAGGGTCGGTAGCTCCATTTTGTTCATATGTTTGGACCGAGTATTGCGGCTAACCCATTTACCAGCTACAAGCTGCCCAGGAGAGATAAGAGCCTTGGAGTTACTGCAATTTGCACAAGTGCAAATAACCTGTTTAGGCCCCGCAGGGGGGACGGAATCTGAGGACATGGGGGATCAGAAGACAGGTCGGAAAGGGGAGCAACATCCTTATATTAGTGCAGTAGCAATCAAGATAATCAATCATACAGCGAGAAGCTAGATCCTCATCACTAACTGTCCTAATGGGTTTGTTGATTCTCACTCAAACTCGGTTCGTTCTCCCTCAATTTTGCTCTAATTATTTTTTCAACCAATGGGTGTGCCGGCCAAGGATATGGATAAAAATTGAGTGAATTCAGATGTGTATTGGATAAGAATCCGCCCGAGCAACAAAAACAAGGATTCCGGGCCGACACAATCAAGATATCTATCATGCAGCGAGAAGTTAGACTAACTGTCCCAATGGGTTTGTTACCGGTCGAAAAGGATAAGACAGGATCGGACGAAGGAGCGCCGACGACAGTGAGATAAGGACTGCTCCCAAGTAAGGTAATATACAGAGACCAAAAAGCGAAAATGTGTGGATGCATAAATATACAAGTGCGTGGTGGATCCGAATGAATATGACACGAATAAGTGAGTGGCAGCCTCAGAAAATGAGAATGCTTTTGTATAAGTAAATGTACTGAAATCCGAAGGGCTGTGATCAACGGTGGCGAACACGGTGGGCGGCAAGTCCGGCTATCCTCCTCTGCTTCAGACTGGTCGTTCTCGCTGTCGTCCTCCGCAATCTCTTCAAGATGGGTCGGCATCGCACGAGATACCCCACGCACCGCACGAACTCGGTCTCGACGTGCGCGCGGCCGGCAAGGAGGGGTAGGGAAAACAGGACGGCCAGCGCATAATCGCGCCACTCCTCCTCGCAGCGCGCAGCTTCCTCTTCCATAGCGTCCGCGCGCAGGAACACGGTTGCGATAACAACCACGTATACCAGGGCCTCCATGTCCCCTTCTCGATCCATCCCTTCGGCCCTGCCTTGCCCACTTCAGCACCAAATACACCCCCAGGCGCAGCCGCCCCCACCCCCGCGACCCTCAGCCTGGGATGTCGACCCCTCCCCCAATGTGCTCGCTTCTTCCGTTCATTAATCCCCGCACCTGCCTCTGCCCGCCCCCGCGTCCTCAATCGCGAGTGTGTCCGTTTCCTCCTCCTTCTCCAGCTCCTCCACGACCCCCACCGCGAATAAATCCCGCACCCCCGCCGCCCGATCGCTCAGCGACTTGTGCAAGATGAGCTTCTGCCCGCGCACCTCCATCTTGAAGGGCTTCCATGCGCGGGGGTCGGCGAGCGCGGGGGTGATGAGCCGATTGACAAAACCTGAGGCGTACACGATCTGTGACGCGCGCTTGCCCTCGGCAGTGGCGATGTCCACCATTGTGGATGCGGGCCGCAGCGTAGTGTTGGTGGTTTTGGAACTCGCGTCCTCCTCCTCAGGTGCGGGCTCGCGCGAGGGAAGCGGGATCAGGAGGGAGTGGTTTAGATTGGGCTGTAGGCGAAATCAGTCAGGTCATTCCCTTTCTGAAGAACGGAAAACCTACCACCGCCGAAATGAAAAGGGAAGCCCACACTGTGCTTCTCCTTCTCCTTGCCATCCCTCCCATCGCGCTCCACCGGGCTCGCACCACCTAGATTCACGAGGCGACTCGACAACTTCGGCGTGAAGCTGTGCGAGCGCGTGGGGACGTGCCCCGGTGCAATACCACCTGCAAAAAAAGAACAGTCAGTATCACGATGCCAAGAAAGATACAGCGCTGGGACGAAGCAAAGGACTATACGCACCCGCTCCCTGCACTCCCATCAAGCCCCCGCTCACCCCACCAAACCCATACTCACTTCCATCTGCACCACCGCATGCACCTGCCCCCGCAAGGACGGGCACCGAGATCGAGATCGACACCGGGGAGCCCCCGCCACTGCCATTCCGGTCTCACGTCTCCCTTTCTCTCACCCTACTTCCATGAAGATTTTGCGTGTGAGCCGGGCGTCGAGGCGGACGGGGAGAGTGAGAGGGAGGGGCGGGACAGGTCGAGGACAGAACAGAACTGCAGGAAGAAAAGGGTTAGTGTCGAAATTCAAAGACAGAACGATAGAAAGGTAAGAACGTGTCATGAATCACCCTGACTCAGCATCGCAGATATCCTTTTTCGGGTTCTACCACATTCCTTTTTGGGAATAACCCGTCCTTGATCGGGTTATTCCCTGGCCCACAACACTCACTCGACCCTCAGGGACATGAACATCCCTTGGACCTTTATTTGGAATCCATGCAGACATGGATTCCTCACCACTTTACCACCCGGGTTCTTATTGCAGTAACCTGGGACTCTATACGACGATGGCATGACACCATACACATGCAACCCGGGTTCTGTGCGCTAGCAACCCGGACTCCTTTGTGCCGATGACCATATCCAATGGGTCATGACTACACTCCTTTATGTTGGTGGATATTCACTCCTGATATCCCTGCCAAGACGACTACACTCCTGAATGGCGACAGGTGTCTCCTGGGTGCCACCTGTCGACTCCTTTATGCTCATGACTCCTTGGTGACCCCTAGATGCTGTGGTGATAACACATAGGGACTAGGAGCATCAGCATTAATGTTCCTTAATGCTGGATACAGTAACCGATCGCAATCGTATTTAATTTATGTAGAAAGGTATATAAACTCGGTAGAATCTCCCCTGTACAGTAGATTCTACCTCGTCTATTCACAGGCCTTACTTTGGCTGGAGTGCTTGGTTCTTGGACTTGAGCCTGGAGTGCTCTTGTCCTCATCTCGTTGTTCTGGTCTTGCCTTCGCTCCCCTTTCGCTCGACAACACCAGAACTCCTACTCTCTGTCTCTTGCCTTGGGATCTCGACCTAGCAGTTGTTGGATCTGGCCCGTTAGGTAGCGGCAAGGAGAGACGCTACCTAACAAGGGGAAGAGATCATCACACTAGTTCCCTGGCAGGGTTGTACAGAGACTGGTTCACCTGAGTTCCCCTCAGGCACCCCTCAGTCTTGGATCCAGTTGGAACCCCTGTTTGGAGTACCCCTGAGTCGGGTTCCTCCTCTCGGGTTCTTGGGATGCAACCCCAAACCCCTATCCAGAACCCGAAGCCCCTATTCGAGACACCCGGAGCGGGTTCCTCTCACTAGGGTCTGGTGCATAGTTGCAGTACTCTCACTGCAATATCTTCGGGTTCTTCTGCATGGGTTGCTCACCACCTATGGATGCTGGCCTGGTTGACCACATCCTCCTCTTGGATCCTCGACGCACGGTCATGCGCTATTCGAGCGGTGACGGATTCTCTCTCAACACCTAGGGATGGCTGCTGTTGTGTCTGGTGTGGACGTGGTCCAGCTGACCTAAGGGCCGTTGCTGACAGAACGGCAGATGATCGCGACGCGCAGAGCGAAGGAGAGGCGCATCATGCATGCAAGACACATAGACTCAGCAGCTCCCTCTCCCTCCTTGCGAAGGACGCATGTCTGCGTCTCCGCGGGAATGGTACCTCCGACACGAGAACTCGCCACCATCGGCGGGAGCAAGAGCGCAAAGAATAAACAAATAAATCTATGGCTTCCTTCCCGAAGGGCGAGGGAGGCACGTCCGAGATGAGACGGCTGTAGTGACGGCAGATGCACGAGTGCAATGGCTAAAGACTACTCACCGACTCCCTGGCACACCCATATAACCCTCCGCATCCAAAAATTGGCCGTGGGTCCGTCGGGCACGAGATCTTCGGCTTGCGCGTGCCACTGGGCCCATTGGCGACGCTACTCGTGCTCGCGCGGGGTGAAATTTCATTGCCCGCCGCCGCGAGACCGCTGACTCGTGGCGCGCTGGCGCTTCGCGCATACCATTTGCTTGCGCGCGTCAAAAATTGCGCCAAGAGTGTGCGGGAGGGCGTCAGCGGCGCGGGTGCGAGCGTAGACGGCCGCAGCGAGGGTTTTGGCATCGTTCTTGACGTCAAGGACACGTAGAAAAAGTGGAAAAATGCTAGAGCCACGGTTTTTTGGGTGGATGTCGAAACCAGTATCCAGTATCTAGCTCAGAGGACGTTCATTTGCGGATGATTGGAATGATGCCAAAGCCAACTTGAACCTGCAGAAGAAATGTTGAGCACAAAGGATGAGGGCTTCGGGGATGAAAAAATACCTAATTGAAATAGGGTATGGGATGGGTGGGAGACAGGGAGAAGGCCGTGTTGCGGTGGATGCAGTGCAAAGCTACAATTCTTGGAGCCAGCCCAAAGCTAGCCTACAAATCCAGAGTAAGGCGAACAAGTCTTGGCATGATCAAAGTCGGAATTCCCACGCCCACGCCTTCTGTCAATCACGGCTTTCTTAATCTTATCTCATCTCTTTCTTCTCTTCAAGTTCTCGCTTGTAGCTTTGCGCTGCAACCAAACACGTCTTATGGCTTTGTGCTGCAGACAACCACGTACGGTCTACTGGCTGTGCGCCGGTAGATCTACATTTGCCACCGGTTACCCGTCTCGCGTCCATCGTGTACGGGCTTTGTCGACTTTGTTATTGGTCGAAACCGATTGTCTCGCTCTTTTTGCTTTTTGGCCTTTCTGACAATGCGGCCCAATTCTTTCACCATCCTCGTCACTGCGCAAATGTGCGCAAATTCTCTTCATATACCGCTGAATCTCTCCCTTTCCTTACCAGATTCTATTCTCCCATGTCCTCTCCCTTCGTGATGCATTCCAGTCGCCCTTTCGTTCCTCCGAAACTGTTTCCCAAATACCTCAACCCGACCAACATCACCAAGCGTGGCTTCAACGATCCACAAGAGGTTCTTCTCGGCTTCCCTCTCGATCTTCACCCAATTCTGGACCACCACGACGACTTGATGGACCCTCGCCGAAATGCTTCTTGGTTGCGCCACAACCTCGCCCTACCGTACTATTACGAGACGATGGAGTGGTTCGATCTAGAAGGCAAGTGGATCCCAGTTCCTGTCGTCCGTGTTGTCTACTGTCGCGATCGGGACTTGCGCAAGTCCGAGATTGAGGCTTACCTCATAAACGGCACAATTCCCGCACGCTACCCACCGAGGCTCTCAGGAGACGCGGTCAACGAGCCCATGAATGAAGATAGTTGGAAACGTTTGGTACGTCGTTTCTTTCTCCGAGATGTTTTTAACAGCAGGATGCCCTACTCACTGTGCGAACGGTCGACCGGTTTCCCGGTACAGTCTCACTACTTACATTTCGAAGAGAGTCTCTGGATGCGAGTGGCCGTTTGTGATCGTGATTACAACTCGTTGACTGAGGGTGGCCCCGCCCAACTTATTGCGGAAGTTAACAACAGAACGGGCGGAGTCTGGTTCCTCGACATCAAGAGGCGTGCTGCTCTGGCGTGCCTCCACATGCTTGTGGGCCCGGACTTCTACTACAGGTTCTCCTATCCCGGTACACGAGACGAGGGGGAAGAGCTGCACGACAGTTTTGACTTCGACGACGGCGACGATGGCGAAGAGGTGGTTATAGACTTCTGAGTTCCGACCTTCCCTACTCCCTTCTCTCTTTCCATCCTTCCTTCTTCCACCTTTTTTAATTATTCCTACTCCTACATATCAACCATTAACGCGATGTCGTGTCCGGAGGACTTCGCCAGCTCGGTGCGCGCCGGGGATCGAGGAGCCAGAGTCATGGGCCACCTCTGGTACGCGTCTAGTGGGGGCAGCGTGCTCTCCCTATTCCGTCTTTGCGCGTATCCCTGCTGGAAGAGTCTGCGGGTGCGGATTAGCTTAGGTGTGTTTTTCCCTGCGATGGTCACTTACCTACCGATCATTTGTATTTTTTTTTCCCTATGTACGGGCCCTGGTGACGTGAGAGCACGCGTTTCAGCCATCCCGATCGTGGTATTTATATTATACTTCTATGCAGATATCTTTGTTATTTCTTTGGATTTTATTTAATGTATCTTCCTATTTCTGATTCTGCAATGTATCGTGTGTGATTTATAGAACACTGTACCTTGAACGTCGAACTCGGAGTGAAAAATATTGAGTCTTGCCTTTTTTGGATGTTAGTGTGTGTTGTAAACACGCATCAATAATTTGTCCCTTCATACTACTCACCGACTTTGAGTTGGCATTTACCTGGACTTTGCGTCCAGGTACCTTGCACTGTTGACTATGCGTCCAGTTGCCCTCCCATGAAACCAGACCTTCCGCAGGATTACAACGTGGTGACGGTGACTCGACGGACATCGGGTCTCGGATTTGAATCGACACAAGATCTCAGCCCTTACTCTACCTCAAGATGTTTTTATCGGGCTTCGTGGTGGTTTTCTGGGGGCTGGGTTGTCTCGCGGGTGCCTCAGGTCTGACCCGTGCACTCCCAGATGCGTCTGAGCGTACCCAAGTCTCAGCGTATCCAAGTCCCGCCCCGCGGACACCGATTTTTTTTGCACCATGTACGGTGCTATTTCTGGGCGCGGGTGGCGCTCCCCACACCTGCAGAGCCGTCTGCTCCACCCACGCGCTCCCAGGCGCGCATCGGCGTACCCAAATCCTGTCTACAGAAAACACTGCCGAGATTTTTTTTGCGCCCTTCCCAGACGCGGCTGGTACCCCACGCATCTGCGGAGCCGTCTGCTCGACCCGCGCGTTCCCAGATACGCATCGGCGTACCCAGGTCCCGCCCCCGAAAACACGCCGCTAAAGATTTTTCGCGGTCCACCCGGCGCTGTTCCCAGACGCGGGGGCACTACCCGCGCCTTTGGAGCCCTCTGCTCGAACCCCTTCGCATGCGGAGCCTTCTGCTCACCCCGAGCGCTCCCAGACGCGCATCGGCGTGCCCAAGTCCCACCCCCAAAAACACACTGCCAATTTTTTTTTTTGCAACCTCATCGGCGCTGTTCCTGGACGTGGGGGGCACTACCCGCGCTTCCAGCCACGCCTCGGCATCGGGGGGATTTCCAAATTCGCGTTGGGAGCAATATCCGCGCAAAGTCCGCGGCCGGGGATTCACTCGGACGTATATCCTCCTCCTTCGGCGACCACGAGCGCGCGGTGGGCGCCGACGACCCCGGCGTATCTCTTCCTCCATCCACCACACTGGTTCTCCTTGTCCTTCTTCCTTCAGCCTCACTTGGTCCTGGATTCTCTCGCACTGTCCAGAATTTCTCTCGCATCTTGTCATAAATTTTCTTTGCCTTCCCTCTCATCCTGCACCACCTCCCTTCCCCCTCCCACATTTCTGGACCTCAGTACAACTTCCTGGACACTATCTCAGTCTTTCCCACTCCCATCTGCGCTTCTGCAGCCCTGCAGCCTCCCACAACAACCCTCAACAACCCCAGGCCGCAATGAGCCAGTATGCTCACAATCCAGAGGGAGGGGACGCCGGCTGACCCGTTTTAGCCACCAATCGAATAAAGCAAAGTTCCTCACCTATCGCGCCACGCGCCCATACGCGAAGGAGGGCCCGGGATGGTGCTACAATGTCGCCTGCGCCGCGGACGTCGATATCGCGCAGCATGCCGCTGGGACCCTCACCGACTTTACATTCCGCATTGTACCTACTGTATTTTTCTCGCGTATACTTATTTCTTTCGCAGCACTTTGTCCTCAAAGTCACGACACCGTGGGCTCAGGCTGCACGTTGGGGGCGGCATTGATAAAGACTTGATAGGGGCGGGCCGCCAGCAGCAGTTTTGAAAAACAAAGGGAGGACAAAGCCTCGGTCCCGTGCTGGCCAGACCCACATGCGGTCCCGACAAAAGTGATCCACTGGCCCGATGAAGACGACGTGCGGGTGGGCTTCCGCGCCGACAAAGGCGACGTATGGGTGTACTTCTCTGCCGACAAAGGCGACGTGCGGGCGGGTTCCTATGCCGACAAAGGTGATGTGCAGCTGGGGTTGTTCACTAACAAAGACAATGTGCTGATGAAATTACACGCCGACAAAGACAGCATGCATAAAGCGCGATGGGGTCCCAGTTGGGGGTGCCACGCAGGGCATGGGATGGGCGGGCGGCGGGCCGCTAGCGCACACCTGACTTGCCACATGGGTGCGACTCGGCCGGAACCGCACTGTGCCGTTGTTTCGCCGAGTCGCGATGGCATCTGCGGCCGAGTCGCGGCTCGCGCAAACAAGACGTTGGTATATCCTCCATAAACCCTTAGTTGAGGGTTAAATTCATTCGTAACTATTACCAAACTATAGTCTATATCCGCCGTAACTAATTACATTATGGGTTGTGCTTAGTAAAACAATGACAGAAATCTAACAAAGAGCTTTGTGTAAAGTGGCGCGCAAATGTGGGCCACATGCATGTAACGCATGCGGCTTTCACATGTGTCGTCCTTTGCCCCCGGTGTCACGCCTTGTGACCTGTGACCACCTCTGTTCATTTGCCATCAGTTCATCGGGCTCGGGGACCTGTGACACCTATTTTCAAGTGTTCATTTGAGATTGCGCATCATGGATGGCGGGGAATTGCGCTTCGACTCGTAAATTATTGCATCAGATTATCATCAATCCGACAATCCCATACAAGTAATTTTTCTGTCGCATTTTCATCCTCCTGAATTCCAAAGCGGGATACGAAGGTTCCTGTTCCTCACGGCGGCGAACACATATGGGTGCAGTAGATGATAGAGTTGTTCGACTCACTGTGTAATGTACTGTGGATATGTCTGCTTGAAAAATTATGAAAGCGCCGTTCAAAGTCATAAAATTGAGATTCCGGGGAGAGTTTTTCGATTTTTTGGCTACAAAAATATTTAAACAGCCCACTGTTCAGTCACGTCGGTGACCTGTGACTACTTTTACCAAGTATTCAGTTCAGTGGGTGGTGTGACCTGTGACTGAACACTTGGTCAAAATAGTACAGTATGGCAATCGGGCTTTCGGATCCGATTATCCCGAGGGAGTGAATGGCGGTCGGCACCTTTACTTGCCCTCGTCATCGTGCAACATCCTGCGGCTCTGCCATCGCCGGTCAGGTTTGCACCGGTCACTCTCGCAGGTCTATGGATTAATACTGGGGCATTAAGTCCGCTTCATCTCGTTTCATTTGCTCAAAAATGGGGGGCAAATTTTTTTCTCTTGATCTGGGCCGTAGTCTCATTTACACCAATCCCTTTCTTTACGCATTTTCGGCGGCTCATTGTCTTGACTACGATGTCATGCATCGCCACAGACTCGGGGAGTCTGCGCCACGGGATACAGAAGACGTTAGGGACTAGGAACCCATACCGACGGATCCTAGTCCCCGGACGCACCAACAGGCTGACACAGAAGAGTACACGAAGTACAGGAGTGGTTGCAAACCCGATCGGGGTTTGAACCACTGGATACAATGACACTTAGGACTAGGGAACCCGAACGTCGGGTCTCCTAGGTCCACTGACGCCACGGAAACCAACACAGAGGAGTCCAGGAGCATCAGCATTAATGCTCCTTAATGCTACGGTGCAGGAACCAATCGCGATTGACCGTGATCGTTCTAATTTATTAGAAGCCTATATAAGCACGGTAGAATCTCCATGTACAGTAGATTCTACCTCATCTAATCTCAGGCTTCTACCTTGGCTTAACATAGGCATTGTCTCCACCCTGCCCCGCTTCCCTCGCACCGTACTACGGGTTGTATCCACGCCCCGGGTTTTGTACCTGAGTGGATATCACACCCTCTTCAACTCGTTCCGGGTTCTGCCTTGCATCCCGACCTACGACATACGGCCTCCTAGGGAGGACGCCGTACAACTGGTCCTACTGCTCGGGGAACACACGAGCTACTAGCGTCTATCGGGTTTCTCCTGGTTGGGGTTCTCGTCGGGTTACTCGCTGTTTAAGCCGACCCAGAGGCCGTTGCTGACATACGATCTGAGGGGCCACTGTTTGCGACCGACCTTGCAGGTTTCATCTGGCCATTGAGCCGCCACATCCTTCTTATTCCGAGATTATTTCTGAAGAACTTGGCTTCAAATACTTCACCTTCATTGGGTCCTTACTCCCGTGGCCGGCCATTCCAGCGAATGGTGACGGTGGATCGTACAATTTCGCTTCAAGCAGCTCTATACTGGGGGGCAAATGTGGACTTATGGAGTAATTCTTTCTCGTGCATTTCTTTAACGGCGTCTCGAGAATGCACGACAAAGAAGTGGGGGGCTGTATAGGGGATATAGGAGGATGGTCCACCTCTCACCTCTCTGTGGGCAAACCCAAGTGCAGCCCATGGAGCCCCGACGTCGCATCATGATACACGGTGATGTGCTATCAGCCCTTGCGAACGAGTGGGACATGTAGAGTGAACTATCCCCCCCCCGGTCTGGGGCGTGCTCTCAGCCCTTGCGAAGGAGTGCGACATCGAGGGCGAACTCTGCCCTCCGGTTCTAGGCTTCGCCTGCGCACCACAGCTATGTCCCCATCGGGCCGCCATGCTGGGAGTATCCTCAGCTTGGCTTTCAAAGAGTTGAAACCTCTGCCCTGAGCTGTAGATGATGAGCTGGCCAGCTCATTGTCACTTCGAAATTGGCCCCAAATTATTATTTTTTTCCAGTCACAAGCCTCACTTCTGGAAAAGCTCCTCCAGAACCCAGTGTTATTCCACCACTGTTTGCAGGATCTTGCGTGTGCATGCCCTCTGGCCATGCGGGGGCTCTGTGACGACTGGTTATACAGGCGTACACTAGGAGCATGCCCAGAGGCCCTGTGAAGGAGAGTTACCCATTATATATGCACTCTATGCCACTATGCTGCTATATCGTACTTTAGCTTAGTCAGCATACCGCGGAACATACAGCTTTATGTATTAGATAAGCAATTAATCTTTACACCACACCACTATGATCATCCTCTGAGTACAGCTCGAGTCTGACCTGTGGGCGGTGCATTGCCATTAATCCAGCAACTCGGCTAGGCATCCATTTAACTGCCTTCCAATTGCAGGGTTACACGAAGTCTGGGCGAGAGGCTACCACTCTCGTCGACGGCGGGGATCCGCCTTCGGATCCTGGGTCAGCGCTCGCAGCACTGTCTTCGAAGGTCTCCTCCAGGGAGAAGCTCATCCGGTCGAAGCCAGGTCGCTTCACAGGAAGCCATACAAGGAGCCGACTGAAGAAGCGGAGGGTTCTAGACTCCGACTGCCCGACACGCGAGACAAGAATCCTGTCACCGAAGAATACGAGGTGGAAAAGGTGGTTGGGAGACATTATGACAAATCACGCAAGCAGAATCTATGGCTGGTCCACTGGAAAAACTATGGGCCTCAGCATGATTCTTGGCAGACTAAGAAGGACCTGCGTAACACTCTGGAGATGCTACGGGCTTTCGAGTGCGTGCAGAGAGCAAATAAATGATTGGGCTAGCCTCCTGATCGGACAATTGGTCCCGAAAACCGGCTGTGTAATTGTATCGTTGTTCCGCTTCCACAGACATATTCTCTCTTCCTTCTATCTCATCGTGCCCCATCAGAATACCCTAGATGGACGTTCACACGCGCCAGTGCATGATCACCCACCGATAAGTGGAGCCCTCTTTCCTCCTCCCTTCATCTCTCTATCTCCCTCTTCTCACTCACTCAGTCTCAATCTCTATTCTACCTCCTCAAGCCTCCTTAGTCTTCCTCGCCTTGTAGTCTGCAGCCTAGCCTACGCGAACATTTGGTTGTGCGAAGCTGCTGGACTAACCTCTTGTATTAGACAGATTTCCGCTTCTACAAGGCTTCATATACTTAATTTTCTACAAATGGATCCTACCTATTTCCAAGACGGTCTCGGTAACTTGCTCACCCCAATCTGGTCCGAGAGAGATTCTGTCCGCATGTGCTCAGTCCTCGCGCCACCGATCTGTGTGGCTCCCAAAATCATACAGTACATCGACGTTGCTCCTCATTTACTTAGCATGTCCACGCCGAGCGCAACTCTTCAGGATTTGGATTTCACTGTCTCTGCTGTCTGGTATCTGGATAAACAGCATTGGCTAGGATGGATACCGACGGGGGAACCACACGCCTCCCCATACGAAACGGAGCCCGTCCTTGATCTGCTGGAAATCTGCTTCCGCCGGGGCTCGATCCCTACGGAGGATGTGTTCTATGACGCGTACGACTCCGATCACCAGATTAGTCCGATCGAGCGTGTCGCTGGGTGTCACCTCGACGCTTCCTGGGTGCAAGAAGCCTCATACCTAGGCGATCGCCTCAGCGCTATCAGCCGCACTTTAGCTGAGACGTGCAATTTTTACAACTGAGGACCCGGAACAAATCGCGTCGGCGACGTACCGGACTCCATAGACGTGGGCGCCATCGAAGTCGTGTTCTCCAACAAGGAGGAGGCTCAGGAAGCTGCGAACAAAGCTAAACACGGACTTCTGAGTCTCCTCGGTTTCTTGGCATGGATGTTGTCCCTCGTTCAATTGAAGGACACCAAGTTGTCGGTCGGAGACCAACAGTACCTCCGGCAACTTCGCCTCGAGGAATGTCCAAAGACTGGAGCTGTCTTCAACCTTGTTCGCGACCAGCATGCGATTAACTTCCCACATTGGGCCAACCACGGATAGGGATCGTCACCAGCCCCGTCCAGGGCGGCTGGATGGACGGACGGACGGATGACCGTCCCGTCCCGTGCCTGAGTTGCTAACCTCAGCAGCATGCCGTCCCGTCGCCGGACAGCAGTCAAGACGGCTGTACCATCCACCAGAGGACTGAAGGACGGATGGATCATGGATGATTAATCTACTTCCCCAAATCCCCAAGGCGTACTTACTCCATGGATCATGAAATTGCTGGGGATTGCCAGGAGCTGTGCCAAGCAGTGCCAAGGATGCCTCCGTGCCAGCTGTCGCGCTCTCATCGCTACAGGTCAGACGGTGAGCTGGTACGCAATGTGTACTCGCATCGTCCCCTTCTGCGCTCAATCCATGTACTTTCTGTTGCAGGCATCTCATACGAAGGTCTCAAACAGGATTATGAGTCCGATCCGACACTCCTCCAATCTCTCGACAAGGCCAAAGACGACCTTTATACCGAGTACACTACTCACTACGCGAAAAATCCTTCCCCGGCCTCACAGGACGCCACGGCAGCATCAACTGCTGGCCCGTCCTCTCCCTCGAAATTCGATTTCCTTGGGCGCTACAAGCGGACCTGTGTCTCTTCGACATCACAGATCAAACGCAAGCTCAATAAGTATTTTGAGATGACAGCGGAACCCGAGGATATGGAGACGTGCGACATCCTTAAATGGTGGAAGAATCGGGAGAGTACATTCCCAAACTTGTACAACCTAGTTCCGGATATCCACTGTATTCCAGGTGCACTGATGAATGATCCTTCCGCTACTGATACTGATTGTTTTTTCTCCCTCGGACAGGCTCTGCCGTCGCGGTGGAGAGGGTCTTTTCAGGTGGGCGAGACACGATTGGCATCCGTTGTGCCCGATTGAAGGCAGACACGATCCGGACGCTGATGCTTGTGAAAGCCCGTGTGAAGCTGGACCGACAGCGTGCCGTGGCTGAGGCCAAGCGAGCACTCACCAAGGCGAAGAGAGATGTTATAGACTTGGCAAGCTCTGATTCTGACCAATATTTCCTCTTGCACTCCTTTTTCACTCGTATTTCTACTTCTCTTAATCATCTATTGTTATTATTGTACTTAATCATATCTATGACACCTCTAAAGTCGAATAGCTCCTTCTAACTCATTTTTAGTCTGTCCGTCCTCCGTCGGACGGCCGTCCCATCCACCGTCCCGTCCCGTCGAACATTCAGAGAGAGCTCCCGCTACCATACCGTCGACGGACGGACCTCTAGACGGCCGTCTTTGGCACCGTCCGTCCGCCGGGACGGACGGTGACGATCCCTAACCACGGAGAACCTTTCCATTACGTATGGACGGAGGAGGAAGCTAAGATCACACGCTTCCTCCGCTTCAGTCCCGAATACTATGAGGAGGTAGCCCGTCTCAAGGAAGCGGCGAAAGGTGATGGCCTATCTATGGAAGACCTCCCGAGTTACCCTCGCTGGAAGAACGACCTCGACGGTTCAGACTGGATCAGGCAGAATCTCCGTGCTAGTAAAATGGGAGTTGTGGAGGACCGTTTCCTACCCTCGAATCGTCGATGAAATACGGAATCGTGGATAGACACCTTTACAGTGCCCGTCCTCTCGTCACTTTGACCACCATATGTGTGTACGCGGAACGTTTCAAGGCGCTCATACGAGAGGGAGAAAGGGAAACTGTATGCACCTTCCTTCGTAACAACCCGATTCATGGCAGACGGACCCGCCTATGGACGTCAACCACTGCAGCACAAGTTCTCCCTTACAGACTTCGCGTTCAAGGAGGTCGGGGAGTCAGTACCCGAGCAAGTCTGGCACTACGAGTCAAACACCGTGGTGTGCGAGCAAGTGAAAAATTTATATGCGCCTCGGTTGGATCGGCCTTTTAACTCGCCCAACGGGGGGCCGGCTCTGAGTCTCCCAGAAGGAGCGGGTCCTTCGTCTCGAGGCTGGAAAGGAAATCGCTAGAATCGTGGCGGTACGTCGCGAACGGAGGAACCGGCTCTGGAGTGTAAAGATTCCCACATGTTTAGGCGCTCCCTGCGCTCCCCGTCCAGGTCCAGCAGGGACCGCCAAGTGGAGCCCGACATTCAGAGCAGCTGGGCCCGCTCTGTCGCTGGCCTCAGGCATCGATCTTCGCGCTCTCTCAGTCCGCCCAGGTACGAGGGAAAGGGCCAGCTACGGCAGGCTAGGTCGCTGAGTTCATGGCGGCCCGGAGAATCGGATAAAGAAGATGCTTGGTTCCACAAAGAGTTCAAGAGTGCATCTGGAAGTGACGGCGACTATGCTAGCGACGAGGACGCGGTAATGGGAGAAGGAACCTTCGAGGAGAAGAAAGACGACACTCTATTTGGTGCCTCCCTCAACCCTGTCAGCTCCTGGACGACCAAATATCAGACAATGAAGGAGGCTGTTGACGCTCTCGTTGCTTGGGCTCCTTCAGTCATGGAGTACGACCCCAAGAAGCCGGTGTATGACCCTTTGTCCTGGAACACCGATTGGCTCGAGAAAGCTTATCTCGTCATCGACGATCCACGAACACTAGCATGCCTGAAGACCCTCTGCGCTCTATTCCCTTCCGAACTCGACAACATGCAGACGGTCCTGGAGTATGCCATGCGATTTGGTATGTCGTTCATGCTCTACACGAATATGAAAGATGCGGGGGCCTTCCGGAACCATCAGCTCTCGACCTTGGCGATAAACACCCTCCCTGCTGTGTACAACATGGGATATGCAGAGCAAATCATGACTTGGGGGGGAACGAGTGATGCTGCGCAATTCGGCATCTACATGGGCACAATCTTCCAGCTTCTTCAGAAACCCAACGCCATCGCTTTCAGTGCCAAGGGAGGTGTCTGCAAGTTCGTAGCTGAATTGTTCGCTCCAGACTTAGTGTATCGCTTCGTACGGGGACCAAGCGAGCAAGTCTCGGAATTCGGAAAGGTTCAGACCTCCCGCCTGATCATCGATGGCCAGTCGACTCTCTGTATCGCCGACCAGGTCACGGACACTGAGATCGCCATCTTGCTCGGTCACCTGAAAGGAAAAAACTCGGACCAGGAACGTTCACTATGGCCCTCTCAAGCTCTCTTGGAGCAGCACAGTCTGCACGTCCGTGGGTACCTGTCGAACAGAGCGTACTCAGTCCTCGAATATCTGAGTAACCGGGTCCCGGTGGAGAAGATTTACGACTGGAAGACCAAAGCCGAATGGAAGGCTTACTTGCGGAGTGGTGCTAAGAGACAGCACGCTCCTTCCGTAGTGCCCACCAAAGCTGATTTCGATGAAGGATGGCGCATCTTGGATATTTCGTTCCCGGTGGATTGGTACTACGCTCCTGTTACCAAAATCGTCTTGCCAAGAGGTGTTCAATCCTCATTCGCATCGGAACTAGGGGGGCTCTGTAAGGGATCACCGTTAACCGTCTCGTATTTCTTTTACTACTAACGAATAGTTCCGACACGTATGATTTCTTCTTAGTACTTGTATCACTCTTATGTCTAGTTGTGACCGTGACAAAGATAACACTTTTACTTGACAACTACAATTTGCCTACCGCGCCTTTCCAGCCCGTCCAACGGTCCTGATAGAGGCACAGGCGAGATATAATGCCTATCTCTATGTTACGCCTTACCACGCCTTTTCATGACCTTTCAAGACTTTTGTTTAGTTAAATCTCTAGTCTCCCCAAGTGGTATATACCACGAGGGAGTAAGACACAACATTCAGATAGCGCGGATATCCGGCTTCTGATTGTGTCTTTTTAAGACTAAGACCGTTGTAAACGAGGGTCTATTCCACAACTGCGAAGATCAATCGTCTCAGCCTCATCTACGTGCTAGACCACCCGGAGTGAGGTTCGACTTACCCTCACAACCTGCCAAGGCGTCGTTATGCGGGGATTGGGGAGGAGTTGGGGCCGACAAAGGTACAGCCTGGAAGGTTTCCGTCGCTCGGCGTGTAACCTGTGGGCCTCGATGGCTCTGAGCAACATGATGGCTGCTGCCAGCCCTACAAGTTGCTGTTCGTGTTCTATTTCTTTATCCGCAATGTTCTCGAGCTGCTGATGGAGGAAAAACACGTCGATGTCCATGCGTTGTGGGTGTAGGATGTAACTTGGAAGTTCTGAGACATGTTGTTTACATCTCACGTGCTGACCGTAAACTCTAGCAAAATATTTTATTTTATTGCTTATGGGAACCCTCGAGCATTAGATTTAATCGGAATAGATGGTGTGCCGGCACGGTTGGCACCCCTCCAACAAGCTCAAATCTATTATATCGCTTATGGAAAGTCACCCAATATGATTCACTACAAGTATGTATGATATGGGGCTTCTAAGGTGAGCGGCAACATGAAGTTGGTCGTGTGTTCCAGCCGGCGCCCGAGCTTGTATTATTGGTGGCTGTACACTCGACACGTACGCACCACATCGGACATCACCGAGATTTGATCGGCACTCACTCATCCGCTCGCCTTTAGTTATTCCACCATCAGCACCAATCTCATCCATTACCCAGGTTTCGTGTGTAGAGATTACAAATACGCAAACACACGTTTGAAGCAACCTCTAATACATCTCGTCACACGTAGCTAATGTGCCGTCGCGTCAAAACGGCAGGGTTGAAATACCGGTATTGTGAGCGCTGCCCTAAAAAGGTCGGAGAACTCGCCCGCTACTAAGAACAATGGTCAGTCTGCGCTCGTCTCTCAAGGGAAATAATGGCAATTGAGACAGCAGCTTTTGAATACTACACTTTCTTGTAGTATATGACATTTATCTACATACTTGGTGTACTTCATATTCAGCGCTTTGACCGTGACTTATAGCACAAACTGTGATGGCATTATTTCGGCGATCACAGTCAAAAGTACGAACCTAATGCCTTAATAAACGTGTAACTAGGGGTTCGTTGGTGTCCGGTTCAAAACGATTGCAAAAGAATAATGATAAGATAGAATTCCGCCGTTGAAGCCGACCATCTGATGTGTTCGGGATCTTCCGAAGTCTTGCGTACGCCTCGCCTGCACCGCCACAACGCGGAGTTCCGCAATTAACCGTTCTTTAACAAAATCCCTTGTAAGCTGTGCCAAAGCCCCATCTAGTGTTGCTTGTTCGCTCTTCCTCTGGCTGTCTGCCATTCTTAACTCCTTTGGTTTGCAGTGATTCCCCACACTGCCCGAAGGTTCACTCGACCGAATGGCTCCTATCCTTTTCCACTCTGTTTTTAACCCCATTAACCGTTCTTAAGTACCTCAGTCCGCAGATGGGCGCAGCTTCTCGCAGCAAGATCTCTATATCTACCGTTGGTTTAACTAAACGACGGGGTTTTGTTCATTCCATCCCCTTTTAGCTCATCCCCATCCTGTTGACTCTCTTCTCCTCCTCCTATCATGTCCATCACCGCAGTCTGAGTTGAACAAACACAGCTTTTTACCCCCATCCCCATACAATGCAACCACCTACCGTTTCTTTAACGAAATAGCAAGAGGATGATCCCCATCCGGGTGATCTCCTTTGTCCTGTCTCTCGCCAACTCCTTATTTGCAGGATCAACGGTCCCACAATTTGTACAGCAAGTTATAAGCTGACTTCGATTTGCCTAATCGTTCCCAGAGAGCCCGTAGTTCCAGAAACTCCGTAGCTGTGAACACAGGCACAAATTCAGACTGTTCAGTGGTACTACTGTGGTAGAGGAGTGTTCGCTTCTCCCGATGCAGATGAACCGCGCCAGATTCCGAAGCTGTGGAATTGAGCCTGAATTGGAATGGTGAGCGGTGGAGGCAGGTCTCGTGAAAGAACAGCCTTTGGAACATCAAGCTCCGGCCACGTAGTCATTTGCCACATAAAAGGCCAGGCCGCTGATTTATTTGTCCTTCCTTCCCTCACCCCCACTCGTCTGCAATTCAAGCTCGGTCTGTTCCATCCAGTTTAACAATTCAATCGAACAATAACACCCCATCCTCCGGATTGGCCACTGAGACTGCAAAACAAACTGCGATGCCGATTGATCAAGACTGTTCGTTCCGATTGAACCCTGACTCTCAAATCCTGGAACTGGATCTTCAGGCCTGAGATCAAACAACCAACGTCATCTAATGCTCTATATCATGTCCAGACTCTTCGTGACAATAACACCTCCGGGGTCAAGGCTGTTTAGATGGACACTCTGTGATGTACACCAAATGTTGCCGTCAAGATGACCACGGTTCACTTGAACAAACAACTTTGCTCAATGTTTGGACTCAAATATTCTCAGTGACTTCCTCAAATGCTGCACTAGCACCAACTTCAGCCTCCCGCTCGGTGTCTGTCACATTTCTTATGTATTCCGTCCCTTCTACCGGAGCAAGATCTCAATCTCACCTCAATGTGGAGTGCAATATTTTCGAGAATGACCACTGTCAGACATGCACCAATCCCTCTGCCATGATGATGTGACAAGACTCAGCTACGATGAACACCGACCCGAATCAGTTGGAGACTATACCATAAATCTGGCTCAAGCTAAAGTCGACAACCCAGTGACTCGAAGTTTTGATCTTCCGTTCACCTACGCCGTGCTTTGTTCACAAGCATATCCAATGGCCGCGATGCAGCAAGCTACTCTTTTGGTCGGGTTTCTCAGTGTGTCATCCTGATTCAATTAACACACGCCGGCAGGAGCACTTACTCGCATCAGATGCGGTGTCCAAAATCCCGGTAACAAGTTGTTCAGTTTCTTAAAGATTGTAATGACATGATGCCCTTGCAGGTCGGAAGTGGATTTGATTCAGAGGTCCATTCAATGTAAGTCTGATTTAAACCGTGCCAGACTCTCGATCTGTGTGATGTATTGATCCCTCTCACCGTCACTGTTTAAATCGGATTTACATTGAATGGACCTCTGAATCAAATCCACTTCCGACCTGCAAGGGCATCATGTCAGTACAATCTTTAAGAAACTGAACAACTCGTTACTGGGATTTTGGACACCGCATCTGATGCGAGTAAGCGCTCCTGCCGGCATGTGTTAATTGAATCAGGATGACACACTGAGAAACCTGACCAAAAGACTGTGATGGCATCAGTTCGGCGATCACAGTAAAAGGGACGGACCTAATGCCTTTGAAAGCCAAATAAATGTGTAACTGGGGGTTCGTTGAATAATGTTAGAACAATGTATCCTTGCGTTACAAGCGACGTCCGGTTCAACGTGATTGCAAAAGAATACTGATATGAAATGAATTACGCCGTTGAAGCCAACAATCTGATGCATTCGGGATATTCCGAAGCCTTGCGTACGTCTCGCCTGCACCGCCACCACACGGAGTTCCGCGATTTCATATGGGCCTTAGTTGTCAGGACATCTGGATTTGCCACCGGGAATGATGGCACCTTCAAACAGTACACGGACATGTAGTGTTGAAGGTGCGCCGCAGGATGCTAAAACATCAAAACTGGACAGACAGACAAATTGAGGTATGTTACTTTAATATTGACGATGACTTTCTTGTTGTGCTCGGTCTTCATGTGAATTCCAGTCTTTCAACAGGCCCAGATCGAACTTAGGCCTTCGGCGGACAACAGGCCCTCATGAATTGCCAATACAGTTATGGGCGCAATACAGTTATGGGCGCAATTTACAAAAAAAAATGTGTCGGGATTGCGTCACAGTTGAGCGCAAGTGAACAACGCGGAATTCCATAACAGCAATCCAACTCAAGCATAGTTCCAAGCCAATCAAGTGAATCGTCTGAATGTCTCAATTATTTTACAAATGTTAGATACCACGAGCTTGAGTAAAAGAATAAAATAAACGCAACACTCACCTTATGAATAGAACAAGAGGCTCAACACAAAGCTATACAAACGTCGTCTGCGCCTGAGAGTCGATCATGAGGTCTGAATACTAAATGTATCAGTGTGTGTACAATATATACGACTACTGGAAGGTGTGACAAGGCAGAGGTTAGGAAACGAAGAGAACAAAATATAAATAAACTAGCCGGATTCGAACCAGCATCCTCTTGGTAGATGATATAATCACTAAATCTATTAGATTAGGCTCTTAAACAGACTACAAAAATCTAATGAGAACAGCCACTATTTCATTACATCCTCAGGACGCACTGATAAAAGTTTCATGAACTCAAAAACCTGGTTCCGTTGATGAAAAGAACGAGTACATAAAGTACTCGTAATCTGAGGAATTGGTGGTTGCACTTGGAGTGGCAATGGACAACTTGCGCGAAAGCCATTTGAGCAATGAGAGGACATTCGTACAGTGCACAATTTGCCAGTTTTCAAAAGAATACATCAACTACTAGAGGGAAAGCTGTTTCCAACTTTTATCCTACAACCCTACAAGATTCTACAACCTTCAACCAACGTAGAAACACAGGGTGTCCATTATTCAAGCACTCCGAGCCTCAAACTCCCGTATGAATAAAAGGGACCCATTTGATGAAGTTCTTTTCTCCAACCTTGTCTCGTAACATCTTTACCGCATAATGGAGTGCATATGCCGACTTCTTACTGTCTCCTCCAGCATCATTCATGAGGTATGAGTAGAACTTCTGCGCAATGATCGGGGCATCTTGATCCCCGACTGACCACATTGTACCGACGACGCTTCGATATCCGGCAATGAGCATCCCTGCCACAAGGTGAACCGCCTCTTCCGGAAGCATCTTGGCACCTGTGGCAGTTTGGCAAGCAGATAGGACCGCCAGCTCTGTGTGGCCGAACGACTGGTTCATGATATCGATGAGCTCCAGAGTGGTATCATACAGAATGAATCCACTTTTTGTAGGGTCTGTCGAGTCCTGGAAGGCATGGCAAGCGAGATGAATCCACGGATACCTCCCCATCTCTTGGAGCACGGCATTTTTCGTTGCACTGCTCGCACCCAACACCAACAGCTCCGATCCGCCGAGGCTCTCAGTGAGGCTCGCCATCTCTTGCTCAGTTCCGGGGAGTGGTTGTTGGCGAGGTGTGTTGGGCTGCGATACAGCCAGAAGTCGGCCAGTAGGTGATTGTTGTTGGCCCACTCGTTGCTCGAGGAGAGCAGTGATTGTAGGTGTGTATGAGGAGACAACATAGTCAAACGTCTTTGGCTGGTTTGGCTCCCGATAGATACCAGCAGCATGAAGGGGGAGGAAAACGAGGGGCCCCGATGCACACCAGGTGATGCGGGGAAGAGGGGAATGAGGTTGATCTACTGGCGATAGCAGCTAAAGCGAAAAAGATTATTGTTACCAGATGAGACCATTAATATGAAGCAATTGCATACCTCAAGACGTGCGAGGACAGGGTGGACCAAGTTCAACCAGAGCTTTTCCAAAATGTTCATCATTGAGTCATTGCTGTCACCCTCTTTGGGGTAAACCGGCCTACTTGCCCGAACCCTAACACCAGATTGTGTGAGCAGCTGAAACATGTTCAAATACCACTTCTCTATCTCAAGGTACTTGAGATCGGGAAGCAGAACATGGATGACAGAGCCGGAAGAGTTGTTGACAATGAGTGCATCGCAGCGTGTCTTGTGCACATTGATGAGAACTATATGTCCGGATCCGGCAGCAGTGCGAAGCTCTGCCAGACTCTTTGGAAGCATAAAACGTTCCATTCCCGGAATTGTGCGAGCTTTCTCCAGCAACGCTTCGTACCGTGCTGCAAGCTCGTGCCTCTTGGAAATATCTGGTTCTAAAATTGACTCATGCTTGGAGTCATGCTGCATCACCATGTAGGGTTTAGTTATTCCGGCCTGGTCCAATTCGTGGGAGATAACCGTCAGCTCCTCCGCAAGGCTCAAGTCCTTCTCTCTAAGAGCATCAAGTGGAGTCCGGAGATGCAATATCTGACCCCAGACAATGCAGCGTCCCTGTTCCATCCATTCACATGCAGTGACCATGTCTCCAGAGGCAATGGCGACAGAAATGGCACCATTTACAGCAGCTCCAACGATAGACATCCTCTGGTAGCGATGTTTCACATGGGATCCCAGCCACACGAGTTTCGGGATGAGATTCAGCGTCAGCTTATGAGCATCTATAGGCGACGATAACTCGGGGTGTGCATCACAAAGATCGGCCATTCTAGTCGCACAAATGAGCCTGGTGGACGCCTCGGTGAACTCGTTACATGTGGCCATCGAAAATGCATTGAGTGCTTCCTGGACATCTGTGATGTTCCCCTTGAATTTAAAGCGCGCCAGAAACGAATCTGCGACAGACAACAAGTATTTCGCCTTGCCCGGATGGTTATCAGGCATGAGGTCTACAGCTGCCTCCTGTAGAACGATCGCACTATCAATGTACCCAACATCGTCCAGACACTTGGACAGCAGGGCATGGGTAATTCCATGGTTCAAAAGTGCTTGTGCCTTAGCAGCACGGTCAGGCGAAAGGTCTATTGCCTTCTGTCCAGCATCATTGGCCAATAAGAGGTCCTGCGACGACCCAGCATTGCCCACTTCATAGCGCATGCGCAAGGAAGTTGCAAGGTTTTCCAGATATCGTTGCTTGGCAGGATCATTGTCAAGCGTAATGCTTGTCACCTGCTGCAGGATCTCGACGGCCTTGGTGATGTCCGCAACATCTTGCGATATCGAGTATCGGAATAACAAAGTGGTGGCAAGATTGCTGTTGAATAATGGATACTTTGGATGGTGTGGACCAACGGTCTCCATGAGCTCCTCCGATATTGCAATTGCGGCATCCATATCGTTGGCATATCCCATGTAAGAGTACCGGGAATGTAGCGCACGTCCAAGGCTAGACAAAAGGTCAACTTTGACAGGATCACCTCGCGACACGAGGCGCACTGCGTGGGTTAAAGTATCCACGGTTCCATCCAGATCAGAAAGAGTGAAGAACGAATAAAAACGCTCCTGAAGCATGTGTGCAAGTTGGTGAAGATATCCAGGTCTCCTGGTATCACCATTGGGGAGAAGTATTGTCAATTTCTGCCAAGCTGTGATGCTATTATCGAGAGAATGGCGGTCGCGCTCGGCGTCGAAATGCATGGAAGTGAATGTTGCGAGATTGCTCAGCGCTTCAAATCGTGCTTCAAATCCTTGGCCACCCTCAGGAAGTACCGCCACATTTTTTTCTGATGCAGCAATAGCCTGATCAAGCTCGATATGTTGGCCCGAGTGCTGATAACGCTTGTGGTGAAATACAGCGAGAGAGAAGAGGTACATCCCAACACAGATCAAGTCGAGGGACTCGAGGGATGCTGTTGGTGCACTGGATCTGTCGCAAAGGAGACGAGCAAGTCGATTGAAGGATAGAGGATGGAATGCTGGTGCATCGAGGAGGATGGTTATTTGTTCTAACTCCTGGCGGAACTATTATATAAATAAGGTTAGTCTGAAAATGCTATTAGATATTACGCACCTCATCGGTCGTTAGGCTGCGGTTTGTTGAGCCTGAGAACGGTGGTACATGGCCCAAACTGACAGCCGATGCAGATTCGAATGCCAACAGAGCAACCTTCTCGTCGAAGTCGTACTCCGGAAGAAGCGATAGGAGCAGCGCGTAAAAAAGCTCGTCATCCTTCTCAGTTGATTGTTGCGGTAGCGAGGAGGATGGTGCAGACTGCGAGTAAAGGAAGCAATGGCATTCATAAGCCAGAAATGTCGAATCAGTGAACGTAAACATACCACCGTAGGGGGTGGGCTTGTTTCTGGGGCAAGTCCTGGAGATATACTTGAGTCTTTTTCGTTAGAGGTCGGCATGTCGTAGACCAGAAGGAGCATTGCAGTTACCGTGGAGTTATATACGACCAGGAGGGCTAGATACCACGTTGCATGGTCACGCGGCTGAATGCCACATGTACAACTGAGAATGGAACACTTGAAATGAAACATGCCGGAATCGATGACTCGAAAGACGAAGAGTAGGCTGGATCCCATGCTTAATACACGCCTTACATCTTCATTTCCGGGACCTCATTTCTCCCGCAAAAAGGTCCTGAAAAGTGGTGGGGGTTCAATCGGTGGCACAACCGACTGGCAACGGAGGGGTTAACAAAAATACCTCGTGGGCTGCATCACCTTTACAGCAAATTGCGACATGTTCCCATCGCTTCTCCCCACTCCGCCGATGTCGTTTCGTCATCTGGGAAGGTGAGGCGCCACAAGACTGGTCAGAACAGTGCACATGTGGCGGGGATTTCAGGAATGGACTCCTTATCGATATCCAGGGCTAAAACTGGACCAAGATGACTGTCAGTTTCAGGCGCCAACACGGTTGTTTTTACGGTATGCAGCATGTGCGCTGTTGGATGGCGCATTAGATCACCAACAAACTTCAATGCCGCGCGGCAATGTAGCTTGAACATCGAGGGGTATTTCCGTTTCCCCGATTAGAGCTTTGGTCGCCGGTGGCGGAAATGAATCACGGTGTCAGTGATAGCGTACTTAGAATAGTGTCATTCTTCCTGTCAGAGATTATTAACCGTTCTTTAACGAAATGGCTCCTCGGCTGTGCTATTTCTCCATATGTCCGTACTCCTTTCGTCTTCATCTGCTCACACTCGGTGTTTAACCCCATCCATGCTCAAATCTCCGCGCTCATCCACACTGCCTCTTCATTTGTATGCCCCATATGTCCTCTTTGCTCGACGGCAGCAATCTGATGAATCGCACGTGCACTACGCACTACGCTTCTTCGGATCTTGACTTCGACCTGCGCTGTTCTTTTTTTGGTTTAGCTTCACTGCAACAATTACTGCGCTCTGCGGCACAGTGAGGCCAGAATCTGATTTATACTGTCGACGCAAAATACGCTCTTCAGATCCTTCCCTCCGCACCCATGTACAGTTTTTACATTCTGGGTTTCTTTCAGCTCAAAGCCGGCCGTTGTGTCGCAGTCACTAAGCCAAACTCTAATTTTCCCACCCATTACGCTCATTACAGCCCCAATGTCTGGTGCCTGGACAACACTACTATCCCAGCCGATATCCATGTTTTCACCGCCAGCACAACGACCCTGGTCCCAGATGGCATGGTCGCATTCGCCGTCTGTACGCGCAGTCAACCGCGACACCACCCACGGCAAAGTCTCTGGCCAGTAACACACTCACTCTCGATGCCTTGATGTTCGTAGTGTTGCCGGGGAATCCCGAGAGAGATGCTTATAATGTACGTGCTGTATATTTCTTGCTCACTCATCCTCATGTAATCGAAGGATCACTTACCCGATGGATTCACTTCAATGGCGTATGGTGTTGGTCGTGTGAGCGGAAGTCCTCACTCAATGATGGTCACGCGTCCCGACTCATTACTGTCGCTCTCTCGGATTTTGTCCGCGGCGACACGAAAGCCTCTACTGTCCAGTACGTGCCTGGTACTTTCAGGATCGCTTTTTCGTCATCCAAAATAAACTGACTCATATGTTACAACAGCTGCACTGTCTACTCGACCTATGGAACAAACTTCCTCTTCCTCGGAGACCACGCCATCCACTCCAGCAACACATTCGACCACACCGGCACCCACGGTGGCAACCACGGCGGCAACTTCCACACCTTCGGGCTCATTGGTGTCCGGGACTGTGGCACCAACTGGCCAAGGCCCGAACCTTCGTTCGAGGAGGAATTGATTGCTTCACAACTTGCCCTCTGTTAGTAAGCTAGTGTAATATCTGAAATAATAAACGCACCCCCACTCTCAAATTTGCTTGAGTCGAGTTTCACTCAATGCAGCCGCTATATAAAGTCGACTTATTAACCATCCTTGCCGCCGCTATCACAGTGCACTGTTATTCACACCATCTTTCAATGCTCGTCGGGATCTTTACTGGCTCGAATGCGGATTTCTCAGGGCAGCTGACCCCGACTTTCACCTTGATAAGATGTCATCGCTGGCTTCCTTGATAATATTGAACATCACAATGGAGACGATGGGAAAAAAACCCCGTGGTAGAATATGGAAGTTTCCCAAATTGGCTGGTTGAAATTTTCGCCGTTCTGACCGCAGTCCATCCGCGCAGGTCTCGCAGCCCGGAACTTACGCGCAGCAACGTTCGCGGGATGAACTATGACGTATCCCACCGGTCTGCCTTCTAATTTTTTGGGGGGCTGACACTATCTTTGAAATCAGCCAACCGTTTGGGAAACTGACACCACTGAAAACATCCGAGCTGTCAGATCCGGCACAACCCGCTCACAGGACGCGTCTTTCGATCTGATAACGAAATTCATCTCGTGCTCACTGCTCCGTGGCATCCTCGACCTCTGCACTTCCAGATCAGTCTTATTGAAGATGCCCCCTCACGCAAAACACATCCCTCAGAGCTCTCTATGTATCGCTTTGTTGTTCTTTTTATTGTCCTCTCCATCTGAACTCAACGATACCGGTATCTTCTGTTTCTCTGGCTCCGGGATCTTTGCGACCACTTCCAAAAAATGATCCTAACATAAACGAGTAATGCTGTGATTAATTACTTAACCGTTCTTTAAGATTTTGCTCGTTCGGCGGTACCCATCACTTTGCACATGTTGCGTTTGTCCTCCATATGGCTTAATTGACCTGTTTTTGGTCTTGCGCAGTGTCCTCATGCTCTGCTACGGAGTGCGACGAGCTGCGCCTTTAGATATCTGAGCTGCCCATTTTCGGGTCTGTTGGCTTTCGAGCTGCAACATCGCCCATGTCTTGGCTTTTATATCTCTCGGAGGAAGGGCCAAGTAGATCATTTCTTCCTCCTTCCCCCCACCATTTCTCTGGCAATCGTCGCTCAACCCATACCTTGCTTGATCGGTGTGTACATTCTTCCTCGATCCTGCCTTTGAGCACTCACATCTCGATAGCAATACTGCAGACCTCCACGCTGCCGCGACTTCAAGTTGCCGTTTTTATTTTTCACACTCATACGACCGGTATGTTATATTTGAAATAAGCCTTACACCTCGGCCTCAATTCTGTATACTCCAGCGAGATATTCTTTGCACAAATTTCCCACCGATGATCCGTTTCTTCCACCGTACAAAATCGGTTGCAGCTGGAAACCCGGAGTCCGATCCTTTGGAGCTGTATGATGGCGGCGAGCGCAGTTTGGCATTCAGTTCTGCTCTCCCTCTCTTCGTTAATCGCCAGGCAGGCTCAGGTAATCTTTTCTCAAGACGCGCATCCCTGGTTTTGGTCCTCAGATAATTCGCACAGCCTTCAGATTCCTCGATTAGGCATCTCGTTCAAACAAGACCTTGGGTTTGACACCGTCTGCAAATCAAATACTGTACAATTTCGTTCAAATCGACAGGGGGTGTGATGCGTGACCCATTTTACCTATTCGACATTTCGGCAGCCGCCGATTTTTTGCGTGACACCTCGAAAATTTCGGCATTTGAACCGGAAATTTTGCCTTTTTTTTTTTTTTTTTTTTTTTTCAGGCAATTTGGGGCCTGTGTAACCACTTGGAGGTTCAACAGAGGCCCGAGTGACGCGTGACATCGACCAGAGTTCGTGATCGACAGGGGGGGTGCGTGACGCGTGACTGCCGATTTGAACGAAATTGTACAGTATACCCCCACTGCTTTTCCCTGTCACCTCTCCACCCTTCTACGCAATACGAAGCTATGGCAAGTATGTTCTAATTCCGCTGTTTGGATTCGGAGCTAATTGCTTTTCTCCATTTCTTTGATAGGTTCGAACCGGGACAACGGTGCGAAAGATCCGACATAAGGACAAAGACTGGGCTCTCTTCTGCCAAATTTCCTACTGTTTTCGCCATACGGTACCCTTAGATTTCCTGGAGTCGATCGTCCTCTTCTTGGATCACTGCTTGGTTGAATTGGCACTTGAACCTTCCCCCTGGGGACGTTCTTCTACACTTTTGTTTTCGAAACTGCCCCAGGAATTATGGGCCACCGTGCTCCTTCAATGTATCAGGTTGCCGAAGGGTTTGGTCAAACACACTTTGTATTCTTGGTCTGCCCGCCTTTCATTGCTAGTTTCGTCCTTGCCCTACGTTGTTCAACTCTGTTCCCCCTCGGTGTTGGAATTTATTCATTAGTTTGCTATTTGTTTTGTGCGCTTTTGGCAGCCATCTCTTTGCCTGATCAGTGCTGCGATCCGTCCCAGGGCTGTCATGACTCACACACACACATCTTTCAATCTTGGAGAAAGAATTTCGGGCCGAAGACCGCACCATTTTCAATTGGCTTTGTTGTTTGTTACCCTAAAACGGTTTATTTTCAGACATGCTTCTCCCAGCCGTTTGTTTTGTGCCGGAGGCAGTCCCCACCGAATGAAACATCTCTCCAATCACCTAGAATACCGGTCTTGTGCAGTGTATCGAGCTTGTCCGCCATTGGATGGCGAACTGGGATTAACAAACACGGACCAAGCAGAACATTTAGCAGAGAGGCGGCGCATTTAACCCAAACTCGGCACATCCTGCTCAAAGGTGGCACAATTTGATGGTTACTGACCGCTGCCGCAAGCGGCCGGGTAAGGTTTGGTGGTTAGTGGTTTGCGGTTAGCGGCTTAGGTGAGCGGTTCAGGTCAGAAGTTACGGGTTTTTTCTTTTTTTCTTTTTCGTTCAATTTGACAGCGGGTGTGATGCGTGACATCCTGAACTAACTCGACATTTCGACAAGGCCCCTGTCAGACCGCGACAGCTGATAAAATTTCGACATAAGTCCAAAATGATACAGTCCTATTCACCACCTAAGACAGCCACTTTATTGATTACGGCAACCCTTCTTAGGTCATTTGCGCTGTGGTACCGGAAATGACCTAAGAGGTCTCCGCCGGCGTTGTAGGTGTCGCAGACCGGGCTCGCTTACGTCCCTGCCATGTCGGCATCTCGGCATGGTCTGCCTGCACCGCTTCCGCCGCCTACCTTCGCCGTATGAATTACCTTTGAACCTCTGTGCAGCCGATACAGCTGTCTCCCTCTTATGTAAAGCAACATTGGAACCATCTCCATTAGTCCCTATCCTCAAAGCTGGGCTGTCTTACTACATAAATGATTCATAAACCTAAAATCCAAATTATCTTTGCAATCTGAATTCTTTAATTACAAAGAGGAACTGTGCAGGCATATAAACACATCCTCCTACAATTGAAGGTATATGGGTTGTGGCTCAGAGCAAACCAATTATCCATCTATGATGAGATGTGGCTTGTGTTGTAGGTGTCAGAGGTCATCTGATTGCCCCAAAGAGTTTCACTCAGTACAGGTACATTACTCAAGTATATACATATTGAATACTATATTCCAAGAGGTCAAAGGAGTGGTAAAGTAGATGACAGGGCCAATATCGTCCGCACTTTCCTTGCTATTATGCTGCTTGGTTAGCACTAGTTGTGCCTATGTTTTATCCCTCTTTGATTTTATATGTCCTCCGGTTTAAACTGCTTGCTTTCTGTGTCTGCATCACCGGCAATGTAAAATTGATCTACCTCCAACACCTCCGCCGCCTTCTCTCCTGCAATGTAAAATTGACTTACCACCAACACCTCCGCTACCTCCAACACCTCCACTACCTCCAACGCCTCTGCTGTTTCTCATGTTCAAATGTGCCAGACACCATTCACGATGCCCACAGCTGATTGGACTCCACATTAGACACCTCCAACGCACCTCCAACACCTCTACTACATTTTATAGGTAGTATACCAGCTTACCCTCATGGTGTGGATGTCTCTTTTCTCTGTGGTCTTGCGCCGGCTTGAGCAATGCCATGGTTTGAGTGGCCAGAAATGTCCGGAATGCTTGTGATTGGACTCCACATTCAACACCTCCAACACCTCTGTCACATTCTCTGGTTAGTATACTGGCTTGCCCCTGTGGTGTGGATGTCTCAGTTCTCTGTGGTCTTGCACCGGCTTGTGGAATGCCATGGGTTGAGCGGCCAGACATGTCCGGAATGCTTGTGATTGGACTCCACATTCAACACCTCCAACACCTTTATCACATTCTCTGGGTATTATACTGGCTTGCCCCCATGGTGTGGATGTCTCGGTTCTCTGTGGTCTTGCACTGGCTTGTGGACTGCTATGGGTTGAGCAGCCAGACATGTCCGGAATGCTTGTGATTGGACTCCACATTCAACACCTCCAGCACCTCCGTCACATTCTCTGGGTAGTATACTGGCTTGCCCTGTGGTGTGGATGTTTCTTTTCTCACTTTCAATCAGCAGAACTGATTCTCATTGGACCTCGGATTTCACAGCAGCACTGACAGAAATGAAGTTGGGTTTTCGAAATTTGGGGAGTAGGTGTTGGAGGCTCCAGCTAAGTATAAGTAAAAGCATAGACTGTGTATATGGTTCAAATGAGAGGTTATAAATTGTTAGAAACATTTCCTATGGCACCCAAAATTCATTGAAATGCCGCAAAAGTCAAGATCACCTGGTGCCGGCATGGCGGGCCGGAGCCCGGGCCATGTTTGATCAGCCAATCACAAGTTGAATAAAGGTCGGCCCTCCGTAATTCAGGCCCCACACATCCAATACTGGCCGAAATATTGTGACTAGGGGCTCAAATCAAAGCCCTGAGTTGCCCCATAAATAAATGGTCAAAAGATCCTGGGTTATCTGAAGGTAAAGTTGCCGTGCAAAAATATCACCAGAATCCATCTAAGTTTCATAGTTGAACTTCGGCCACATTGTTTGAACTTCAAATTTCAAAACATTGTGGATTTCTGGGGCTCTAAAACTGTTTAGTTATGACTCAAGTGACTTCTGATAGGTATTAGATCAGTGAACAGTGGATATTAAGAACACTGAAACATAGATATTTGGGGGAAACAACAAAATTTGATATTTTCATCAGATATGCAGTCAGGGATGTTGTTCTTAGAGGCCATTATATTGTTTATGCTCTCATTCTGTTCTCTGAAGTAGGTGGGAATCATTCCTGACCGTGTCTGCTTTCTCAAAGCCAAAAAGAGGGCATGTTGGAGGTGGTGTAGGAGGTGAAGTAGGCGTACATTACCTGAGTCAAAGCATCTACCAACTGAGTTTCAAGCTCAAAAAGTACACTTGGACCTAGAAATGCTTGCTAGTTTGCCTTGCAACTGATTTGGGGGTCAGAGTAGACTGCATATTCGAAAATGCAATTTGGTTGAAATTTGGAACTGAGCTGGGATAGAGTATACTATGATATTTCTGAGAATTGAGGTCTTGAATGTTTGTGCTCGTTGGCTTTGAGTCCAGCTTAGAGGGGCTGCAATAGGCCAAAAGTGCAAAGACACTCTTTGGTTGCAACTTTGAACCATTTTAAGAATAACATGAGCCCAGTGCAGGCTGCTTCTCCTTACCACTTGAACAAGTTGCAATTGGTTGATCTTGGCAGTGGCTTCAGAGCGCTGATGATGGAGACCGCAGGTGAGTTGAAAGGTGTAAACTTATAAAGAGAGAGATTTATACGGGACTGTACTAATGTGTTCATGTGGCTCTTTGCCACCATGATTTCAGTTCTCTTGAAGGTGTTACGCAAAGGTTTCAGCCTCCCCAAAAAAACAGAGAGAATATTTACCGCAATGTGGAAGGTGCTGGCCAATGGAAATCACTGTTGAATGCCTATACTGAACTGACCACTGCTCGATAGCTGTGAGAAGATCTCAAGGTTTACCTTTCTGCTTGTACTGGGAAAATCATCCTAATATAGGTGCCAGGACCAGGTGGAACATGGGGCCTGGGGTGAAGGATATGATTACAAATGAACAGCACTAGAAAGATACAAAAAGAAGCAGTGTTATCAAGCTGACGCCAAGATCTGAGCTGGAAAGAAAGAAAGCAGAACCTTTGACGAAGGTGTTGGAGGTGTTGGATGTAGAACAGGTTACTTGCTCCTGCATGTTACACAGATTTATTAGAGTGCATTCAAAACAGATGGAGTGTGGGTTGAATTGACACTAGCCAAGCAGGACAGGAAGGAAGGAGGGGCATCCATGTTGTGGGCAAAATCTGGGAAATGAAGGTGTCAGAGGCGTCGGAGGTAGAACAGGTTACTTGCTCCTGCATGTAGAGACAGGTTACACAGATTTATTGGAGTGCATTTGAAACAGATAGAGTGTGGGGTAAATTGACACTAGCCAAGCATGATAGGAAAGAGGGAGGGGCACCCCTGTTGTGGGCTACATGTGAGCAATGAAGGTGTCGGAGGTGTTGGAGGCAAAACAGGTTACTTGCTCTTGCATTCATACTGGATTGCGTTTGACAGAGTTGGAGTGTGGATCCAATTGACACTAGTCAAGCAGCACAGCGAAGAGGGAGGTGCAGGGGGCTCCTCCTGTTGCAGGCTACATTCAGGGTGTTGGAGGTGTTGGAGGTAGAACAGGTTACTTGCTCCTGCCTGTAGGAACAGGCTGGGCAGATATACTGGAGTGCATTTGATGGAGATGGAATGTGAGTTGAATCGACATTATCCAAGTAGTACAGGAAGGAGGAGGCGCAGTGAGAACCCCCTGTTGCAGGCTACATTGGTGTCGGAGGTGTTGGAGGCAGAACAGGTTAGTTGCTCCTGCATCTAGGGACAGGTTGGATGGCTTCATAATGGAATGCATTGAAGTATGTATCAAATTACTGCCAGCCAAGCAGTACAGGAAGGCAGGAGGTGCAGGGGACACCCACGTCGAAGGCCATATCTGAACTACAATGGTGGGAATGTACCGGGAATTGCCGGGAATAAAGTAGGCAACGGCGGTCAACCACAGGACACAATATACCCAGATGGGGATCTATGACTAATAGCACCGTCGCCTCTGATGTCGGAGGTGACCTCTTAGGTCATTTACTGCACCACATGGGAAATGACCTAAGAGGGGTTGCCGTAAGAATAAAGTTGCTGTCTTAGGTGCAGTGCAGCCGACATGCAACCGGTATCTTCTCTTCAATTCAGTGTCACTGTCAGTCGCACTGGTATCAGCAATGACACCACAATTCCTGTTTCAGTTCAACTAACATTCAAGGGAAGCAGAGCCGCGGAGAATTTACCTCAGAATGGTCAAACCCACAGTTTTAAGTCAATTATGTGATACCGGTTATGTGATGCCGAAAATGTGGTGAGGCCATTTGACATTGCGATTCCCGCTACCGTAAGGTACGGGTTCTTAGGGCGCCCTAACTTCAGCCACTTGCAGGGCATCACATTTTCATTACAAGGCTAAACAAGATTTTGTCATCTGGTTTTGCATAAGCACTGATCTCTCCAGTCAACTGCGTGGGCGGCCCAGAGGCCGAATGATTGTTGACAGTGATTCATAATCTTGCTGAGGCTCTGATCCGGTACCGTCGTGTAACCGTCGCTCTGACCTTTCCCGAAATTATGTGAGCCCAATTCATTTTCTCATGCCTGCCAACTGCTGCCATGTCTCTTTTTTCCTTCCTACATCTCCCACTCGCCCCCCGCCCTTCAAAGCCTTCAAAGCCGAGCGCATCAAGCCCTACTGTTCCTTTTCCTCAAACCACCTTCGTCTTCTTGCTCTTGTCTATGTGCTCCAAGCCCAAGTCTCAGGTCTAGCTGTGCACAAGGCCGCTTGTGCTTCACTCACCTTCAAGGTTCAAGAATCCTGCTAGCTTCCTGTCGCGCTGCACCACGGAGAGCTATGGCTGACACCATAACACCTTGGAGATGCCGCAAGTTGCGCCTACCCCAGCTGGCAGGCAGTTTTCTTGGCACTAAAGTGACAATATGTAGCCTTGTTCGTACATACGCTACTTCTGTTTTTTTTCTCGTTTTCAAACAGTCCATGGTCATGAAATGCTCTCAATTACTCTACCCAAAGCCTCCCCTATGCGAAACACACATCAAATGGGCACCAAATTGACGGTCTCCGTATCGACCATGATCCTTGCCTAGGTACGTCTGACTTCCTCTCCCCTGTGATTTGCATGCTCATTGAAGATTTCATGAGTTACAGGGCCTTTACTACGATTATTCTAGGTCCTCTACCGCCAAATAAATACGGGCAATGAAAGCTCAACAAAGTAAAATCCCAGGTGTGCCCAATTACTCCACACTTCCCTCTCACTTGTACCAACCGGTAGCCTGTAATCTACGGTTTCCCGCATTTGCCTGTCACCTGGTTCCATCGCACCGATGCGAACTCGCTGTGCGTGACGTGCTTTTCACTCAATGTTAAGTCCACACTCTAACTCCCATATAATACTGCTTGATTTTACTGATTATCTCGTCATACAGCCCTTGTACACACCCTGCAACTTCCCTGTTCTGCGTATTGAAGAAGAATAGAACGAACAAATTGAGAAAAGTATGAATTGATAATATTTGTAGCTAATTTACAAGAGCTTTTATACTCTACAATAAATGCTAGAAGGTAGTAAAATATCAGTAAGCTATTGAGTAAGAAAGCTCGGGCAGAAACTACGAGAACAAGTCAGTCACACTGCTGGTTCCTCAATTTAACAGGCATTTAAGTTAGCTACACTTTTTAAAAGTATCTTAATACACATAAATTGGCCAGAAACTGAATTTTATATATTTGATTTGCAACTTGACAAAATCTAATCTCTAACCTAATCTATCAAAGTTCAAATAAATGTCCATGAAACTTCGAGTATTGCCCCGCCTTTCGCTGGCAATGAAGTGTTTTTATATTGCACTTCACTGCCTGCAAAAGGCGGAGCAATAATCAATGTTTCATGGACATTTATTTGAACTTTGATAGATTAGATTAGAGATTAGATTTTGTCAAGTCACAAATCAAATATATAAAATTCAGTTTCTAGCCAATTCATGTGTATTAAGATACTTTAAAAAAGTGTAGCTAACTTAAATGCCTGTTAAATTGAGGAACCGGCGGTGTGAGTGCTGCATGCTGACTGATGATCCGAGCCGGAGGCGCATCAGTGCTGTCGGCTTGATCAATGATCCAACACGTATGACACCTGGGCCCTGCTGATCGCTCAACCCCTTAGTTAACATGTATTTCTTTTTTGGAGACACGGCAACATCTAAACTAGCTTGCAGACACTTCGCTTCCCACCTACGCCGCTCTCGAAGCACCGTAAGCGTGTCAGCAAACCCACAAGGGTTCAGATCGGCCGACCAATACGTCCCCACCTCGACCTTCGATATCCCGCGACAACGTGCTCTTGTCTCGCCGCCATGCCCTGTTGTCCCTGCGCACAGTGAAGGTCTCCATCCCCACGCCACCCCCGACAGTCGCTGCGGGAGCGACAGGCGGCCTCGACTCGACGATGTGGGAGTGATCATGTTGTCAACATCACTCTGTGCTCGCAAGGGAAACACCTGAATTAGCTTGATGCACCCTTTATTATGCACCCTGTACTATGTTGGAAAGAGTAGCTCCTAGTGTTTGGAACGCGAGTGTAGTGAATATACTTGGCTTTACCGAATTTCTATGTTCATTGATGAGGCGGAAAAGGCCGAAGATCGTCAGAATTGCTATCTGGCGGCTTGCCGTTAATGGTTAGGTGTGAGGTGTGTATACATCCACATTCATCCGCCCAACTATAATACAGTTCCTTCATGACCATTCGTCAGGCTGTTCCCTTCGTCTGCCCCGGGCCCTCGACTGTGCACGCATGTACTGTATGCAGACAGTGTGATGTGTGCGAAGACCTCATTGGTGGCTAGCACTATGCAACCTGTAATATGCCAGATAGCTATATTCTGGCACGATGCATCGGTTCTAGCGCCCGCTATCTTTTTTTGCTGCCAGGTGATTCTGGTGAGCTGGCAGAACTGGTACCAGCTCTGCCTGCTCGAAAGCATTTTCCTGATGGCCTTCCTCCAAATCCTTCCTTCACGTGCCTCGTGCAGCATCTCCAATTTCAGATGGGGGATCCTGGTGCTCTTGCTTATCCAGTGGTTGGCCGCTCTCTTGAACTTGTCAGGATCAGTTCTCCGGTGCGCCCTCCTCGTTTCTTTCAAATTAACCATGTCAATGTTGCCATTTCCGGAACCCGACTGCGTTTGTCTGGGCTCGAGGTTATATGCACGTCTGTCTCTGTAACTGTATTGTCAGCGGTAAGCCTCACTGAATCTCAAATGCATATTTCTTTTTCCTTTTGCATGGCTCCACTAGCTTCTTGTCCGGTCAATATAGAAGATATTGCCTTGCGAATTTTTGATGAGGTCCATTACGGGTGTAACATCTCGTGCGATACCGGGCCTTTAGTAGCTCGAGACACAAAATTTGGGCTTGAGCAGTACTAATGTTCAGACAATTTAGTCTGCTTCTGCAACGGTCGCTATTTGCATTTCCAGAACTCGCTTTGGCTCACACCAGATAATTCAGGGGAGATTCTGGACATCGGAAGTTCGGAACATATTCAGCTGCTCAATGAGAGCTGGTTGACGTCGCAACGTCAACTGAGCGAGTTTTGAACATCTTTACTGCAAATTTTGGACCTGTCTCTTTCCCCCTTTTTTGACAGACATTGAAGAGTGAAGACAAGGATTCTATGGTAGCGGGCTCTGCAGCTCGTCGGCCCTACCCGCCTTATTGAACATGAAATAAGCGCGTAGGGGACCATTATTCTTCGCCAACAAATTCACACCGGGATTACCCGAATTTCGGGCCGGCCGATATTGTGTGCGAAACCAGATATGACACCGAAACGAGTGCCGATATCCCATTACTGGCCCACCCACCACTGCAACAGATTAGATCTGTGTTCTTCCAAAAACTCTTTACCACATACCCGGAGCTTCCAGGGGTCTATGATGACCCTGGAGTATTCTTCAAGGATCTTTTGATGAAAGAAAAAACAATTAGGCTACTAGGAAAGTTGGCCTATGGCATCCTTGAGGTCTTCTATAGCGAGCCCATGCTGGAGATTAACCCAGCATTGTACACCCCCCGAACATGAACAATTGAGCTGAGCCCAGGGCCGGCCACTCATTTGTCCTTCTCCCTTTTCTTTTTCTTTTTTCTAGTACTTCAGCATGCGTGCCCAGCAGCATTGTTGAGTTGAAAGTGCATCAATGGATTCTGGCTGCCGGGGCGTTATGGTTCAATCCAAGGAATTAGATGAGCCTCCCATGAGGGTTTACCCGGCAACCTGCCTGCTCTGGTCCGAGCCAGGCCAGGAATATCATTAGGTACCTAAACTTTCCGCCCCCCGCCCGGTAGTACATGTGTTCTATGTATTGATGGGTGACTTTTGGCCTGCATAAGTTAGAATGTCATAAGTAGTAAACTGGCAGCTCCAATTGTGGGACTGCATCAGCATAAGATATCCTCCTCCTCCTCCGGCCAATGGCATCCCATCGATCCTTATCGATCAGCTGATACAAGACATCAGCTCACTTTATATCTATAATGTTAGGTATTGTATTTGGTTTTGCACTCAATCACTGCGTTCAAGGCCCTAGACTACTGTAGCGTTTCGACGAATGTTCAGGTGACGGGTGACGGAGGGCCATGAACTGAACATTTTTGGTATGGGTGACGGTGACTTTTCAATTTTGTCGCTCAAATAGGCGGAAAAGTGCCAAAATTTTTGGCTCAGCATTCGCCGGAATACCGAATAGGGTAATTTTTCACTGATTGCCGAGAAATGAACACCAAGTTCAGTGAACATTTGGGGTGACGGGTGACATGGTGTGAACATTCGGTTGAAACGCTACAGTAGGCCCCCGGTCACTACCTGTAAAATCGGTTCGCCGTAAACAAAATAAACACCTCAAAATCGCGAACTTTCGGTCCGTCTGGTAAGGTAAATTGTCCTCTGCACTTGATTTTTTTAAAAAGTGTATATGGGCCAGAAGGCCGGGGCAAGGTGCGTTTTCGAGCTGGATTCGGTGGAAATCGGATTGACAGGTCCCTGAAGAGATCAGAAAAGCCCATTTCCTACCAAATTTCGGGGAAACATCCGAGTTGGGCCAAAAAATTATATTTTTCGACGATTTTACCCGAGAAACTTAGTCTGACATATTTAAGGTAAATCAGGGCCCAACAGCCCGAAAATCACAAGGTAAATCAACGGAAATTTTGGCCTCCAGGCGGCCCGACTTCATAGGAAGTGAGCGGGGGCCTCTTAGACTGCGACGTTGCCAAGACATCTCGGCAGCGCGTCATGGGATGGCGAGGCGGTGCTAGGCGGCCATCAGTTTCCACGACACAAAATCAACTTTTTTCCGGGGAAATCTGACAAAGGGACATGAGAATCGCATTTCTGAGCTATCTGTGAGCAAAATCCATCCCTAATATGCTTGCAGAACCCAGTGGTGAATTAACCCACAGCACAGCAACCATTTAGCCAAAGTGTGTTGAGGCCCGCCGATCCACCTAAACTCCTACAGTCTACACAGGGAAGTAACTCTATTGAGTTGTGTGGAGAATTCACGGGATAGCCTCAGTTGAGTACCATATCAGTCTGGGTGATAAACAGCAGATTTCACCTGGATCTATTATTTCTGGAGGTTAACCCCGACTTCAAAAATTTGCGCTGGTGTTCAACTTAGTGAGCCTAGCCATGGGCTGCATCAGTTCCTTTGAACCCCTGCCCGACCTCATGCTGCATGAGCTGCAATGGAAATAAATTTCATTTGTTGATAGCAGAACACAAAAGTAATACATAAAGCCCGCCATCCCATATATAGTCTCAAGAACAAAAGCACACCACGTACCTCGTATACACCAGGCCAACTATGGATCTTGTGCTTGTGTATGCACAATGTCACCGGGCGGGT